>CABFWB010000347.1:241471-333733 GCA_902151455.1 Timema bartmani | reverse complement strand
GACGTCTGTCGGCGTTACAGTGAACTACAAATGTAAACAAAAATGAACACTGTAGGACGGTAATAATTGAACTCCAACAGAAACTGATAATTTTTGGCTTGTTGAAATAACAATTCATTGAATGGATTTGAAATCAGACACCATAAAGATGGTTATGGAACTGTTTTGTAATCCTGAGTTAAGTTTATTTATTTCTGAAAAAATATCAGATAAGTACACATGCTATTGAAGCCATTCACTTTCATGAAACTTAGAGCTCAACTCAAAAGGGTGGTCTTAAAAAAAACTCTTAACTTCATGTCTCAATTCAAACAATCTTGTGAGTACTTTTCCTCATGAAAGCCACCTCACTTCTTTGTTTAAAAGTAATGTAGTATGGAGGCTGTCCATCTCTTCACACAAAGAGTTTAATAGTCTGGAGGTTTTTGAAATGGCCTTAGTAAAATTAACAATGTTCACAGATTGATTGAGCACTTCCTTCAATGAATGTGGCAGGGGTTTGGTCGCTAGCCTTTGTCTGTGAATACAGCAATGGCTCCAAGCTACACGGGGAGCGACCTTGATGCGACCACGTAAGCCTTTATAACAGCCAGACGGAGATTTTCCACCATCCATGCAAACACCACAGCAATTGGCCCAATCAATTTCTTTTTCACAAAAATAACCCTGAATGGCATTAAATATGTACTTGCCTGTACATCTTTCAGTGAGAGGACAGTAAAAGATTTTATTCCAGCACGTTATCATTTAAATATCTTGCACTAACAAGCAAAATTGACAGATTGGAAACATCAGTACTTTCATCCACCTGTAATGAAAAGAAGATACTCTTTTTTATTCTTTCAATTGCTGAAGATTCAATGTTGTCAGGCATGTCCTTAATTCTCCGAGAAACTGTATTGTTTGAGAAGGAAATATTGTTAATTTTTCGGGTATGGTCTTCACCGAACATACATTGAGCAGCATCTTTGATACAAGGAGATATAAAACTTTCAGTGATTGTATGATTTTTATCGCATTTAGCAATACGGTAATTTACTCTGTACGATGCTTCAGTCATATTCTCACTGACTTTGTTTGCATATAACATAAAAGAAGTTAAATTAGGGCCATTTGATAGTCGCTGGAAAAAACTTAATATCTTTTTGTTTAAAAATGGAATGTTTTGTGTCAAAATGCCACATTAATAAAGATTGTGTCAAAATGCCACATTAATAAAGATGGTTTCATCCCACGGTTAGACAATATCTCTCCACAAACAACGCACAATGGTTTTGGACAGTCTTCATCTCCCATGAAAGAAAATCCATATTTCAAGTATTCATCAGAATATTTTCTCTTCTTTGGAGGAGCACTGATGTTTTAGGGTTTTTTAATAGTGTTAACTTTATCTCTTACGAAACAGGCTTATCAGTCGCTGCACCCTGGTCTCCTTGCACTTGTGAATCGTCAGACTGCTTCGAAGTGCTTGCAGCTGCCGAATCAGCAGGTTGAATCTCAATGCTAGTTGCAGCTCTCTTAAAGAGTTCCAGTTTTCAACCACTTATCCATTTTGAGACTCAAAACAATATCAACAGAAAGTCACTCAAAACAATAAATAATAGCTAAACACTTCAAATTAAGCACTCTTAAAAAAGGAACAAAGCTAGCCTTATTAATACACATTACTCACTTGACGCCCAATCAAACACTAAAATGATGGCCTGCTTTCAATCACGTTTTAAATGTAAGCATCAAAACTGGAAGCTCCGAGATGATTTGTGATATTTCTAGAATTACTTAAAATTAAAAGAACAACAAAAGAAAAGGGGGAGATAAAGAAGAGAGTGTGATGTGCAGTGACAGTTTTGGTGAAGAGGGGGAGTACACATGCGTAATTGCGTGATATGATTGGTGGTGAGTGGGGCTAGTGGCAACCTATTATCAATCAATTACTAGGCCTACGCCTATTCCTTCCTTTTCCTCATTTCGCGAGTAGGCTATTGGAATTTCACATAATTGTCTCTTTGTAAGCCAAAACACTATAACTTTGTTTATGTGTTTTCATTTTAACCCCTTATTTTTTGGTATTTTCCACCATTACCAACATTATTTTCACATACTCCCAACCCGTCCGTTGCATACCCCATTTTGGGGACCGCTGTACTAGATAGTTAATTAACGAATACTAAATCCTCTCTACATACAACCCGCAGCACAGTAGTCACATTAAAGTGGAATTAATACTTTGGTGTATATGAAAATTAAAGATGTAATGAAGTGGACACAATTAATCGATGGCTGACTCTTGCTTCCTCATTACTTGATTGATACTCATGACAGATTGATTAATCTTAGTAAACTAATAATATTTGTTCATCTTCTATCAAAAATATCATATAATTTTGCTCTTAATTAAATTTAAATATTCTTAGTCCTAGTCTTAAGATGGATTATAAGGCATATGAAGCTATGATAGGCCTAGCAAGCCGGCAATGGAAAATACACGGCTTGACTAAAAAACTGACCCAGGCTACAGGCTGGAAACAGTAATGGATGTAAAGTAAAAAATTTAACATAAGAATAATTTTAGTTTAAATTACATAAAAGTGAGTAATTGATTAGGAAATATCCTTGCTTTGTGCTTTGTTATTTTACTGTCGTCATATAAAGCCATGATGTGACATTACCATAGTTATTTTATTATAATTTAAAACATGTAGGGACCTGTTTCGGTGGTCGTGTGGTTTAACAAACTACTTTTACAGTAGACAATACCGTCGATGATTGGGAGATCGAGGTTCGAATCTTGGTTGGGTGTACTGAAAGTAGTTTTCTACTCTATACAAATGCGGGTGTACTTCCTCTGAATGTAACCTTAAAAATTCTTAAAACCATTATTGTATTTAGCACATAAGCATATAGCCCAAACGAGTAATAAGACGTGATAAAAAAATTAAAACATGTAAGGCTGCGTTTGGACATGTTTATTTTCATATAGACCTTTTAACATTATTAAAAAGTTTTTTGTTTTAGTAATGTAGTGGTTATTTTATGTTAGGAAATTTTAGTTTTAAATGGTGGTGAGCTTGGCGTTCCCAAAAGAAATAAAGTTGTAATTTTGATAGTTGAAAGAAGGAAGTAGAATTGTAGTAAAATAAAATGGTTGTTGAATTTTGAATAAAAGTTGGAGGGATAGAATTTATTTAGTATATCAATATTAAATTTGTATGTGAAAATTCACTAAATAAAAGCACACACAAACCAGCCAGCAAAAGGTAACCAACTTAGAGGTCCTGGGTACAAGAATCAGGTAATCTATGGTACGGTAATAAATTATTTATAGCTACCTTTATTGAATCTTTTTGAGCTAGCTCAACTGGCTTATAATTACTACACTTATTAATAAAACTTAGAAGAAAACATGAAAGTAATATATTCTTTGAATTGAAAAATGACACCTGGACATGGGAATCGAACCCGGGAACTTTGGCTTAGTACATCAAAACTCTAACCATTGAGCATTTATAGCCAAAGCTATTATTTATGCTTATTAGTGGGAATTACTCCATCTAGATATATTCTGAAAATTGAAAAATGACACCTGGACACGGGAATCGAACCATTGAGCCATTGAGCTATCCAGGAATCGTCCCTTGTCAGGGTCATTCTTCACTCATTTTAAGGCAGAGTCTGTGATGGATGTTCAGAAATCATCAGCTACATATGTGTGATCGATTAAGAATCACAAGCTATCAGATAAAGCAGCTACCTTTGACTTGTTAAGGCTTTATGCAGCCAAATGTACAATGGCAAAGCTATTATTTTGATAAATATATTTATAGCGGCATTAAAATATATTCTTTAAATTGAAAAATGACACCTGAACATGGGAATCGAACCTGGGACATTTGGGCACAGGACGATTCCTGGTTAGCTCAGTGCAGTTAGAGCATTGGTGTCCTAAGCCAAAGATCCCGGAATTGATTCCCATGTCCAGGTGTCTTTTTCCATTTAAGAATATATTTGGATGGGTTATAAACGTAACTAACAAAATTAATAGCTTTGCTATTTAATCCATCATAAAATAGCACAAACATTCATTTTTTGTGTAACCAGCTTAGTTAATTTCCATAATAAGTTTTGATATGCTATTCTTTATAAACATTTTTTTAAAAAGATTATAATAATGCACTCCTTCGCTATTACTATGTTCTTTGACCTCAAGAAACTAGTGTTTTTTTAAAAAATGTATTGGTGAACACCTCCGACATTATCTGGTTAAGGCTTAGTTTATATTCATGCATAACTCATAACTAATAGTGAATAGTGCATAGTGTATAGTGCACAATTCATAAGAANTCGCTATTACTATGTTCTTTGACCTCAAGAAACTAGTGTTTTTTTAAAAAATGTATTGGTGAACACCTCCGACATTATCTGGTTAAGGCTTAGTTTATATTCATGCATAACTCATAACTAATAGTGAATAGTGCATAGTGTATAGTGCACAATTCATAAGAAAATTACTAAGGTTTATAATGCAACGTAGTGAATAAGACATTCATAACGATTGTCATTTGTTTGAGAGGTGATCTCCTTGCGCGCGTGGTATTTTAAGGATACTACCTCTATGGATATGTCAATCATTGGTCTTCAAAATAACTTACATACTTACAAATATAATATCCTTGTTCCCCTTAACACGCCAATTTTACTAGCTGTATTATAATCTGAGAGATAAATATTGGTACTGTTTACTAAATAGTATTAATCTGGTTACATTGTATACCCTATTAAAGACGATTTAAAAAGAACTAAAGAGAATTAGTAACACCGAGCATAGCATTTCTTACTGAGCAACCGATCCCAAAACTACGTAGTATATGAACAACCTACAGAAATCAGCACCACTGACTTTAAGTATGATATATTTATTTTAATCTTATTATCTTTGTAATCTCAATGATCTGTGACTGGTATTTTTAATTAGGTATTACCATAGAAAAGGTATTATTAATTACTATTGGTACAACTTGTTAACGCTTAAAAGTTAGCTCCGATTCAGATTCACAGTGATAAATCACAAATATTTTTATTTTTTCAAAATGCCAGGCAAACCAAGTGAAGATTCTACAACCCAAAAATCAACTGTCTCTCATAAGACTAATACTGAAACAGAAGTTAGAGAGGTGACACAAACAGATCATTTGAACAAGAAACTACTGTCGTCACTTCTTGAACGAATGAATACTGCCACTTCTACAGATCGTTCTATTCTTCAATCTAGCGGTGAACCATTCAAGTGCGACGATGAGTTTTCTTAGTATATTATTTTAACTACCAATGATTTGCACAGTATTAAAATAATTTTTCAGTATATTTTCAATAAACATTTTTATTAATAGGCCTATTTATGATGTTGGTAACACTTAGTTAAAATAAAGTTTGTTGTATAAAAAATTCATTTTACGCGCGTGTTTATGTGCTACAAGACCACAACCTGAAAGTAATTTTCTTAAATCTTTTCTTTTGGTACGTATGCCTAGAAATTTAGTGTTAAATATAATCGTTCTTTTTGTTTAACATTATATCTACTCTAGTAAGGAGAGAGGTGTAATATTGTTTCAGGTACACCATCTGATATGTGCTTTTAGTCTAATTTTCATAGCAAGTAACTTTCAGAGAATAAAAAGATTTTTAATAGCAAAATTTAAGAATATTTTACACTCTTACTAGGCCTAGTGTTCTTTCATAGGCATTGATAATATCTCAAAACTTGACGACTGCAAAATAACCCAAACTGTAAAAACGATCTTTTAGTAACTTATCTAGGGCCTAGCTATAAGATAGGACTCTTCCCATAAAAATGGTTTTGTTGTGCTTTACCCTTTGGTAAACCTACCAAGGGCCTATTTAATAAATTTACAAGTCTACAATTTAAAGGTTTAATAAAGAATAGGTTTGATTTTCAAATTCTAGTGCACTTGTAGAACATATTTACAAATCAGCTGTTTTATTTGCAATTAAAATATGAATAGGCCTATGTCTAATTTAGTCTCCATTGTTAGCAACCAGAAATAGGCCCTACACAAACTATTTTCAATATCACTCTGGGGCATAGCATAATTTCCTTTTTCTTGAACTAAGTCGGTTCCTGATTTATTTTGTACATCAATAATTGCACAGGGCTATGTTTTGTAGTAGTTTCTCAGTTTTCATTTAACTCATTCGAGACCGTTTTTATGTGGCCTTCTCCTAACTTCAATGATTACTACTGTGTCCACACCCTTATAAGTCTAAAAACATACATGTTACGATAGGGCCTACTTAAATTGTTTACACCAAGTGATTTATTCATTAAAGTAATTATTTACAAATAGCCCATTAAAATTTCTTTTATAAAGTAGGCCTAGTTTACTTAGGCCCCCACTCGCTGAGACTCTTAAGAAAATACTCTTTCATTTACAAGTTTTTGTAAGCTAAAAGTAGTTTTATGAAACCAATCTTTAAACTAACTTGTAAAAAATTGTAAATGGAAAAATTTCACTTATAATAGCTAGTATAAGTGTTTACTTGTAGCTTTATAAAACAGTTTTCTCATTTCTTATAATTTACAAGAGAATTATTCTTTTGTAATTCATAAGTGTGTGGCTTTTAGAAACAGGCCCTGGTAGTGTTGACCTTAAAAGGTTTTGATCAAAATTAACTTTAAATAATTTGTGTAGCTATAAGCCTGCTTGTTTGTTTGTTTGAATTCAGTTTAATCCTTCGTTAAGCGTGTTTTTTTACACATATTGTCCATACAGGATTACACAAAGTTTACGACACCTGATTATGCTCTCGGAAGATGCACGCAACAAAGTATTGGATAGCCTACATTATTTTAAAAAAATCTAAAAATTAACATAGGCCTACATATAAAACAATTTTTTGTTATGAAATATTTTAATTCTGATGTGTATATATATATTCTGATTACCATTCCTTTCTTGTGGTTTAAACTAGACTCATCATTTTTCCATGCCTGTAGCGGCCTATTCAAATATAATTTATTATACATCAACCACAAATTGTGTAGAATAATACAGTTTGGTATCACTTGGCATTAAGCCGTAGGCTACTAAACAGTAGTTAATACATTTTCCAAGCAGAAATATTTTCTCAGTTATAGAGTAAATAGCCTAAGTTAGGCCTAGTTTTAAAGTTATGCACTGTTACATGAAAGGTTAATGGGTGTTAAACAGCAACTTAATTTAAAAAAAAATAGTGTGAGCTGTATTTAAAATAAAATCATTGTCTTGCATTATTTTAGAACATGTTGGAAGACATATACAGAGATGATCTTATTGGTGATCCAAATGATTTAGAAGAAATTATTGAAGGTGATTTGGATGATCCACAAAATGAAGACAATAATAACCAAGATGGTAGGCTTATGTTTTCACAATAAGGCCCTACAAACTTATTTGACTTAGCTCTTAATAGCTTGGCTAGAGTGTTACACACAATAATTATATAACTTGTTGTTGTTTTGTTGTTGTTTGTTTTATTCTTTAAAATGAGCAGTTAGCTCGTTACATTAAAGTTACAAAGAAACAGGTTCAGTTAACCATAAAAAAAGACAAGTACATAAATTCATGGATTGATTCATAACAACCATACTTTTGGTGAGGACATTCATAATTTAACCTTATTGGATGTTGCATCTGGATAATATTCAAATTATCTAAAGTCAAATATGCAACCAATACATTGAGGGAGAGAGTATATTATGTATGACCCATATGGTAACTGAAAAAAAAGCCCTAAATAAAAGTTCATAAATTATACATTAGGTGGTGGAAAGAACAACAGCTGTGAACAAATAGCAATCAGCTCAAAATATGTGCAGTACCTATCCATTGTAAGATTTTGAGTGTAATTAGGTATATATTAGAGTTATAGAGCAAGCATTATCAAGTAACAATTTAACTAAAGACGCCAAGGAAGCTACCCTTATCCATGATTTGAACTTTTTTTTTCACTTATATAATTCCAATGTTTTAATTCCATTATGAATTTTATTGATATATCGTGTGCCCTTAGCACGAATGGAGTTTAGTACATAATTTACTGTATTATAATGAGCAATGCAGAGGTCATTATGCCCTCTAGTTAAGTGTCCATGTGTAAGGTTTTTATCCACTTTTATTGAGCTTAAAGTTGCACCACTACCTATTTTGAGAAATGTTATTGCAGAGTCATATATTATTTGTTTCCTTATGGGCAGAATGTTAGTGATACTGTATACATCATTAGTAGGTGTGGGGTAAGGGAGTTTTTGATTGCGCTATTCTGTAGAACTATAAGTGGCATAAGATGATTGAGATAGGCACAGCCCCAAATAACACTAAGGTAGCTGATATGGGAATGGATTCAAGAGAAGTAAAGTGGTCTAAGTACATTAGGGGGGAATTTATAGGACAATCTTTTAAGTATCCCTACCACAGGAGCTATTTTACTTATTATGAACTGTATATGTGGTTTCCAGCTAAGTGAGGAGTCTATTAACAGACCTAGGTATTTTACCTCCTTTACTTGTTTTAATTCTTTATCTTGGAAGTCTATTTTAACATCGGTGTCATGATTACTATTAGGCCTATTAAAAATCAAAAATTGCTTTTATTTAGCTTAAGTGTTAGTCTATTCATTTTAAGCCAGTCATCAAGTAGTGCCAGGTCAGATTGCATATTTTGTTTAATATTTAGCAGTGATGGTCCCAAAACATGTGTCGTCAGCATATCATTGAATACGGCCTTTGAAGTCTACCTTGGCTATATCATTTACGTAAATTAGGAATAATATAGGGCCCAGAACTGATCTTTGAGGAACTCCACACCTGATTTGTTCCTCCGTACTTTTAGAGTTATTTATTGAAACAAACTGAGACGTATTGGATAAATAACTCTTAAACCATTCTAATACTACTCCATGTATACCAATTTTAGTTAGTTTGTAAATTAGGATTGCATGATCTACACAGTCAAATGCTTTTTTCAAGTCTTTCACCAGCATACTATTTTGATCCATAGTCTTATTAGATTTCTTTAGCATGAGCTTATTTCTACTACATTACTCTCTTAATAGCAGACACCTTCAGGGGTAAAAAAAAAATCTGTCAATAAGAGCTGTCTATTATTTGGAAAAATATACTTTGAGTATAAACTAATACAATCTAATTATTGCACTATACAATAATGTATGCAGGTTTATGGCTAATGAATAAATATTATACGTACGATAGCTTACTGTACGGATTGCATAGTTCACAGAAAAATACTCAAATAAGATTAAATGTAAACAGTAGGCGCGAGCACAGACAACTGATGAAACATCCCCCGCTGATAGCTTGAAAGGGGTGTAAGGTAAGACCTTGAAGGACCATAGTCGTTACCCCGTAGGCTATTTTAGAAACTCTTCTTAAAAGAGGAAGGCAGGAATGTTCACACTTTGCGCGAGACAATGGAATTCCTGACACCCCTACATTTGAAGACTATAAAGTGACTTTTTTTTTCAATTTTCATCTGCTGCTTAGAGATTACTATACATAAATATGCGTCTTTAGAAGTATTTGTTTCCATTATTGAGAAAGCTCATTATTGGGAGGCCGTTTCGCCATAAGAGCCCATGTAATTTTTCTGGGGAAACTTAGGGCAGTATTCAAGAACGTTAATGAATGCTTAGTGGAACGATAGTGTGGTCCTGAGTGCACTATCACTCCACCTTTTAACCTCTGATGACGCAAGCAAATCCACGCTAATGCCCACTAAGCATCCACTTAGTCAAGTTCTTGCATACAGCCTTTACACTGTCTGCTATAAAGAAGAAGCTGCTATTCATAGGTGTCCGTTAAGGGATATCTCACTAGTGTATTTCCATTTTAAAAATATTACTCATCTCAAATAAATTGTAATTTTTATAAGCCAAATTGATTGACATATAAAAGGTTAGGTTTTGTTAATGTGCTATTGTTTTAATTAAGTTACCAACATATTAGTGTGCACTAAATTATATATGACACCACAGGAACAGTTGGATGTAATGAATGAGGTGGAAGGACAATATGGAAAGAAGTTGAATGTAAATAAAAGCGAATTGATGATTACAACATGGAAGGAAAATAAGAACACGAGGGGAGTAACATTAGAAGAAGAGCAACCTAAGAAAGTGAAAAGTTTCAAGCACCTGGGAAGTGTTACGGAGGAAACAAGAGAGAAATTGGGGAAAGAAGTAGTCAAGCAAAAGTGTCAGAAGCCTGGTCTCTAATAGAGATGTGCTGCAGAAGTGCAAAAGATCTATGCACTGGATGTACTATGTCCCATTGTTGCAGTATGCATTAGAAACTTAGGTAATGAAGGAAAGAGATACGAGCAAGATACAGGCATGCAAGATAAACTTTCTTAGGGGTAAGTTAGGAGGGATAAGGATGGAAAGGGTGAGAGAGAGAGAGTGAAGGAGGAACCCCTGCAGGATAAAATAGAGAAGGTGAGATTGGGGGGGTATGGACATGTGAAGAGGATGCTCGAAATGGAGGTGGTGGGCAAGAGGCCAAGAGGAATACCCTAAGACAGGTGGTTGAAGGGAGTGCGAAGGAGTGTGAAGAGTAGAGGCTAGAATGGGCCATTGTGGAGGAAGAAGAGTGGTGGGAAGAATGGGGAGGCGTATGTTCAAGACAGACCATGCGAGTGACGGGAAACTGTATTATTATGATGAGTCCTCTTGTTTCTGGAAACGTCTCCTGCACAACATATTGTATCAACTTCTGTAGGTAATTTATTTAGCGTCTTGATTATATAATTAAAGAAAACTTTTTGAGGTGTTGGTTTGAGACAGTTAGTTTGATTCACTATTTGTTTCAGAAATTGCTGGAGAAGGCAACCAGCCAGATCCAACAGGGACCCCGGTAGAGCCCAAAAAAAGAAAAGTATTGAGACCACAACCGAAATTAAATGCTGAACGGTAACTAAACATGCTTTAATTAATTATTATATTAAAGGTATAGGCCTACTTTAATTCTGTTTCAAATGGTGGTCAAAAAAAGCTGGGGTTACTTTATTATTTATTTACAATATCAAATCATTCATTATATTCTAAAAAAACATTTAATATACTTCAGTAAATAATTATTTAAGTAAAAGTTACTGATTACTATTATTCATCTTTTTGTTAAAAGATTGCATTTGATTTAATTAAACATAGTTCAAAATTTATTTCATTGTCATAAAAAATAAAAATCTTAGGTTACTATCATACAGTAATTTTTTTGGGTTATATTATGAAGGTTGTTTACTGATCATATCCGGAAGAAAAGTCTATGATGACTCATACTTGGAATCTCTCAAGGGAGACAGAGTGAGAAATAAAGTCTGTTCATGATAGGTTTTTACCTGGATGACAGTTCAAAAATCATATATTTAGGTTTTGGGTTGCCAACACTTGTAAAAGATCACGGTTTTGTTATAACTTAAGTTTTTTAATTACATGTTATAGTTTACATTTAAAATAACGTAAACTTAAGTTTTCTCACACTATTTCATTACTTTTAATAATTTCTTTTAATCCAATCTGAAACAATATTTTAAACATAATTGAAAGTACTTATTCTTCGTTTTGGAATGTTATCTATGATGTGTAATATAGTGCATGCATTAATACCTTTTAATACAGGCATCATATTTACTTGGAAGAGAGAAAATACTTGTAAATTTTTTTATATATAATAAATTATTTTATGATTACTTTATTATATTTTGAAATATTTAACTGAATAAAATATTTTTATCCACTGCATGGGTGCATCATTGTAAAGAACTTGTCTCTGTCATGTTCAATCACATGGTTTAAATTTGTCGGTCACTACTTTAAAACTATGTTCGTTAGACCTTTTGTGCAGATGCTTTGAATAATTTTTTTTAAGTGGAATAAAAAATAAATAAGCTTTTTGCCGGACCTCAAATAATATCTCAATAATATCACAATAATATCTACTATCCGGGAAAATCAGGGAAAACCGGAATAAGCTGGGAATTTGAAGTGGTCGGGCAAAAACCGGAATAAGTCGGGAATTTGTTAAATAAAATAGTATACGAGAAATGTTGTTTTACTCAAAATATGAAATATAATAATCATTAAACCAGTAAATTACAATGTGATTAAGACTGTCTTTTGTTTGTAGCTGTGTAATATATGTTATATATTTCTAATTCCTAGTAGACTATGTTAATACAAATAAAAAACTTTATATAAATCTTGAAACTTATTTTTATTATTCATAAAAAAGATTAAAAAAACTATGGGGTGAGGGGAACAGCAGGGTGTGGACATACTTTTTAGTCGGGAATTTTAGAAAATGATCAGGGGAAATCAGGGAAAAGGTCGGGAATTTCTTTAGTCAAGTTGAATAGACATCCTGAATATAAATAATAATGGCCTAAATTACTGTGGTTAACTATCACATCCATACATTACCATATGTTCTAATTACAGTTATCCAAAGAAACATATTTCATCTTTTAGTGTAGGGATACATTATGGACTATTTCTAGTAACTTTATGAGCTGTCATCCAAGTAAACTTGGGTCGTGAATGTATTATTTGTAATGTGGCCCAGGAAAACATGCCACATGTCGCAAAAATCCTTTTTCTGTTTTTTATTTCTACCGATAGAAATCTTAATTCAGAACATTAAAAAAATTACCTCTCTAACTATAAAATTACATTTTTATTAATATTTCAAGCATCAATATCTATTTTTACCCATTTGTGGTAAACGGCTGCCAGAGATTAATTCAAAAAATCTATAAAATTAAATCTTATAATTTTTTTACCATCTAAGGTATTTGGTTTATTTTTTCTGCTAAAAACATTTTTTTAGATATTTATTTTTAGATATTTATTTTTTTATCAGAAAAAGGAATGCAACTATTAACTGAAAAAATTCACCTACCTGCAGAAACATAATCCATAGAGTTGAATTCTGTTGAAATTATTTGTATTTACAGAATTAAAGGTGATCATTTTGACTTGAAGGATGTATTAATTGTATTCATAATTATAGATTTTACTCTTCTATCTTAATTTTTAATCAGCACATTGATATAAAAAAAATCCTAACTTGGTTTATCAACTTTACTGATTGTGACTAAAATGATCTCCTTTTTCTAAACTTTGGCATAGTTTTAACTAACAGGAACAATTACTAACAAATTAAAGAATAACTAAAATTAATCACTATCAAATTTATCAAAACGTCACCACTTTGGCATAACACAGGAACTAACTAGTGTAGTTGGTATTCCCTCTAGAGAGGTGCAGCCTTCTTTGGCCTTCCAAGTGACCTCTTTGGTGGTGTGTGCTGGGGCTCAATGTTAGCCTCCAAAATCCACAAAACATAAACAATACGACTATCAACTACTAAGCTTTCAGAGCAGTGAACAAAACAGTGTGATCAATCGCTAGGCTTATGAAAAAAAAAATTGTTTTCTTCTACAAAACTTTATTAAGAATTATTACAGTACAAAACAGCACTAAAAACAATTGAAAGGCGCTGGTTGTATCGTTGTTTGAAATACTCATTGAAAATAGAAATACATCAATACCACTGATTATGTAACTTTCAATAAACCATGACTCTTGTCGCTATGGGAATTAATTTAGCATTGGCGACATCCTCCATGGTTTCATTTCCCACGTAATACCTTATTTAAAGTTAGATTTCTTGTATTTATTAGTGTCGTAATTCTCTTTACTGCGTCAATTTCGACCTGAATTGACATTTTATGCTCTGCTGAACAATTTCTTTGAGCGACATGTGGCATGTTTTCCTGGGCCGCATCACATATTATATTGCTAGAGGGTAGATTTCAAGGTCAACACATTTTTGTGCAACAGGCTAGAGAAAGAGAGTCAAAGAATGAGAGGGTAAATTTAAGGGGTGACTACTATAAAAGAATACTGGTTCTCGACTACTGGACTGCTAAGATAATATTTCACCTTAGGAACTTATTTTATAAATTTTAACTGTTTTATTTTATATTTAGTCATTTATCACTATGTTTCAAGGTTAAAGTGTCTTATTTAAAATATGAATAACAATAGTTGTTAGCTACTCTTGGAAAAATGGTAAAGATGAAAGCAAATAAAGAAAATCATAGCCGTTGAATAACTTTGTACTAGTTTTGAAATAATTATGATAAATTATTAATAATTTATGCTTTCAGTTGAGCATTTTATATTTATATCAAAGAGGTTTGTAGACTTACCTACCTATACTTACCCTTCCCCCTTTTTCAAATAGCTTCCACAGCTTATTTAAGTTCTTTAATATGATTAGTTTTGTTAAGAATTTAATCAACATAAAATTGTGTATATTCAAAAATTTATGTAGTTTTGTATAACCTTTATATTATTATTATTATAAAAAAAATTAAACCAAAAGATTGGCATCAATAATCTACAAGATTGGCAACAAATGATAGGCCTGATCGGCAAAAGGACTGATTGGCCCATTCCTATGTTTAATACATACAATTATGCATAGTTAAAATAAAAATGACAAAGAATAACATATTTAAAAAACATGCTTGAATAATGGAAATCAAAATCCGTTAGAGAAGTCATGAACACACAAATGAAGTAAAACCGACACTGCACACGCGCCACCATTGACCAAGAGCATTTGGCCATTTTTCCACAGTAGCAAGAGTCAGTTGAAATTTGGTTTATTTTTCCTCTATCAACATGCATGCGCCTAACCTTCTTTCCCTCCATTTCTTCCTTCCCGCCATTTGATTGCCTTAGAACAGTGTGGCCCAACTGGCGACCCTCGGGCCAAATGTGCCCTTCACTGTATCCCGAAGGAAAAATTAAGGGAATCCCTCGGTTGCAGGTGTGAAATAGCTAATGATTCAATTATAATTATTTATCTAAAACAATCATGATTGCATTTTATAATGTATTTATTCGATTAGTAAAGATATATATCTATATATTTATAATGCTAAGTTATTTTGTGAAAGTATGTGTGTATGCATATTTCACAATATATCTTAGAAAGTAATAAACATTTTTTTGGTAGTAAAATTTTAAAGATTCTACTAATCAAAAATACAATTTCATATATTTAAGTATTGAAAATAATTGTTTATTAAGGGGTTGTTTGTAGGCGAATATTAAATGTATGGGATTACTAAATATAGCTTCGGCCCACGGTGCAAACTGATAATCAGATTTGGCCCTTATGATGAAAAATGTTGGACCACCCTGCTTCAGAAGAAAGTTTAAGTTGGCTGCCAAAATTATAAAATATACTAGGTTTGCTATTTATAAGATATTTCTAAACTTGAAATATGGTTTTATTAATTTTCTTATAGTAGGGCAAGCAGTGGTTTCATTGCTTACATGAACTGAGCACACCTGAATAATAATACATAACTTGTTACGTGTTACCTGCTGGTGAGTGAGCTACCGAGTTCCACTCCCAAAGAAGATATAGTGTGTGACTAACTTGATAGGGAGTGCCCCTAGGGGTTAGGGGAGTTTCATGTAAGAGTTTCTTGAATAATACCTGAAGTCGGTAATTAATGTAAGTAAACTGTATATAAAATGTCTTGTTATATTATCCCTTGCTAGCCTGTAAGTAGTGTGTAATAATTTAGTGGTAGTTGTAATGTTAAGGTTTAGTTTCTCGAGGACAACTTCTAGACAAATGTAATTTCGTTTTGTGATAATGATTTGGGAAGTTCTATATAATGTTGGTTTTTTAATTCTAGCTCTTATATAGACAAGCCAGTCAACAGTATAATTTCTTTGATATTATTATACCTCATCCTTCCAACAAAGGTTGTGCCGTTGGCCGGCTGCCTTTGTTTCTTACCTGTCGAAGGTAGCGCCTTTACATTCTCGCCTCTAATTAAGGTAGCACTTGGCTGCTGCCTTAACTTCTTAACTCCTCTAAATGTCTCATTCTAAAGGAAGAGGAAAGTGAGGAGGAAAGAAGACTAAGAAGTCATGCATAAAACGGTATTTTGAAAAGCAAACCAGACCAACCATGTCTATAAGTGTAGGTGTAATGTTAATACCATATACAAAGTCTAGGTCAAACATTTTAGCTAAAAAAAATCTAGGAAAGTAAGATATTTGGAGTAGTCTGACATTCATTTGTTTTCAAAGAAGCTTGAACAGTAGACCAAGAAAATATTACATCAGCTGTCAACCAAGCAAATATTCCAAGAATTCCACGTGACAAACCTCCACACACAATTGCATTCCAAGCCCCTCCCTCAGCCCCAATGTTTATTTCAACCACAGCTTCATACCTATAGTTAGTTCACCAAGTATCAGTTAATAGAGTGCAAGGGATGGATGATAGGTGTTTTGTAAAAATTGCACCAGTGTCATCCTCGCTGTCGGTGAAGATACATTCATATAGATAAAAATGCATGGAGATTTTATGACAGATGGGAAGATTGTGGCTTGGCAAGTATGTGACAAGAAGATAGGCTGTTCCATGAAGTCATAGTTGGAAAAAAGTGCTCTTCACACCCATAACAAGCAGCTACAGTCTTCTAAGAAGCAAGTTTCGCTCACTCAAATGGGACAAGGACCTTCCTCTTCGAGAAATGAATTATTTAAAGAGCTGTGCAGCGCAATGGTAGAAGCTAATATTCCACGGTATTAGCTCCAAGTCCCACAGTTTCACACAGTCTTGGAGAAGAATTTCAAGATAAATGTTCCAGATGATGGACTGAAAGTGCTATGACCGAAGGGCGTGTGCAAATAGAAGGTGTTTGTCATGTACTCAGACGCTGCCACCTACATGATAGAAGCTGCAACGGCTCTCAAAGTCTTCTACCCAAAGCTGATTCATTTCACCTGTTTGACCCATGCATTACAGTGTATTGCTGAAGAAGTAAGAGGTAACTTTCTTAATGTAAATAAGCTGATATCGACAGATAAAATAGTATTCATGAAAGCACAGCAAATAATTCAGATTTACAGAGACAATCTCCCACAAGTGCCTTTACAAGGTGGGATACGTGGGTAGAAGCAGTGAACTTTTATTGTGATCATTTCAAAGAAGTCCATTCAGTAGTGAATAAGTTCCAACAGAAGCAGCCATTTCCGTACGTGAATCTCAGGATGCCTTTCAAGATTCGAAAGTAGATTCTTCTTGTGCTTATATCAAAATCAACTTCAGCTGGTTTCCAAGTGCCATCAAGCAGCTAGAATCATCAGGAATCCCTCTCCAAAAATCAATGATTTTAATGGAAAATGTAACACAGAAAATTAGGTTAATACTACATAAAAATCCAAGCTCTAGTCATCAGACACGGGCTATTCCTCCACACACAATTCTCTATTCCCACCTCCACTAATAACCTCCACATGCCCCCTTCCACAATATACCAGGCCATCCTCCCCATCTCCAGCCAACCCTCAGAACCCCGGCAACGCCCTTCCAGCTAAATCCCCCGGAACCAGATGAACTGGGACTTTGCCGACATCCTTAAACAGGACTCATCTGACGAAGAAGAGAACCAACCCACCTCAAATTCGAACACACCCAATCATTTCCACCACCACCTTCCCTTCCTCTCCTCTCCTCTCCTCTCCTCCCTCTTCATCACCCATTCCCTAACCTCTAAAACGAACCCCTCATCCAGCCACTTACTCCCTGGTCTACAACAACAACAATCTAATCATGCTGTTCCCTTACGGGGTAGGCGAAAACTGTGCATATAGCTCCAAAAACAACTCCGTACTTAATCCATCCTCACTAACGTTCTCCACACTTCCCTGTCCTTGCATACTCCCTTCACTTAAAAAACATCCATACACCAAGTAATACACGCTCTTTTATTCTTAAATGTTTGTCTTTTTCACACATTCATCTACAACAATTAGACACCCTGTTCACATGCATCAAGACTTCATTGAGCTCATTCCAAAACTCCAATCTCATATTCTTGTCTTCACCCTCCACCATAGAATAACCATCAACCAACATAACTCTAAAAATGCCTATTTTCATACGTACCCATAGAAGTCAAGATGACACTAAATCATACCTTCCCACAAACATCTTAGCTCTAAAAAATTCCAACTGAAAATTTAAACATTTGCAAATCCTTGAATTTTGAACATCCCCAAAGACTCGGTAGTTTCGGTGGGTCTGTATTTAGTTAAAAACTATGTGTCTGCTTTAAATTATGCTTTCGTTCATTACCAGCTTATTTAATCACGCTTGCAATGTTCTGGTATTACAGACTGAAGGGTCCTCGGGGAATAGCAACGTTGGAAAATGTGTTTAAGGACTTCAAATTTAAAGGTAAAGGCTATGAGAAGCATGACTTGGACAGAGTAATGAATCAAATGAAACATTGGGCTCATCGTTTATATCCTCGCTTTCAATTTGATGACTGTTTGGAGAAGATCGAGAAACTGGGTCACAAGAAACCTTTGCAGGTAAGTGTCTAGTAATTTTTTTTCTTAAAAAATTCTTCTTTTGATCACATACTAAGTAACACCGTTTGATAGGCCTGCTGATGACGAGATTGAGGTTAGAATCCTGGTCTAGTCTACTTAGTCTAGTCTTTCTTATTTTTATGAGTTTTTGGTGATAGGTTATGATAGGGGGGGAAAACCCCTTATTTATTTAAAAATCTAATCCGAAAAACTAATATTATGACGGTCAAAAAATACAAGTATTTTCAGGGAAGAAATAACAACTGCATCCATTTTAGCAGGATAGTTGTGCCCGGGAGGCATAATCCCCCCAAAAGTTGAATTTTGATGACAAACACTTATTGAAGGGGTGCCTAACAAAATGTATTTTACCAAATAAATTAAATTTTTATTATTTTGTGTTGAGAAGCTATAATATNAGCATCCCCGGAAAAAATCCGACTAGTGCGAAAGTTGGGAGTTCGCCCCTTGATCATAATTACACAAAATTACACAAACTGATGATTTTATGTCCCTCTGTTCGGGCAGGCGAGGGCCAAACAGGCTTTCTATCTTTTACACCGACCCCCTTGGTCTGAAATTTTTCGGGCAGGGTTGGAGGGGGTTTCGAAGCAGGACGGCACCCCAAAATTTGGAAAGAGCAAGGTCAAGAATGGGACCTTTTTTTTTTTTTTTCTTCTTCTTATTATTATTACATGACTGGTGTATAATCAGAATGGGTAGTAAGACGCGGTGCTGAAATAAATTACATAGCTTTGAGCTAACATCCATTTTTAAAAGTGTTTCCTCCCTTACATTTTTTTCTTTTTGCACCAACAATCATATACTTCCTTTTCTTGCCATTCTTCTCAAATCACAATAACGCAGAAACCGTTTCCGAAAAAAAAATTTCAAAACAATACAAATTCTTGAAGATAACTTTTTTTTCCCATGGCTCTGCATTTCCACGCCAAATGAAAAGGGCCAATCCCCTTAATCTTGGCTTATTCCACATTCATCTCTACTGCTTTCAAGTGCCTTTTCAACCTTGGTACTTCTATTAAAAGCATACTCTTGGATATGTCATTGTAGAAATTGGTCAATTTTGGAATGGACACCTTTAACTTTTCTTCAGTGGCAAATATGAAACTGTTTACTTGAACAACCTCAAACATGGCTGCTAATTCCTTGATGGCTTTTGATCTGATCTGGAGCTAGAATGAAAGTGATCAATGGACTCAAGAACTGCTTTCTTATTTTCTTCTTGCAGGGTGAATCAAGCTTTGCTTGCTTTCTCCCTGGCCATCCTCTTATTGAACCTGACTCTTATCTCATACTGCATTTCCATATTCACCTAATTTTAAAAGCCCCTGTTCAATTGCCTACTCCACTAGGTAACTGCGCTCACCGTGCAGAAAAAGTCTTAGTGACACTAGCTCTGTCACCACCTTATAGATAGAAGTCCTTAGTCTGCAGGTACGGCTGTGTAAAATTAATTTTCTGAAGTACATCACACCAGATGTACAGGTAACACAGAAAAATGAAATCACAGACAGCTGTCAAAAGACCATGTGCAACACCTCTTGTGTCCAAATTCTCATGTGAATCACAAATAACTTCAAATCACCGCCACAAGCTTAGAGTAAAACTTTTCTTTAACTGGCTTAGCTGCAGCATAATGAGTACTCCAAGGTGTTGTTGATAGCATTTTCACTGACTACCGTATGTTCAAATCAACACATCCTATTGAGCAGCAAAGCAGCAAAGAAAGAAAACATTGTCTCAATAGTTCCAATAAAGGTCATACATGTTGCATTTTCAGCAAAAGAGTGCTTGCTGACTGCACAAGTTAAGTAAATGGTCCACACATTCATTAAAAATATCTTTCTTGTTATTTCCCAAAAGAATGGCTTGTACACCTCCATGGATTCCAGCCAGTATAATCGTAACATTGAGT
Organism: Timema bartmani; assembly: GCA_902151455.1. Taxonomy (NCBI): domain Eukaryota; kingdom Metazoa; phylum Arthropoda; class Insecta; order Phasmatodea; family Timematidae; genus Timema; species Timema bartmani. The sequence continues at coordinate 313,311 of CABFWB010000347.1, read as the reverse complement.
GCGGAACATCATCATGTCCAGTCCATCAATTTCCGGATTTTTAATAATGTCAGAACTAAGGTCAGAATCTTTTCCCCCCCTTTATTTCTGTTTTGGAAAGAAACACTTCCTGATCATTTCAACCAGAAAATGACCTGAAACTGGTATCTCCCAAAAAGAAAACATATCATACAGTTTGCAAATCTTTCTCTTAATGTCACTAATTTCATTTACAGTTTCATAGCTGGTCACTTTCAGCACTCTTATGCTTCAGAGCCTGCCATTTACACTTCTTGTTCTGGTGCATAATACATGCTAGCAAAATAAGAATCGACTTTATCAATTGGAGATTGATGAGCAGGGTCTCCATCTCCATCTTTTGACATATTGAAGCATGGATCCAGCTAGTGATTTATTTCTTGTCTCTTTTGTTTTCATACGCTGGTATCCACTTGGCGTTTTTTATTTACTTAATCCATGTGACATAATGGAATAAAATTAAGACAAATTACTAATATTTGGAAAAAAAAAGAAAAAATAAGTAAAATGTAAATCTATTGGTTGATATGTTAGTTCAATCAAATGTAAATTTTAAGGTGTCACTATTTTTTTAAACTATAATTCAAACTTAAACCCTGAAAATCTTATTAAAAACTGATACATATTACAAGACATTGATGTTTTAAAAGGCCAAATTTTTTAAAAAGGCCAATATTAAAAAAACCCACTTAATTTAACATATACCGGTAAGTTATATTTCTAAACATGTATCGACAAACATAGAATTTCCCACTACTGTTTTAAACTGTCTTTGTCTCTCTTTTGTTATCAAAGAGCTATATCATCGTTAATTGCTATATATTTAAGTTTATTATACATTTTTTCTGATAAATATAATTGTAATTTGCTTAAAGGTAATATTTCTTAGATATGAATAGCCTACTACTAACATAATTGTTTTGAAAATCTTTCTATATTGAATTATAAAATTAGTAGCAATTGAGTGAAAGCCCTTTTTAATTTTTCTCTTTTTCCTTTACTTCGTTATTATATAGGTTTTCAAAAACTAATTACCACATTATTGTAGCTAAAATATCAGAAAATTTGACAATAAAAAATAAATAAAAAACCAGCAACAATGAAAACACCAGAGCTTGCTTGTAGCACATCATTATAGTTGGATAGTAATGACAGATCTGACCAGAGTGCATATGCACTAGGTTCAAAAGGTAAACTAGCATAAGAGTTTTAGCCATGTAGGTATATTGATACAATACATGGAAGTTGGGCTTATGAAAAATATTTTTGTGGCTATAACTAACTACATTGATATTTTTTTTAAATAACATTTTGCTGAAACACTGCACATACATTTATCAACATAATTTTGGTGTCTTCCCCTCTAATGGTGTCAGCCTGTGTGGTCCGCATCTCCTGCAACCCCTTGGTGACGCCACTTAACATACCTTTCCTAAATATTTTAATTGTATTTTAAAATGAGGAAAACAATAGGACAGAAGTTTAAAAAATCTACACCACAAATAAATACTACAGCTTTGATAATATATTTCAGACCTATGTGAAGAAAATTCGAATGGGTTTGGAAACATCTGAAGAACCCATGAATTTGATCGATGATGACGATAATATTACTACTGAAACGTTTACCAACGATGATTTGCAACCTCCAGTAGATGCATTTGATGAGTTGCTCAGTCAGCAGTTATTGGAGATGAGAGCTAGACAAACTCCTCAACCTCCAGTTGTTTCTCAGCATGTGTTGCAGCAGCAACCAGTGGTATGTTTTAAAAAACTAAAAATACCACAACTAGGGGCTAAGGCAGACAATCGTCACCCGAGAATGCAAGTGTTCTATGTCCAATTTTTCACTTTTGTGTAAAAGAGCATTGAAGTTTGACCTTGTGTATAAAACTAATGTTACTAGATGACAACTCGAGTTTGTATCTTCTTAAGTAATTATATAGTAGTCTCAATTTCACCGCAGGTGAAACAGATACATTCTAAATAGACGTAATCACCAAATATCTCAAATTTAACAATTTTGGAGATAGAACACTTGCATTCTTGGGTGACGAAATGTTTGCTTTCTTACCAATTTTGGTTTAGTAACAGTTGTCATATGCTTACTATGCATAGTATAATATTGAAATAATAAGTAATTATTTAGGGGTGGTCGGGATCATGAATGCTCGGGAGTTTATTCATTTGAGCGGGAAAATTCTATTTGCACACTCCTATCTATATTACTTTATTTTTATACTAGTATTTTAATATTTGTATTACATTTAATAATGATAGCTTCTACAAGTCTTACCTTGTACTAGTTTAAAAATCATTAAGTATTTTTAATCTAAATATATTCTAAAGCATCATATTTATTATTTCTCGTTCCATTCCACAATAAAAATGTCATCTCCGTCAATCCTTAGCTAAAAGCGATAATAGTTACGATTTATAAGAATGTATAAAGTTTTGGAAACCTCTGATGTTGCTTTGTGGGCCTTGTTAACTATGAAACATCCATATTAAAAGAACACAGCTCACACTTTACATTGCTGCCATTGGACGAAGAGGTAATGGTTGCCTCTTGAATAAAATCATTTGTTACCGCCCAGTCCCCTGACCTAGGTTTCAGTCTATCGGAACTCATCAGGAGGGAGTGTGAAACACTAAACGCAACTTCCTAAAAGTGGAAACGAAAAAACACAAAAAGGAGAGAAAGGAAAATTGAAAGGAATGATAGGACATTTAAATAGGAACATGTAAAAAGAATCTATTTTATTCAAGAGGCAGCTATTACCTCTTTGTCCAATGGCAGCAATGTAAAGTGTGAACTGTGTTCTTTTCATATATCAAATGAAGTAAGCATTAAACTTAAACATTTACATTTTCTACCAAATTCAAGCTATGAATATATTTACTGTATTTCTCATACTTCTTTCTAGTTTATTGACATTGCTATTGTTTGTACAGGTTTTAACAGCAGAGCAGAAAGAACGAATGCTAAGGAACAGATTAATGGCTGAAGAGAGGCGACTTGCAAGACTCAAGGCTCAGCAAGATAAAAGTAAAAATTCAGAATTGGACATTATAAACCATAAACAAGTGACAAAGGGTGAGAATTCTTCGGTTTCAACAATGGAATGTTTTGATATTTCAAATGGAGGAGAAAAGACAAACTGTGTAAACTTTGAGGACGATGAAATTATTGATATGAATAGAAATTTTAGTTTAAGTCAAATGTCGAAGCAAAATAATTTATCTCACATAGATAATGTCACACATAGTATGTCTTCTCTAAAAGATATTCCAGATATTGAAAAAGTACAATCTAAATTATCTTCAAATGCTAATGATGAACAGTTAGCAAATGCTAATGATGAACCGTTAGCAAATGCTAATGATGAACAGTTAGCAAATGCTAATGATGAACAGTTAACCATTCATGCCACCAGTATGGAAATTGATGTGTTTACCGATGAAGTCACTTTTCCTAGCCCTAATAATGACATGACAACTATGTTTAACAAACCATCTATTACTTTCAGAAGTGAAAATGCTCCAGAAACTAAAAATGTCACTATTATGGAACATGATGTGAATACCAATAAGACAAATAATCATCCTGATATTAAAGTTTTTCAAAATATGGAAAAAATGTTTGTCAAACCATCTGAGACTATTGACAAAAACCTATCGGAAACCATTCGTGATCACATTAGTATGGAAATTAACTTCTGTACCAGTGTTAATATTAACCCCATGCCCATAGAGAATGTTTCAAATGTGGAAAGAACTTGTGCAAGTATTATAGACGAAGACATCTTGGAAATCCATAATGTGAATTGTATGGAAAAAAATGTTTCTACTGATGAAACCAATAATATTAGCTCCACTTTAGAAGATATTAACCAAGAGGAAATAAACTCTTTATCTGAATCAAAGGATCTCTAAGAAACAAATCATGTTCCAAATCTAGAAAACTGTTAAACATCAGAGCTCAAAATCCTTGACTCACTCTGGAATGTTTCCCTTGGGGGGGNATGAGATGTTCACCAACATGATAACTTAACAGTGATCACACTAATAGCAGTTTTAAGTAAAATTTATAATTATTATAACTGCGGCAGAAGGGAGCGCGAGTAATTTTACAATTTTTATAGCATTAAATTTGTTTGGCCAAAAATAGATCAAATATTTCTCCAATAGCAACATAGAGTTTAGTTTTATGCACATGCTAATATCAACAGATCTTGAATATCTGTCATGGGTGTCCTGGAATTTTGTCAAAACTTTTTCTCTTTATTATCATGTGCAGAAACTAAACTCTATGTTGCTACTGTAGAAATATTTGATTTATTTTTGCCAAAAAATTTATATTCTATAAAAACTAAAAATACTTTCTCTCCCTTCTGCACCTTAACAGCAGGTATGTTATTAAGTTCACTGGAGAGTGAATATCTAATAAACCATTTTAATATACTATTAATTATTTTAATTATTTATTTTAAGATTCATTGGGACTTAATAAAACATTTTAATATACTATAAAATTATTTTTATTACTTGGTTCAAGATTCAGCAAGATAAAAATTATAAATAGCTTCTTTGTTAGCAAGTCTGCCACAGTACTTCCGAGCTCTAGTTATTTAAAACATATGAATTTCTTTTTTATGAAAAGGTAGGGGGAGTTTCTAGACCAAAATAGCCGACAAGGAATGAGGGGGGAGGAACAGCCAACACAAGTCAAAAAGCATTAATTCTTATATTAAAATATAAACAACTAATTGTTTACATTAACTTGAGATATGTGTCATTTTTAGAATGCAAGAATTTTCAAACATTTCTGGTGAGACCCGGGAGTAGTTGCAGAACCAGGCGAGCCAAGCCGTATACAATGGAACAAATATCCCTTCAAAAGTAATTTTACTATTCATTCTATACAAAATTAACATTTGCAAAAACTCTCACTCTTTAAGAATAGGCAGGGGCTCAAATTCAATCAAATATTTAAAATGCTTGGACCTTTTTCGTCTTTCTTTACCTTGTCTTCTGCTTCAATCCCCGGTTTCCCTTGTCGATTTTCCATGTCACAGTTGTTTTTATATATCTTTTCCAAACCCTAAAAACTTCTTTAAGATCCATCACCATTTGAACTTTGGGGTCTTATATTTCTATTGTTCGCACACATTTGTTTTCATTTCCTCCCATTTCCTTTTCTTTCTGGTACATGAGGTCACACTGTCCTTCCCTTTGCAATTCAATAAAATCTCATAGCATTTCTTCTCTTCATAGTCTTTCCTCACTTTTCCTGTTTCTCTTCTTAATTTGTTGTCTAGCCTTATATATTCTTTGTAGACTTTCAATTTTCTGAAGTACTTCTTTTGTTAACCAAGGCTTTAGTGCAGTCATTTTTTCTAACATTGTCATTCAACACCTCCAAAAAAATATTAACACTAGCCCACCCCTTCCGCACTTTAACTCTCTTCTTTTGCCTAGCTTAACTTTTGCTCTATTAAATTTCTCACAATGTCACTATCATTTATTAATTTTTCTAAGTCCCACCTTAATTTTCTCTTGCTCATCTTCCCGATTGTCTCTAGTCTTGTTTCAATGTACGCCACCGGCAGATTGTGGTCCGAATCGATGTCAGATCCTGGCAATGTCTTCACATCCTTCACTCGATTATTGAACCGCTGTTTGACAAGAGTATAATCTAGTTGGTGCCTGCTTATGTCTCCTGGGCTCTTCCATGTGTATAGTTTTGTCTTCTGTTTCTTGAACCAGGTGAAAGGTAATTAGAAAGCACATCCTTCATTCCTATTCCCCTTATTGGGTAGGTAATAAACTTTATCACAAAAATAAATTGACACAAATAATTTGGTTTTTCAGAAAACTCTGGGACTCTTTATTTTATTTTTGAATTCACATTTGAATTTTCTTTTTTAATATTCACACCATGAATAGTATCACTCACTATCACATAGTTTAGATTGCTTTATGGTTTTATATTTGTCAGACTTTAAGGGTTCACTTGAATTTTGTAAACTGCTTTTATATTTTAGATTAAGTCTGATTAATTTATTACAAAATCATGAAAAACTTAGAACTGTTCGGAAAAAAATTTGGAAATTGGTTGTTCTAGAAACCTGGCGGGAAAAAAATTATTTCTCAGAATTTTTCGGGAAAAATTAATATAAAAAAAGTTACAATTAAGTACTCTATCAATGTGACATTTGTATCTAATGCTCAATATTATTAATTTACTAAAATCAACCTTATCTGTCTTTATTTAGATAAATACCCAAAATTTCAGCTGCTTTTACTTAAACAGCTACCCTACCTACTCAAAACTGAGCGCCATTTAATAACACACATACTAGGCTAATTGATGGTAATATTTATCTCTGGATAGATTTAAAATAGGAGACATATGTTTCTCAAAAGATAACAATAAAAGTGGCTTTTAAATACTAAATCTTGCATGAAATATATCTTCACCACTTATTTTGCATCAAAACACACCATGAAATATATCTTCACCACTTATTTTGCATCAAAACACACCATGAAATATATCTTCACCACTTATTTTGCATTAAAACACACATATTACATTAATTTGTTGTTTTTTTATCTTAGATAACACTGACCACAATTTATGCTGACTTAAATCTGAGACTTGGTTTTAATGTACTTTTATGTGCTGAAACCAAAAATGATCAAATCAAGTTTTTTCTCAAAAGAACTTTTAATATCCAAAAATGGGGAAAAATAGGATATTTAGGGCTAATGGCTCATGAGGTAAACAAATTTACTAACAATGGTATTATATGTTTTAAAATGTAATTGACTAGCAGACAAATATAGTAGCATAAACTTCAAAGAGTAAATTACTCAAGTATTCAGGGAATAAATTTTCTCTTGGAAGATTTCCTTGAGTGCGCCATACTCCGACAGTCCTTTTTAAAACTCCAACAGTAACCAACCATTATATGCGTGTCCCATCTTCCTTGGGGTCGCTTTTCCATTTTTAAATCTGGATGAAACCTTTCACTTTGTTTATCACTCAAATCACCTAGATTCTTAGGAAATCTAGCAAGATGGCTGTTGAGAAAATGAAGTTTTATGCTCATGCTGCAGCCAAGGCGGTGAAAATGTTTTAGCAATGTTTCGACAATATCTTTGTAATTTTCGGCTTTTTTGTTCCGCAGGAAATTATTAACAACAGTAACAAATTAATTCCATGCATCTTTTTCAATATCATTAATAGAGCTAGTGAAATGCGTATCTTTCATTAGAGTTCTAATTTCAGGCCCACTAAAAAAACACCAGCTTTTATTTTTTCTTAACTAAATTGTGCTAATTTTTCACAAATGTACTTAAAGCAATTACCTTCTCCATCTAAATCTTTTATATACTGCTTCATGACACCAAGTTTGATATGGAGAGAAAGGAAAGATGATTTTTTTTTCTATCCGCTAAACGCTGGTTTGTGACTTTTTTCCTCCAACTTTTAAAGATGTTCTTACTAGCCAGTTCTTCTAAGTCCAATGTTTGTCCCTGGCCCGACTATCCCAGACACACAGAAAACAAGGATATTTTGTATACCTTGTTGGCCAAGTAAAAAGTTAACTATTTTAATATCTACACAGATGATCCAATTATGGTCACCATATTTGAGTAACTTTATAAAACTTTTTCAATATCTTCATATCTTTCCTTTAGATGGATTGAATGACCAATAGGAATTGATCCATACAAATTCTCATTGTGGAGCAATACACACTTAAGACTACTTTTAGAACTAAAAAAAAACAGGCACCACTCATTTGAATCATAACTTGTCTCGCTCATTGCGTTTAACAAACGTGACACATCATGACAATAAACTAAACCACTTTCAACTCTGAAGTATTGTAAAAGGTCATATTCCCTTTTACGATAAAATGTTATTTTCGTACCATGCTCAAATAATTTTTTTTTTTAATCCTGAAGCCGGTATTTCAGACAACTCTTTAAAAAGACCCAAATCTCTTACTAAGTCATTAATTTCTTCCTGATTAAAAAATTGCGGCCCTGAGCTAGAACATGAACCAGTATCATCATAATCTTCAAAATCCACACCATGTTTAACAACTTCTGTCATAGCCTTCTCTCCCTCAAATTACGGAGGTACATCAAAAAATGGGCACAGGTATTTCATCTGAATGAGCAACTGGGCGAATTTCTCATCCAAGACTTGGGTATATAATTCAATTTTTTGTTTTTTATTGTAACCCGAAGTCTGGACTAGGCAAAAATAGCAATCATCTACATGATTTTCGGCTCTCGCCATATCATTGGAATTCAAATAGTAATTTATTTCGCTTACCTTTTGTCCGTTGTCACAAATTTTCCACACAGGGCCTGCATACATTGCGTGGAGCCCAATACTTGTCTTGATCACCAATCTTTACATGAAAGTAAGCAAAATAGGCCTTCACAAAGTCACTAATACTTGTTCTTTGACCAGGTACAGTAAAGCTTCCACATATATAGCAAAAAGAGTCTGGACTGTTCAACAATTTCGTCTGACAGACATGATGCCAAGTTCAACAAACAGAAAGTTATGTATTGCTCAAATGTAAAGATGCCGTCGTATCATAGTCCAAATATATGTCACAATCCACAATTACTGTACAAATAAAATAGTAATACTTGAGTGAAATCCCTTAGAGAGCCAGGTCAATAACATACAATTAGTAAACAGAGGTAAGCATATATGCTAGGAGGAACTCTAGACGAACAGTGACTTGGGAGTAGGAGAAGAGGGGAGAATTGGCGAGAAGGAGGCACTCCCTCTGTTGGTGTTGGCCCAAGGTCACATACAATTATGAAGCTAAATAAATGTTCGATGGCCTTCCTGACAGCCACATAAGTTTTATTCCAATAGAAAGCGTGTTATACCCCTTGCTTTAAATAATAGTTTTTAATGATAATAATCTCAATTATTTCACTCACTATATCAATTATTAGAATGAGAACAATTTTTATAACATAAGGATCAAGTGTTGAATTACCTATAATTTGTACAGATTTTTATCAGCAAATCTCATGTAAATTATGTGATCAAAAATTTGAGTCATTAAAAATCATAGTGATAAACACAGAATGTGATAGTTCAAGAACTTGACGTAATACAAAAAAAAAATTAGTGTTATTTGAAATCAGTGTATCGAAATTAGTTGAAATCAAGTGTCAAGTCTTAGAAGAGAAAAATATAAATATTGATGGCCATTGTAGTAATAGTATAGTGTAAACTTGTATTTTTGAAGTCGAACAGCGCTTTTTGTGAGAGTAAATTTTTGTAACTAAAATGCATAAGGCAACCAGACACACAGGCTCTGTTGAGACATATTTTTGGTATTTTTATTGACAAGATTGGCTTACTTTTATTATTTTAAATTAGTTTGAATAGCTAGATGTTTTATTGCACAAGTAGTTATTAAAATTTGTGACTAACTTTTTTAGTTAATCTTAAAATCCATTTTTAGAATTTATTTATAAAAATATCAAATATCTGACACCTTAGCTCAGCCAGTAGCATGTCTGCCTACTGATCATAGGGTTATGGGTTCGATTTCCAACATGACCAAAAAAATTATCATTGATGAAATATGTGTTTACCCTTTCAAATTGATGAATTAACGGCCGGGGACTGGATGTTGTGCCCATCCTAGTCTTAAGATAGATTATAAGGCATATGAAGCTACGGCAGGCCTTGCCAGTCGGTAGCGGAAAATATATGACTTGAAAATAAGACTGAGCCAAGCCACAGGCTGGAAACAGTAATGAATGTAAAAATTTATGTTTATACCAAAAATGCTTGATTAATAGCTCATTTGACGAGGTTTTTTATTTTATCTTTAATCAAAACCTTCAATATTTGTTAGAAAAAAAAAGAATTTTTTTTAACTTACAATTTAAAAATAAATTAATACTAACATTTTGTGTAAATTTCTTTCCTAAAAAAAAAAAGTTCACCAAGATTACAGAATTTAAATTTATTGTTCAAACCTTTAAATTGCAACTTAATCAGAGTTTTTGTCTCTCTTCTCAACCTTATTTGGGATCAAATTGCCCTAATGCTACTAATTTAATCATATTTTCTTATTAGAACGAATTATAATGGACTAAATTATAAATCTGGAAAATAAATATAAGCCCAAAGTGAAAAATATTTTTAATTTCTTTTCCTGTCCTGTTCCTGCGGAATTTTGATATTTCTAGCCTGAAAATTTTCCAAAGTCAAAATGTCATTCTTACACGGGCCTAGAAAAACTGAAGAAAATATTTTATATCTTATGGAAAGTAAAGGAAAATCTTTCTTTTGTTTTGAGTAATGTTTTACTGTAAGGTACTAGTGTGTTTGCTAATAATTATGTTAATTAAAAAAACTACTATGCAATCTTGAGTAAGGAAACATTAGAGCAAACACATATCCACACTAACTTTCGAGCAGTATATTGAAAAAAAACAAAACAGTTACACTAATAGTAAAACTCAAGTCATATGTATATAAATAAAACCATTTTTTGTTTTTTTGGTGTAAGTTTTATGAAAGAAGATATGAGGAAGAAGGATATAAATACAAAGAAGGAAACAAACTCAATTTGGTTTTGTGGGAAAAAACCCCAACACATTTCACACTGTCCATTCCCCCGATCTTGATTTCAGTCTATTGGAACTCATTAGGATCAAATGTGAAACATTCAACATAACTTCCTAAAAGAGGAAACCAAATAGCACAAAAGAAAAATGGCTAAGAATGATAGAACACTTGGACAGGAACATATAAAAGGAATATAATCACTAGGACAAGCACACTACTCATTCATACCATCCACATTGTGGATTAAATTAAATACCTTGTTTTTATTTGTTACTGCTCTTGTAAAGTTGAATTGTAACATGAGATGTGTTGATAAATAAAAGAATAGCTCTTTATACAATAGAGTGAGGTAAGGTATCTTTATGTCTTAAGTTTATTAGCTAGACATTGCAGCGCTGGGAAATGTACATTGAATTATTCTAGACTTTTATCTCGATGATAATCCATCATTTAGTAGTGATCCTCTTGCTAGTTGGGAATGCATTATGCATGAAGAAACCAGCAGGTTTTTTGAAGAAATGGAAGTCTCTTTCTGTGGCAACCCGACAGATGACCCAAGGTATCACCGGCAGAGGAAAGCAGATAGTCCACGCTACCAAGACGATGGTTTCTTCGGGGATGGGCTACATCATGTCGAACAAATTGAATTTTGAAATGGATATGGTTAAGTACAATTAATGTTTATTTGCTTAGTCTCATAAATAATATACAATTTTTTATGTGCATCACGTTGAATTATCCATTCACTAATGGGACAGGAATGAGAAAGTTAGAATTTAGAGGAAATATATCCACATTTCTGTGGAGGGGGAGAGAAACCATTTAAAAAACCTCCCCTCAGTGCACCCAAACGGGATTTGAACCTCGGTCATCCTATCACTGACAATCCAATCTATTGTGAGAATGACACATTAGACCTGGGGTGAGCAATCCTGTCTCCAATCACCACAAATGGCGAATTGGCCTTAAAAGTGTGGCGAATTTGAGTTTTCCAGCTTTCACAGTAACTTGATTTTTTCCTGCAAATCATAAGTATTCCATGTGGAAATTGAGTTCATATATTCAGCTTATATTTCCGCAACTTTTCAGTCAAAAGGATTGCCAAATTTTGCATTAAATTGTTTTACATTTTAATCCTGAACAGTTGTCATCATCTGTGTCTAAGGCAGTTGTAACCGAGTGGTCAAAGGGTACATGGTTTGAATAGACGCGTTCAAACAGTGTATTGTTTTAAATGTTCATTTGGGCAAACTAATTTTCAATTTGTTGGCAAAATTCACTTCTTATTCGTCACACATTAGATATAAATATTCGAATATCAGTAATCTCCCCGGAAAAAATTGCCAACCGGGTGGGGGGTGTAATACTTTGCAATATTTGATTATTTGTGCAACAAATGTTGATTTTAGCTAGACGGTGGACCTGTTCACAAGGCCCTGGGGAGAACACTGAATATATTGAATGTCACATTGTTAACTACTTACTAGTGATTTAATTTTAGATTTAGGTGTTTGTGTAGTGTTAGGTTAGAAGCTGATTTCTTCGTATAAATAGTTTGTTTTGCACAGAAATGAAATAGCCTAAACAACATGTAAAGTTTTATTTGAAGAATTAGATCCTCCAACTACATTATTATTTTTTTTTTATTTACAATGGTATTAAATGAGCTAGTTACTTATGTCTTAATAATGGCTTGGTAGTAATTTAAATATCTATACTTTTGATTGAAAAATGAAACTGCATGTCATATAAGGTAATAATATAATTATGATTGTGGTTGGACAATAATGAAAATGTACACCTCTCCCCAGTGGTGCAGCCAGAAAATTACTTTGGAAGGGGCATACAGGATGTAGCCATAATAAAATTTTGGTGGAGGAGATATTTGGAGAGTAAGAAGATTAATATATATTAAATGACTTTAGAAGTTATTATTTGGAGTTTTTTAAAAGTGACTAAAGGCAGTGATTTAAATTATGTGAGATTCTCTGCATACAATCAATGATAGCTTGTGTACACTCAATATGGCTTCCGAGATATTTCATAGTTAGGGTGACCATACATACTGTCTTTTGGGGTGATATCCTGTTGGCCCACATACAGTAACTCCACGACTTCTTTGGTGCTGACTGACAGTTCACAGCTGACAGCTGACGGCTTTGAAAAGTTACCAGACCAAATTAAGTATCCCTATGCTGAACCATATGACCTACAAAAAACATGTGTTTAGCAGTTGTCACTTCTGACAGTCAAAATTTAGGTATATACTTAAATGGTGATTGTCGGAAGTCAGCTGTGAGCTGTCAGTCAGCACCAAAGAATTCGTGGAGCTACTGTAGCAGGAGATAATACAGCCATAGATACTTGTTTTTAACTAAGCACATAGCTTTTTTTAAAAAAATAGATAAATTAAAATTATTTTTGTATTAACTGCACTAATGAAAAAAGGACTTCATCCTTGAGTTTTATTATTTTGAGCTGTATTTAAAATTAATTTTTTCCAAAAGCAGGATTTTAATAGGATAAAGACCTTTAAGAAAGAAATCCCTCCCAAAATCACTGTGTAGCTACATTTTATCTATTTGCTAAGTTCTCTTAAAGTTGTTTCTTGATTATATATATCATTTGTTCTTAGAGTTGCTTTGCTTATAATTTATGTATTAATAAAACTTTTGTACTAAAGTACCTATTAGTTTGAAGTGATTAACAACAAAATTGCTAAATTTCAGTGGCGATTGGTGGGATCTGGAGCTGGGCAAGCAGCCTTGAATTAATTTTTTTACATTAAATTAAGTCAAAATAAACTATAAATCATGAACTAATTTTATGATGACCATTTTGGAAGTAGAGCTAATAAAAATAAATTAACTTAAATCTATGGATTAAGACTTACTATAAAAATTACTAAAAGTCAGTTACGGGAGATCAGATGTTAGTCGACCAGTTTTAACAATCTCACTTTTAAAAGCAAAGTTTTGAAAAGTTGAAAAAGATTTCACTAATAATTTACTAACTACACATTCCTCATTACCCACACACATATTGAAAATATAAATTTATATTAAATTAAAATAAATAATAGGATAAATAATATATAAAAACTAACACTTTAATAAAACAATTTATGATTCTTACGAGACACACCAGTAACTGACACTGGCATGCTCCAATATTGACAATGAGCACAAGGTGGATATTTACAGTTTTTCTTTCACTCCACGATAGCAAGAGGCAGTTTATTCAAGTTGCTTTTATTCTACCTCTACTGATCGTACAGGGGACCTATAGGACGCACTTTCACCTTAGGCTCTTCCCCTCCCTTTCAACCCTCATGCCATTTGAAGGCCATAGAGGCACGGTTGAGATTGCTTATAGTAAGCTATCTCGCTATCGTGGGCTTTGTGAAGAGGACAACCCCACATACACACTTAAAAAATAAAAAAGCTTAAATAAAAATGCTGTCAAAATATATTATGTTTGGAATTTTTAAAATATATCAGTTATTTTAATTTATATAATAGAATAATAATTATTTCGCTTAAAGTAGGCAAGCAGGTCTTTCAATGCCAACATAGACCAACCATCACTGCTAAATTTATTTATAATCGATGATGAAAGTCAAAATAGAAGTTAAAACTCTATCTATACAGAGTTTTTCTTTACATTAACATTTATTCCTTGAAATTTTAGGTATTATGGCCGTCAATGACAAGCTTATTTGATATTTAGAAATACTTTTACCCTCCTGTTGTGTGAGGAATTTAAACGAAAATTTTGAAAACAGCTTTTACCATTTTTTACCAGCCTAACTTTAATGTATTATTAGATAAAGCACTATTTATTTTCAAGCATACCCAATCATAACACAATAGTATTAATTTTATTTTGCCTACAAAGCTCAAATTTATTATGACTTGAACCACTTAGTTTCTGATAAAAGCTACACTATTAACCATTATATTATTTGTATTATGAACTTTTATCCTAGAGTGACAATAAAACGTTTATCTAGCACTAGAATCGGATTTCAAATATGACGGGGATGCCCAACTAGTGGCCCTCATCCAGTCATTGCCATTATTGCACGGACCTCCAACTACATTCAAAATATGAAGATGTGTTGCACACAGTAATCAACACGATCCCTTGCTAAGAATCCAAACAGTAGGCTAAGGTGGGCATCCAAAGCAGTAAAATAAATTCAAAATTTTATAACATTTTCAATGAGTAGGCCGATGTAATGTAGACCTACCTCAAATTTGATGAATACTGATTGGTTGGTTCATATTGACAAATACACAAGTTTGATCATTTTTTGATAATAGACAATCAGTTACAGAACTAAAACAGATTTCATGTTTAAAAACAAAATGGTGAGTTACCTAAAAAAATAAATAAAACACATGTACCAAAAGAGCCTACTTGGATACAAGTACATGTTGAGTTTTACAAATGCACCTACACTTGGTTGTGGATGGGCAAGTACAGAATAAGTACAGAATAAACTTATTATAACATAATCCACACTAACTCGCTTATAAAAATATTAAGGTTGGGTTGATTTAATTTGTTGTTAGTTTAATGTGGGGGGGAAGGGTTAGCACATTTTATGCCAGTTATGCTGCTACTTTGAACGAAGAGGACTCATACTTTTGAATATGGGGCTTAAGCACATGTAGCTTATGCTAACATAACCCAATATGTTGATTTTCAAAGAAATTAAAATTGTCTACTAATAGGGCTACTGCGGTGTAGTTTGTAAGTTCTTGTGTATAAGTCTGAGGTAGTGAAATGTCTGCTGTTAATTTAGTTGTAACCACTAATTTGTTAAAGTAGTTTTTTATACTACCCCGGCTTACTAACTGTTCAGGTCAGTGGCGTAACAACCAGCCAAAGACCCAGATGCAAACTTTGAGTTCAGACCCCCTCCCTCCTCCCCTTGGTAAAATAAAATGCATGTTTCTGAAAGTACGTATACTTGCAGAATATTAAAGGGGCCAACATAAAGTTTAAACACGAGAATAAAGTAACACGTTTTAACTTAAATGTTTAAAATTTCTTCTTCCATGATTTGAAAGAAGCAAAGTCGTCAATCAGGGCTGACAGGTCAATTTTCCCTGCTGTTCTGTAGAAAATTATTGATGATCTTAAGTTTAGAAAATGTCCTTTCTGCTGTTGCTTTTGAAACAGGGATTGTCAAAAAAATAAAAAAGAAGTAGCAAATGTCAGGATAACTTCATCAGACAAGTTCAGCAATTCTGTGCGAGAAATGGAAACAAGTCACAAATGCATAGTACGCCTTTGTTACATTTTTTTCTGTCTGTTTATTGCCTCTTGCCCCTCCATGGTATATTATGTTCGTAAAGGGCCGGGTCCCTTTTTGTCCAAGGGCCCGGATGCAACTGCATTTCCGTAACTACGCCACTGGTTCAGGTTGTACACATTTGAAATAATTATACTAATGAGTAAGGGATGAGGAAGGTGAGTTTAGAAAAAATGTACCCGTATTTGTGTGGAAAATCGTTTAGGGAAACCCACCCGATTTTCCTGTTATGGGAAATCTCATGGTACTTAAGATTACCCGCCTCGGTGGCGTAGTTGGTTAACGCGCTAGTTTCGTGCTGAGTTAGACTGCCGAGGACGGGGAGATCGAGGTTCAAATCTCGGTCGGGTGAACTGGGGTGGTTTTTCCTTGATTGTTTTCCACCTTCCCCCCACGCAAATGTGGGTTCATTTCCTCTAAATTCAACCTTCCAAATTCCTAATCCATTAGCGTATTAGTACCTAAGCGTATAAACCGAACGGGTAGTAAGACGCGGTGCTAAAATAAATAAATACTTAAGATTGTAGATAAATCAAATACATTTTCATACAGACCTAAATAGAACCTATTTTTTTTCGTACTCGTATCTGGAACGGTGGATTTTTTTAAACTAGACTTACTTACATTTATAAAGTATTACATTAATTTGTTATTAAACTCATTATCTCATTCAAAAATCTCAAAATTGGTATTTCATTCTAAACTAATTTCCAATTAATTAA
This sequence comes from Timema bartmani, assembly GCA_902151455.1. Lineage (NCBI taxonomy): Eukaryota > Metazoa > Arthropoda > Insecta > Phasmatodea > Timematidae > Timema > Timema bartmani. The sequence goes on along the minus strand of CABFWB010000347.1, from coordinate 296,612 downwards.
GGTGACGGTGACACTAGTGTCTTGATGTCCCCCACAATATTCTCACTCCACATTGATTGGTCACACCGTGTTAGTTGCGGGATTAATAAACGAGATGTCACATTTCAAGAAGGTTCTGTAGTGTAGTAAGAGAAAAGACAGGTTATTATTAGTGGAGAAAAAAGTGGAGTGGTAAACTGAATAAGGGTTTCTAGAGTTAAGTGCGGAGACACTTCTCTATGGAGGGCTGGGTGAGAGCCTCCCGCCGACCACTGACATACACATCTCGCTTATCCGAGCAGGGATTCGGGACGTCGGTGGCACCCTCTAGGTTCGATGAAGTAGTTCTAAAGCCCCTAGATAAGAGGATTGGTGGCACCGGGAAGCCTATCGTAAAAAGACTGCGCCAGCTTCCGGAAGTGGTCAATGATGGTAGGCATCTCCAGATTTCGATGCAGAGTCATATTGCGAACGTAAGATGGTGCGTCGACAATGATACTCAGAAACTTGGTTCTGGAATGCCTGCATTCTCATCATATACATGTCCGCTAGGTGGCCCCAAGCGGGACACACATAATTGAGTATCGGCCTGACCAGCTGCTTGTACAGTTTCAGACCGTTCCTCGTGGACAGGGCGCTACGCCTGTTAAGCAACGGGCCTAAGAATCCTAGCCTTTGCCTCGCCTTGGTTAGTCTTTCAGTAAAGTACAGTCTCCAGGTTAGTTTGATGTTCAGCTTAGGTCCCAGGTACTTAGCACTGTTCGTCCATCTGATCTGTTCTACGAACAGCTGGAGAGGAACTGGCATGCAGTACTTTCTCTTCCATGTGAAGAGCACTGCTGTGCTCTTATACACGTTGAAACTCGTCCTCCAGGTGGCTAGACACCCCTTCAAAAGTGTCGAGTGCGTTTGGAGTCGCCTCTCCACCATATGCCCTCGCCACGACTATTGTACTAGAGGCCTGTCTTCCACATATATTGCTAACTTGGTGTCTGCAGACTTGGATATGTCTTTCACACACAGGCTGAATATAACCGAGCCCATGAGGGATTCCTGAGGCACTCCAGCCCGGATGCTTCTTACGTGGGAAGTGGCGTTCCAAAGATAGTGGAAAAGGTGCGGTGGGATGGATAAGATTGAACAACCTTAACTAGGTATATAGTTAGGTTCAAGGCGAGGAGTTTGAAGAGGATATCTTCGTGCCAAACATGGTCGAAGGCCTTTGCCACATCGAGGAAGATAGCACCAGTTATCCTGTTGATATTGAAGTTCCTTGTGACCTAATCCACGAGGTGGATAAGTCTGGAAGACCTAGCATGTCCCGCCAGGAAGCCGAACTGCTTGTACATCAAGATGCCTCCCTCGCGAACTATGTTGGGTCAGTCTCATCAGTAGTAGTCACTCGAACAACTTGCCCAAACAGTCGAGCAAGTTGATCGGTCGGTAATACGAAGTTAGGGCCGGGTCCTTACCCGGTTTGTGAAAACTGAGGACGTTGGCGTGTTTCCAGAGCTCAGGGAAGTGTTTCAGGAGCAGGATGGTGCTATATAACTCCACAAGGAAGTTAATCATGTCCAAGGGCAGCTTTCTAAGAACCGCGTTACTGATACCGTCCGGTCTAGGGGACTTTATTAATCTTAGAGCGGCTTATGCCCACAACAATTTTATCACCTCCGTGTGTTCAGGTTCATCCAAGTGTATGTACGAGATCGCACCGATGACCTGAGTCACGTGCGCAATATGCACTGGTGTTAGATAAACTGGTGTCCTTCACTGACCCCCTGAAAAACCTGACCTATGATGCACTGACTAGGACAGGTTCACGAATGGGTTGATAGAGAGGTCGAGATCCCTCTCCCCCTACCTTTCAAACGACAGCAGAAATCGATCACGGTGTGGAGTTCATAACTTCCACCATTAAGGAAACGCTTGAAACATTGACGTCAAGGCACCATCCTAAGAAGGCACCGCAGGTTTCCTTGCCCGAGTCTGTCCTCAGGCACGTCTAGGAGTAAAATCGGCTGAAAAAGTCTCAGCAAACCTCAAGGGGTCCAGTAGACAAGATCAACTGGAAACGCAAAGTCCATTTGGTTTGCGAGGTGGTCCTTTAAGACCGGTACAGTGTCTGGAAGTACAAGATTGAGAGCCTGTGCATACAGGACAGGTCGCTGTGGCGGATGACAAGGAACTTGATGTAGATACACAAATTAAGGCCGCCTCTTCTGGGACGGAAGGGGGTGGCCAACTTCAACCAGGGTAAGGCCGATGCTCTCCCTGAGTGCTTAGAGGCACAATTTGTACCGACTGACAACCCATCAGACCCAGTGCATATTGCGCACGTGCACAGATAAACTCTGCCAACGAGAACCTCATTGTGGAGCAAAAGTGGGTTTCTCTCAACGGCATTATGTCAACAAGATGCTTAGCCAGAAAACTGTCAAGCTCATCCTTCTGTTCCAGAGTGCGACCGTGAGCTCCTTCAGTATTGGAAATCCTCTGTTTGGGTAACCTGCCATAAGAGACCAGGTAGAGGATGATGTGCTCCATAACCAGGCCAGGGTTACTCCTTGTAGATTCCTCAAGAAACTCGAAGAAAAATCCTATGGCTCCAGTTCTTTAATAACCTTGAGTAGTTCAATACAGTTTTTAAGCTTTTCAGTCTCACTCTCAAGGATGATGGGAGAAGGAATGGAGAGTTGGAGGACTAGGATGGAGGGGTAAGAAGGGACGAAGATGGTGGAGCAGGGGACAGGGGAGGGTAGAGTGGATCGAGGAGTGGGGTTTGGAATGAGGAGAGGAGCGGTCTTGGACAGGTCCTCGACTGGAAGGGAAGAACCAGCCAAGGCTGGTTCTGGATGGGTGGCTTTGGCAGGTTCCTTGGCCTGGTGGGAGGGGTTATTCTCCCTGACAGCGCACTGGCGAAATATTTCACCAGTGGTTTTGGTGCTGGAGCTGGAGTGACGGTCGCCTTCCGTACCGCAACGTGCCCCGAGGGATTCTGGCCTTCGCTTAGGCCATCCGTCCTCCTTTTGCGAACCTTGGAGGATCATGCCATCTCCGCCCCCCATAAGGCCCTGTAGGTTGGGCAGCCCCTCCAGGCTGAGGAGTGGGTTCCTGAACAGTGCAGGCACTTCTTAGAAGATCGTCTCTCCTCCGGACATCCGTCCTCTCGTGGTCATCGCCACAGAACCCATACCTTGGGCTAGCACGGTAGTCCCTACTTACATGGTCGAATCGGTAGCAGTTCTTGCACTGTACATGTCCACGGGGTGACCTGCACCTCTCCACCATGATGCGGTGCCCATACAGTACTGATACATCCTGCTTTGACCACTACCCTTATCAACCGCTCCTTCCCAGCTTTTAGGACCAGTGCTGGATCCCGAGAATAGGCAAAAGCCTTTAGAGGGTGCGGTAAGCTCCCTCTGAGCCACATTGAAGTCGCACGTGATCTTCCGGTTGCCTGATAGTCTCCTCCGGTTCTTGAAGCTTGGTGCGAATGGCCCCCACTATCTTGGAGTAGTCCTCCACATCACACAGGATGATGGGAGGGATCTTCCTCTTGGCTTTATTGGCTGGTCCAGAACCACTGGGGCCTGGTTGAGGGTGAGGAGTGGGTTGTGTTTTTACCCTTGCAATTCCGCCGCTTCCCACCTTAGTCCAACCCAGGAGCACTCTGGCAGGGGCCACTTTTGGCCATGTTTCCACCACCAGAGGTCTCTCCTAGATAGTTGGGGTTGCCCCTCGGCAGCTTCTTGGCGTTGCTGGCCTCACCCCTTCGGCGGGATCTTACGATCTGATATCTATCAAACTCATCATCTAACCCCTGGATCGACTCATCACGTGTTGATGAGAGGTCATTTCCTGAAGACAGTTCCTCTACGTCCACAAGGTCACTAGAGCTGTCGACCCACGCAAAGCGTGTGACCCCGTCTTCCAAGTCTGACGAGAAGTCAGCAGGGCGTTTCTTACCGCGTGACACCCCTACCAGACACCATACCTTGGAAACGGCCGAATCGTCACTCGCCCTGAGAAGGGCGAGTGACTTTCAGTGGTTGCCACCAATGGCACTCTCACCTTCGACAGTTGGAGGGTCCTCGCTGGCTTCGCCCACGCTGCATTTTTTGGCTCTGAGAAGGTTCGAATCCTCCTGTTAACTGCCGCTTTTGTGCGCCTCCCCGGTAATTTGGGAGGTTGCGTCGGTAGCCTTGTTGGACCTGGAAAAGGCCGTATCGGCGTGAGCACTGAGGAGGGTAGTTGGCGAAGGGCGGAAGCTGCCTGTGGCACGCTCACCTCTGGGAGTTGGAAGGGCCCCGCAGGCTTCAGTCACGCTGAGCTGTCGGCCCTGAGAAGGACCGAGTCCCTCTGCAGACTGCCGTCAGCCTGCACCTTCCCGGTAATTTTGGAGGTCGCGCTGGCAGCTTTTTTTGCCCTGAAAAGGGCCGAGTTGTCTTCCGCCCTGAGAAGGGCAGGGGACTCTTTCTGGCTTCGGCAGTGCCCGCAGGCTTGTTGCCCCTCGAGAGGGCTGCAGTCACTAAAGACCACTGCCTTTGGGCTAATGGAGGTCCACCCCGACCCCGACTCCTTTTTTCTTCTTTACCGTCGACCCCATCGTAACTTTCAGTAGCAGATCGCTCAAGCCGCTCTCCAACCAGCCAGCAACAGGAAAAGGAGGCTGGACGACACCTTGCACTCTGACCACAATATCATTTTTAAATGTTGAAATGGGGCAACCCTAGGATATACTACAATGGTGCATGTTTGAATGTCATTAATAACGTAATAAGAAAAATAGTGGAAATTGTAAATGATAGTGTTGAGGTTATTTATTTATAAACTCTGTATCAAAATATTGATTGAAGACATCTATATTTAGCCCGATTCAGTAGCCGAACGATCTAAGGCGTCACTATCGTGTAAGAATGGCCTGCTGAAGACGGGAAGATCGGGGTTCGAATCCCGGTTGGATCTACTGAGGGCGGTTTTCCCTAAATGGTTTCCCAATCTTCTTCCACACAAATGTGGGTTACTTTACAGAAAGTAAAGGGCAACAAATAAAAAGAAAGAATCGAACAAATACAATCATGACATTTAATGGCGTATTTTTTTTTACTAAGTTTAACAGTTGAATTACATATATCCACTAGTTGTTATTTACTAAATTTTTGATATGTCTCTTGCGCCACATAAATGATAGTATTTGCTAGTTGTGTTATATTCTTATATCTTAGATTATAATTTTATCAAGAGATGTCTGATGACAGCTCTCTTAGTATCTCCAGTCTTTGAATTACATACCGAGTTTAATAACAAAAATGTTAGTATTTTTTAAACTGATCTTCCTGTAGCTTTCTTACCTTACTATAGGAAGAGTGCGCCTCCTCTTATTTCTTTCTACCAGAGTAGCAAATTTTCTTGTCTCAGCCCCCCCACAGCTGTTTGTAGTTCACAACGACACCGTTTGTTTCACAGCCTTGCCTCGCAGCTAAGAACGACTATCGTGCCCAGAGTCACGTGGTGCTGACGTCAGATGGATATCTCTTGACACTCCATAGGATTCCGTGCAAAGAGTCCCAGTGCAACAACATGTCAAGACCAGTCGTGTTCCTGCAACACGGACTGCTGGCAAGCTCTGACGTGTTCCTCGGGGTGGGACCCAGTGCCTCACTAGGTCAGTGGCGGGTAGGGTTGCCATGGTTGTCTCCTGAAAACAAAACGATTGCCTCAATTACTATCCATTCCTCTTAGTTCCTGATTCATGCAATCATGGTTACTACTCAATTCTATTAGTTCCTGCTTCGTACAATTATGTATAGTACTCATTCCTCGTAGTTCTTGCATCATACAATCATTTTACTACTCGTTCCTCTTAGTTCCTTCTTCGTACAATGATTATTAATACTCATTAGTTTATGCTTCATACGTTAATGTTTAATACTAATTCCTGCTTCATACAATTCATTCAATTGTATCGTCGCTCCTCCTGTTTGGTAGAAGAAGTGACTGGTACAGTAACAAGGAAAAAAAAAAAGATAGGACACCCAAAACATAAGTGAGATATACAAGTTTAACAAATATATTTATTAGTATAAAAAAATAGGGAATTATTGCAAGTTAAAAGACACCATTGTATAAAAAAATCTTTCCATTGTTTAATGTTAGGCAACATTTGAGCAACTAGTAACATGGTTGCCCCTATCCGGCCTGTTAGGTGAGAAGTAACAAACTTGACTTATGACCAAGATACCTATGGTTTTGTTGATGCTAGAAAAGGATGTAGCTCATTTAAGAAGAACAAGCACACTTTCTAGAACGAAAGTGTTGTAACCATAATACTACATTAATTTAAGTCGGGTCTACTCCAGCATTATGGCTACAAGTCATAAACCAGATCAGCTTGGAACAAAAAGGTTGCTAAACAATATCGAAAACTAGAAAGTCCTTGTTTAAGGAGTTAAATTGAAGGAAGTTAACTGAGCTAGCTAACTTGTGTTAACTCTAGAAAGAGTTACATGATACAAAAGCTAAGTTCCTAGAGCTTGAACTATAGGTTTACAAATAGCCATAAGAGTGATATCAGGAATCTAGGCTGTAACGATACTATGGCAGGCCGATTCCTCATTAGTACTGCTGGTCATCCATTAGTATAGTTCATAACAATAGCAAACAGGAAATATCTAAAAGGCCAAGCGGCGCCTGAAGGGAGCTGGATAAAATAAACACTACTTGGGCCACCCCTCTGGAATAGAAGCATATCCACGAGGTGAGTACCGTACGAAGGTAAAACAATAGGCAAACTACAGACTGATAGCAGTCAAAGACCCAACTAGGTCATGGATTAACCTGATCTCCCCTTTTTCCCGATCTAAAAGGTTAAACCATCTAAAAGATGGTCACACAGTGCAAGGCGTCGGGCTAGCACCCAAATATTTAATACTAGTCATATGGACATAGTAAAAACTATAAACAAGTGTGGTCATAAGGACTACACTCTGTTTAGAATAAACTACCTCTATAAAAGAGCGGGAACTTTAAGGCTATGTCAAATGGACATAGCAAAACCATACACAAATTATCAAATAGTACTAACTTTAAAACCACGTCATATAGACATAGCGTGACATTATACAAACTCTATTGAAGAGTACGTACTTCAAGGCTAACTCATATGGACATAGCGAAACAGTACAAAACACCCCATCAAAAAGTAATAAATTTAAACTAAAGAGTTTAGATTTTAACGGATATTACATTATCTGCGACAAGGAGGTGAGACCGACGTGTTAATCATCGTGACCAACACTCAAATACCGACCAGTTCTTGAAGTCTCCTTGGATTCTCTTATGGCGAGTAGTTAGAAATGAACACAATAATGAAGTGAGGCTTTATATAGGAAATGAAACTGACGTGTTAGAAGTGGAGTGAAAAAGAGAAACTGGGAGAACCGAGTAGAGCTTGTCGTCGTCCAAGACATCACGGGACGCGCCTTCATTTCTGTCGAGTCGTGCATGTTGACCAGATATGGCCGCAGAGTCCGATAGTTCTATTTGGACGTCAAATAGGGCAGGATTCACGTGTACTGTGTATTCAAGAACACAACTACACAGTGAGTTAATAATCTGCCACATATAATTAGGATTCATTAATTATTGTATGTATTGACATGTGAATTAATTAGGTATTTGTTTGAATTTACAGGCTAATAGTAATTAGCATGTTACACAATCATGTTTACTACTAATTCCCCAAAGTTCCTGCTTCATACAATTATGTTTAATACTCATTCCTCTTAGTTCCTGCCACATACTACTAACATTATTGTATATCCTCTTTTTTTCCTTCTTCGTAATATCATGGTTTCTATTAATTCATTCTTGTTTCTGTAAGTAAATTTTAAATTTTATATTCAATACTGCATATTACTTTAATTTACAATAACATCAGATTTACAATATTATTTCCTACCCATTCCTGTTGATTACTTAATTAGATCTTCTTACTGATTTTTCCTCATTCCTTACTATTCCTGATGTTTGTTATGTAATACGGTCCGTTCCTACTAGTTCCTGTTCAATATATTGTATAAATGTTTAATGCTCTCGACGGAGTTACATTGACTATAACTTAATTTATATCTACTGTAAAGGTCTCTGTGAACGGACGTCTGAGCTCAGTGCCAGCTATCCTTAAAATGAGACTATCTGGCTGTATAAACGCGAGGTCACAGCACTTTGGAAATTAGCTGAAGTCAGAAGCACTTCTGTGTTAGCTGCTGTTTCAGCTGTGTGAGCGACTGTGGTGTGATATAGATGACTCTGGATGCGCCACTTTGACAAAAATGGGAGTGAAGTTCAAGATAGCGTAAACTAGATTCTTGACATTCTTGATTTAACCGGAAAGATCTAATTCACTTAAAAATCCTATTTTATAGTTTCTCCAGTGAGAAATAAAAATATGTTGGTCTGGCAGTACAAAGTGACCGGACTTAAAAAGGGCGGCTATTCAAATTGATCAAAAATTGACTTTAATTTAACCGAAAAGACATACTTTTGATTCATGGCTTGTTTCTTAGATTATTTATTCCTAAACAAATTTAATTTGGTCTGTCATTTGAAATACGTCGGAAAATGGCTGCCACAAAGCTAGAAAAAATGGACACCAACTTAACCGGAATAATATAATCTTAATTTTGGCACCAAATTGCAAATTACTGCACGCCTTTCACGAATAATTTGATCTGGCAGTCCAAAGCAGTCGGATGCCAGACCTATTTAAGAAGTCAAATTTGTAATATTTAGGTGAAGCTTATCCGAAAAAATACGCTTTTCTTTCATGAGTAATTTTCTTATCTTTTGCTTTCCAAACACAAATAATCCGGTCTAGCATTCGAAAACGGCCGGAAAATGTTTGCCTGACTTACCCAAATTTGGGAAAAATCTATGAAAACTCAACCGGAAATAATTTTGATTTTTGCACTAATTTGATGCTGACTGCAGGTCTATCTCTAATCATTCAGTCTGGCAGACCAAGATGGCAGAATTCTGGGGCAAACCGATTTAAAAAGTCAAATTTGTAATTATTGGGCGAAGTTTAATTATTGAAAATGTAGCCCTATACTTATCGTAGGCTATATGGCCTGTTTCTTTGATATTTGTTTTCCAAACAGAAATAATTTGATCTCACGTTAAAAAATAAGAATAGTTAAAAAAAGTTTTTCGCATCATGTCAAATAAAACAAAGATATTAAAATACCGAAGGCCAAGATTTTAGAGACAGATAAGTTAGTATGAATGTAATCTGTAACTGTGAATTTTTCCCTTGTGGAAATACCGAACGTCATTTGGCGCATTATAATATGAGTATTGAGTGGAGCTCAACAGGCCCAACAATGTCACAATGTGCACTTCGCACTATCTGGAAACATTGCATGGCCCGGTTTGGCTATCGCTCACCAATTCCCCTTCTACCGCTAGGAACCAAGGTCCCAAGAAAGAACGAAACAAGATACTTCAGTATACCGATAGCAGTCTTGCGAATCGGTTCCGTACTGTCAATTCGTTGAACAGTTACGCTGTTTACGTTCGTTGAACGGTAGCTTTTTTTACGTTTGTTGAACAGGTTTGATGTGTCCACTCATGGTTTAGATATTGATAAATACGAAAATGGCTCCGGTTTGCTTTTACTTTAATAAAGGTGAAAGTGATAATAAAATTACTAAATCTACTGAGGAATAAAATTATTAAATTTACTGAGGAGTCTCTTCAAAAGTGCTTGAGTGTTCTAAAGTTGAGAATAAGTTTAAAATTTAAATATAGGGATTTGAAGATTCCTCCAGACTTTCAATCGGTTGAAAATAGTGGATACCACCTTATGTGCTACCGTAAATTTACTGCAGTATCTCTCACACATAAAATGACTGAACCGGTAAGTTTACCTTCAACATCAAGATATGTTCCTTACACGAGGTCTCACTTCACTCCTTTATCCACGGGTATTACAGGGGTTCTTTCTAAAGTAAGTATATTTTGTCACAAATGTCGAAAACAATTAAATAAGAAAGAACACCTACTTATTTCTACAAGAACTGATAATTTTGAAGCAAGTGTGAGAGAAGTAGTTGTCAATTTACACGATTTCAGTTTTTTGACTCAAATTGGAGGAGGTTTTGCTGCCAAAGAAGTACACTACCATCAGGTCTGTTGGTTAAAATACCCTAATAAACAACCGAAAGTTATAGTTAGTAAGTGCAGCAAAGATGAAGGGGCTCGTTTTGAAGATGTCGTAAACGCCACAATGGAATTTATACGTTCTAATATCGCCGATAAAAAAAACAAGCATACCTCCTGTCAACATTGCATAAGCAATTTTTAATTTTTTACGATGATTTTATGGAAGGAAAAGAATTAAAGTATTCTGCACTGCATTTTCAAGACAAAATAGAGAAAACATGTGCTGGCATTCTTATCATCTCCAAAATTGGAAATAAGAAAGTGATACACCATCCAGATTTGTGTTCAGATCAACTCCAATTTCTCATTGCTTCGTCAACTGAGTTAATGTTGCTCAAACAAGCAGCCATGAACTTACGAAAAGACATACAGCATATTCAACCTGCTACTTTGCCAATGCAAATTACCCTAGAAGATGTAAACAATGGAGAAGTGGAAATACCCACCTCTCTTTCGGCTTTTCTAACTGACTTGGTTGGTGGATCAGACAACAGAAGCAGACAAAGTGAACGAACATTCAGATTAGTGAAATCTCTGGCACATGACATTATATGTGCAACCACAAACGGAAGGCTCAAACGTACCAAACAGATTATGCTTGGTTTGTGTATGATGGGTTTAACAAGCAGCAGAAAAGTGATAAACATTTTAAAACCACTTTGGTCACACCTTGAGCTATTCAACCTTTAGAAGGAGTTGAAACTTAACTATGCCATTCTGATGTATACATGAGTGAATCTATGCCATCTCCATCATCAATGGTTAAATCAGCATAGTTGGCAACAGGAGTAGCTTTTGATAATTTCGACCGCTATGTCGATACAATCACAGGGAAAAATACACTACACGATACTTTTGGCATAACTTATTAAATATATTCTCCTAACCCTCCCATAAAACCAATGGCACCCACTGATAGCTCTTCTGAGCCGAACAAAAAGTGAAGAAGATTGTTTCAAAGTTACGCGCATAACATTTAACCATATAGAAAAAAAACAAACTCAAATTCACTGGAACTTTAGCACCATTGAACCTTCCTAGGAGGTTCTTCGTCCTTCATTCTTTAAACCAAGCTTGCCACTGAGATTTAATTTTGAAGATATCTATAGCCATCGATATTCCTGACATTCCAAGTTGGTTGGGTTTCAATGCTATTACAGTTGAGGATTCAACCCCTTCACAAAAAGTGTTTTATTTACCTCCGATTAATCATTCACCTACATCTTCATCATTTGTATATGTGACAGTGAACAGAGCAAAACAAATGGCTTCAGAGTGTAAACAACAAATCATTCTTGTCACGTATGATTTGGCTATCGCTAAAGTCACATTTCAAATTCAAAGCATTTAATCACCAACATTTGATAATTTGTTCATTCAGATTGGAGACTTCCATTCAATGATGGCCCTTTTTCATGCTACAAATTTATAGAAGACTGTGGCCTTACAAATGTTATGGTTGATGCAGATATCTTGGCTAGTGGATCCATAAACTGTTTTTTAATGGGGAAAACATTTCAATAGATATAAACGTATCTATCCCATTGCATCCTTAGCACTGAAGATATTACATTTCCAGAGTTTTCTACAGTCAACTGATATATCAATTAGCACTGAAATCGTTAAGGAACTTGAGGCCATAGACAAATTTCAAAGAAATGAACTCGACGGGTAATCTGGGATGAAAGATTTTCTAAAGAAATACACAGCATATTGTGATGATACCCTTGTTGGACGACATTGAAAAACACCACAATTTTACCTTATTTATATTAAATTCGTGGGATACTTTTTTATTTTTAGTAGAAGCATAAGAGAAGATGACCATGAGCTGTATACGTACATACCTCCAAAATTGATTAACCTTTATTTTAGCATTAAACCAACCTAATTATGCGAGATAATTAGTCAAGTATCACGACAATCTCATGCAAATCAAGGATACGTATTCTTATTTAATTCATATAATTTAATCAGGCTGTTTTGCAATCAGAAGAACTCCTCTTAGCTTTTCAAGATCAACAGTTGATCTTACACTTGAACAGACTGTAAACGCCGATCCACCAAACAAATTAACTGAAATTTCCCACTTTACAAATTTCATATCAGCTATAGACAGGTAGGCTCAATTTCATTCAATAAAAGCGGATATAATTTCATCTAATTTAGAGAGCGCAGGATTTAACAAAGATAATTGTGTTGTAGCTGAACTTTCTTTCCACAGAATTATAAAAGACAGGGAGGCAATGGTGAGTGCAACATCTATATCATCAAGTTTATGCCATATATGGGCCCGACCAAGTCAAACCAACGAATTTTATGAACTGCCTGAAGAGTGATGAATTTAATGTACATTTCGTTAAATTTATTACTAACCAATGGCAAGATCCTTCCACACCTGAATTTTTCAGAAACAAGTACGTCGTTGTGAATGACGGAAATTTATGTTAACAATTCACCACTGAATATAATATTACCGCTCGAGCTATTCTTGATTATTATTCATACAGCTACGAAGAAGTGGATACAAGAATATTTTATGTTATATCAAAATTTCACTATCCAAAAAATACTGTAATTAGGTGAAATACCACTGATGTGCCTGTCATTTTACTCGGGAACCTTTACAAATTCCCTGCACAATACAAAATTTGGCTGGAGGTTGGATTTTTTTTTTTAACAACAACACTTCTCGTTACTTAGACGTTAATAGATTGTTCAATGAACTCGGTAAGGATGTGTGTCTTGCCTGGCCTGGTTTGCATGCGTTTACGGGATGTGATACGATATCATGTTTCTTCAAATAAGAAAAAGTTGCTCCTTTCAGAGAAATGGAAAAAAACAACGAATTCCTAGAATATTTCAGAACATTTTATAAGGAACCTGAACCAGATTCTGTTCCCACGAATATGGCAGAAAAATTTGTTTGCTCTATGTACAACTTCACTAGATGGCAAAAAGTCAATGAAACAAGGTACAGGAAATTCGAGATGGCTTACAAACCAAGAAAACTAATGAGCTTCTTACTGAGATCTTTGCCGCTTTTTATTCATTATCAAGTCCTCCTTGCCAATCATCAATTCTACCGCACATAAAAAGAAGTATTTTTCAAAGGCACCTATGGATGAACGCCGAAAAATCTAACCCGATGTCACCCTTAAATCCAGAATACTTTGGCTGGAAGTTCGTGCCTACTGGGATCTACGAACCTATCTGGTTTGATGGAGAGGTTGCTTCACCTGTTATTATAGACACAATGGCTGACGATGAACCATCAGGTATATTTTATTACATCCATTTTATAAATTGTCCGATGACTTAGCTTAGTCAGTAGCATGCATGCCTGCTGAGCTAGGGTCCCGGGCTCGATTCCCAGCATGGTCGAAAAATTTATCATTTATGAACTGTGGATTTACCCTTTCTAAGTGATAAATTAACGGCTAGAGGCTGGCTGTTGTGTCTGTTCTATATATAAGTTAGTGTAATTAGTACTTAAACGTAGTCCCGAACGGGTAGTACGAGGCGGATCTAGTTAATTTTATGAATCATATTATAAATATAGCTATTGGTTAATTTTTAATATAACATGAAGGGAAATATGTTTTGATGACAAAAATGACGTTGCAGTATACCCATCGGAATATGACGAAGCTGACAAATTACTTGTTATTTGTTTGACAACATAATAGGCTGTATATTTTACAAATTATCCTAAGCATAACAGTTGTAAATGTTATATTACCAAGATGTATTGCTTAATATTGTATTGTATAAAGTTGTATTAAAAATGTATTACTACTTTATTACATATTTCGTTTTCTTATGGCTCGCTTGCGGGCTCACACCATGGAGTTTGTTTTTAAATTTCTCCATACTAAGGTAGGCTGTAGCATATATTAATTTTACGACTTAAATAAAGAAACGAAAGATTTGACATCTTAAATCGGCCTGGTACACAAAATCCGGCCCCCTTGGACTGCCAAACTGAACACTTAGTGAAATAACTGCTGTTATCAGTAAATTGACGCAAAATTAGTTTCGGTTGAATCGTCATAGAATTTTCCCAAATTTGGATAGGTCAGGCAAACATTTTCCGTCTGGTTTCGAATGCCAGACCGGATTATTTATGTTTGGAAAGCAAAATATGAGAAAATTACTCATTAAAGGAAATTATTTTTTTTATAAGCTTCACCTAAATATTACAAATTTGACTTCTTAGTTAGGTCTGGCAACCCAAATCCAGCTACTTTGGACTGCCAGACCGAATTATTCATGAAAGATGTGCAGTAAGCTATAATTTGGTGCCAAAATTAAAATTAGATCTTTCCTTTTAAATTGATGTCAATTTTATCTGACTTTGGGTTGGTCTGGCAGCCATTTTACGACCGATTTCAAATGACAAACCAAACTAAATTGGTTTAGGGATAAATAATCTAAGAAACAAGCCATGCATCAAAAGAAGATCTTTCCGGTTAAATTAAAGTTAATTTTTGATTAATTTGAATGGCCGCCATTTTTAAGTCCAGCCACTTTGGACTGCCAGACCAACATGAATTAGATCTTTCCGGTTAAATCAAACGGGAGCTAGCTCTCAGTCCAAGAGTGGAGCTCTAGTCCTTTGTCTGTTGAAAGTTGTCAGAGAGTGTCGAGAAAATGTGTGAGTTCAACGATGGCGTGCCTTGAGCGCCGTGAGTGTTATCAGAGGGTGATAGTTTGTGTAGACAGTCTGAGTCAGTGGTTATGATAGAGGCATAGACAATGGTATATACAGTGTTGATGACAATGGTTAACACAGTGGTTGAAACAGTGGATATAGGTAGTGGTAATGACAGTGGATGACACTTGTTAAGAAAGTGGCTATAGACCGTGGTAATAGACACTGGTTATGACAGTGGCTTTAGATAGTGAATAAAACAGTTGGCCATTGACAGTTGTCAGATTGTGTTAGTGTTGTAGACAGGGGTTATAGACATAGGTTATGACAGTTATCAGCGTATGTTACCTTTGTAGGCAGTTTCCGTGTGTGTGTGTGTATGTGTGTGTGTGTGTGTGTGTGTGTGTAAGAAGTGATGCAGCGTATGCCAGCAGAGGCTAGAATTGACCCGATGAGATACCACCCACGACTTTTAGGTAAGGAAATAGTGTAAAGCCAACCGTTTAGACTATCACCTTCTCAGACACTCGAGCATGAGCCAAACCTAATTCTACGTCGGCAAGATGCCTATTTGTACACCCATCATTACTAATAAAAGCCATACTAGCAACCAATCAGTCTTACAATCATCGATCAAGTGACCTTCCCCAACCATCCTTATCCCTGCCATCCTGACAAGATAGTATATAAGATCTTCTGGTTGTGACAATCAAAAGGGGCGGTTACAATGGCTCGCTACGCCTGGAGGAAACTACAATGCTGCTTGCTCCTGATGATAATATCGGTTTAATACTATCCATTACTGTTACAAAAATACTGTTAGTTTCTTTTCATTCCTGCTTTCATCTAGCAGTATTGAGCAGTATCTAATAAGATATCTCGCAGGAACAAGTAGTGATATCAAACAAGTTGACAAGAATCGGATGCCAACGAGTTTTAACACGTCAATTTCCTTGCTCGTGCTAGACCAAGGAATTTCCAGGACACGAGTGATGATAATAAGTTCATACAGTCTCGGTATTGTTAAACCTACTTGAGAATTATTGCGAGACTTGTCTTAAAGCTATACAATATGATTAAAAAGCAAACAAACTTACATCTATACATAGAAACAGGGTCTTCAGAAATGCTTTGTAAGTGTGGGGCTCAACTGCAAGGGAAGTTTGGAGTCCCTCGGGAAAATTTAAATCCTAGATCTTCATGGAAGTAATTTGAATGACGTTGATTTTTTTTATCAAAGCTTCCTCCCTTCCCCTTGATGTACAGTAAGAACGCGGTAGGAAGGGTACCTAGTTTAGAAAATGAAAAATATATTTCTTACAGTAAGAATGGGATTTTATAGAAATATATTTTCAGTATTCATTAGGGGCGCCCGCAGGGGGAATCAAGGGGGAAACTCCCCCCTACTGAGACTCTGAAGTTGTATAAATATTAGAAATATGCTAATCCCGCCTATGAGTGTTCTTAGCTAGCGCTCAAACAACGGCCCCAGCCAACAAACAGAGAGTTATAGAATACCGTATAACTAATAAACTAATTACTAGCGCCCGCCACCAGGCCACCTGCTAACTTTAAGGTTCATAGTTTGGCGCATGCGCGAGCAATTTCAGCAGCATTCGCCACTCAAATCATCAAGGCCAATAAGTGTCCACCTACGAAATTTGATAAATTTGAAATATTTTTCTTATGTTGTGTCTTATTTTCAAGAGACAAGGATTGCTTTAAAAAGCATTTTTTGAGGCCTTAATTTAATATATTTTCCATATATTCCTTACCTTCCCAGACTCCACAGATTGCGTCCCCTGAAGAAAAATCCCGCGGGCGTCCTTGGCAGGGGTGGATCCAGATAATTTTCATAGGGGGGGTCAAGATTATAAATAACATAGTTACTTACAATGTTGGATTTCTGTTTAAAGCCATTTAATAGTTTCTCATTCATATGTAATCTTATGTATGTTTTAAACAATGGTCATCCTCTCTAATTTTTTAAAATCAGATTGTTTAAAAACTATTTGAAGTGGCCCTCTAGCACTTTTAAAAAAAATAGTTCACTCTAGAATCTATGAGTAATCTTCACCTTGATTTTTTTTTAAAAAGATTCTTTTATAAGCCATTTAAAGGTTTCCTCACCTAGACATTTTTGAAATTTAGATTACCCTAAAAGCTATTAAGAGTGATCCTCACCTTAATTTTTTACGATAGTTAAATTTCTCTAAAAGATCATCTTTGAATTGGTCTTCCACTGACAAAATTTTGAAAATTGAGTTATTTCATATATTAGGCTAGTTGGGGAGAGGGGGGTCCTCGCCTGAAAATTCTTTATAATGACATGCATTTAGAAACTGTTTGAAGTTGTCCGCCCCAAGACATTTTTGAAATTTGGATGACCTTGGAAGCTATTTAGAGCGTTCCTCCCCTGACTTTTTCTGCCTATAGTCTAGTAGTTATTTGAGGTGGTCTTCTTCGACAAATTTTTGACAAGAGAATGCATTTAGAATTCATTTGGAGTTTGATTTAAGGCCATCTCTAAGCTTTACATTTGATAATATCAGAGGATTTGAAATATATCTAGGGAGAAGCAGGAATTTATTCTAAGGAGGGGCAGAGTCTCCCACAGTTCCGCCACTCTTCTGTCCTCATATATTCTATAGTCAGTATTCCTGGATGAACTGCTCTCAGGCAATTATTATTAGTCTTCTTTGATGTATGTTAGTCTACCGTCTCTATGCGGAATATTGTTCGTTACTTGCTATGCACGACAAATATTCGTACATGAAAACGAATATTTTTGCCACATTTACGTGGGTTATATCGAACATTGAATAAACGTGGACGAATAATACACGTGTGGACCCGGCTCAAGAGGTGTCTGCGCGTAAAAAGATTTAAAAAAATGGTATAATTTATCTGTGTTGTATTTTCTTTCTAAAATTTTAACTTTCATTTTGTTTTTTGTATTAATTTTCTAACCTTCACAGGGGGGTCAACTGACCCTTTGACCCCCCTCCCCCTGAATCCGCACCTGGTCCTTGGTATTCATTCCAGCTACCAAATGTGACAGCTACAAATTATATATATATATGACTTATTACATAATTATATTGATGAAAATAATTTTTGTAATTCTCGTGTACCCCCTTCTTACAGTGTTCTTACTATAGTTGAAGTATTTGGTTGTTTACATTCAAAGACTTCCTCAAACTTAAGATTATGACTCTCTGTATGATTTAAAGTTATAAAATTTAGTAATCTTAAAGTTAATCTAACTGGAATGAAGACTGGCGAGTAAAGCATTTTGCAGTCTTTGAAAACAAACTCTTAGGGAATATAAGACCCACCTCGGTGGCGTAGTTAGCTAGTTGTGTTGGGCTCGACTGCTGAGGACGCGGAGAATGAGGTTCGAATCTCGGTCGGGTGAACTGGGGGTGCTTTTTCCTAAATGGTTCTCCACTCTCCCTTCACGCAAATGCGGGTTCACTTCCCCTATATTCAACCTTTCCAATTTCTAACCCATTAGCATAATTAGTAAGCGTATAGCCCGAACGGGTAGTAAGACGCGGTGTTAAATAAAAAAAAAAGAAAATATAAGTGAAAGAAAGGATATACTTATGACCCTCTTTGACGAACCTTTGGTAGTATGGTCTATACATAGGCTTTCATTACCTTTTTTTTTTCGAGATGAAGGCTGCGGGTGCTTATAATGGTTGATTTTATTTTTGCTGTTGTATTAGGCTACTTAACCCATATCATCTGCCAATATGGGCCTGGGTTAGGACAGTTAGCTAAATAGTAATTTAAAATATTTGTATATATCTATTTTTAATATATATAATAAATATTGGGTGTCTTAAGATAATCCTAGCCCTTTCAAATAAAAACATGGGTACTCACACACCCCCAGCGCCCCCTAACCCCCCAGTTCCAGAGCCATAGCATATAGAAGTACATTATTTTTGGATGCACTCTCTGGTAGTTTGAAAATATTCTTAGCGATATCTGTCGTATTTAATATGTCCACATGATGCTCTTTGTTTCACAGCTTATGTTTTGTCGGATAACGGCTATGACGTCTGGCTAGGGAACGTACGAGGAAACAAGTACTCTCAAAGTCATATCACCATGCTGCCTACAGACCCAGCATTTTGGAACTTCAAGTACCGAAACTTTCCTTCTAAATTTATTATAATATTTAATAATCTAACTTAACTTTTTACTACCTTATTAAATTAGTTATTATAGCTCTACAAATAGATTCTCTTAAGTTCAAATTTGTTATCAAAACTAAACTAGAATATATATGTTGTATGTATATTTTGGTAATAACTCCTTTCAGTTAATGTATTTTTAGGCTAATTTCTTTCCCATTTATCATTTGATTTTTTAAACAACATATTATGTAGTTAAGGTGAAATTTTATTTTGCCAAATGTAATTTATAAATGTGAGATGAATTGTTTAAAAACCCAATGGGGAGACAAACTTTCCTGAGCTTTTTATGAATATACTCGTTACTGGCTCATTAAATGTGTGTATCCATAAGGTCGTATTCCGTGTCGTAAATAGATGTGAAATATATTTTACACTGGCACCATTATCACACATATATCTATATTTATTATTTACTGACTATATATATAGCATGGAAGTATCTGATCTGTAACCATAACAATTTGCTTAGGAAAAAGTTTATATTTCTTTATACTTAAATGCTAACTACATGCAACTAGATAATGTTGCTATAGCCTAGTTTACGTCCCCATCAAGTTATAAAATAACCCAACTATCATTCAGCTCTTAATTACTTATGGTTTGTGTCATCCCAAAGTTTTACTGTCATTTGTTTGGCCCTATGTAGATTGTTAGTTTTTCTCCACAAAGTGTTGTGTGAAAGATAAAATCAGCCCATTCCCTTTTAATCCTCACTTAGAAGACTAATTTCATTACTGTATCATCGGCAATTGAGGTGGTTTAAGCTCTTTCTAACGTTTTTTGTGTCCTCATATTTAGGAAACCTTCAGTAAGTGAGACATTGGGACATTCAGGCTCGATATGAGGTCGTCTCACGTTGTCTCGTTTTGTAGAGGAATAATGTTGATATTTACTTTATAGCCTGACATCAATAAGTATCACTATAGTAAAAACAAAGAGTTTTGTTTTGTTTTAGCTTGCATGAAATAGCAGTGTTGGATGTTCCAGCCATGATCGACTTCGTTCTTCGAACAACCCTGAAGGATTCGTTGGTTTATGTTGGGCACGCTCTAGGTGCCACCTATTTCTTTGCGATGTCCTCCACTCTGCCGACGTACAACAACAAGATCAACACCATGATCGCGTTGGCGCCGATTGTTTTTATGAAGCACCTCAAAGCACCGATTAGAAATTGGCTCATCCAATATGCAGACCAAAACTTCGTCAGTAGCTTTGGCACATTTTAATGTTACTACATATTGATATACAGGATGTCTATAGCTCAACTGAGTGTGATCATTTTTAATCAAAGAGCTTAAAGAAACATAGGTTCGATGTGCAACGGCAACTTGCTACAAGGGCTTGAAGTTAATAACTATCGATGCACAATAGGGCCCTTCATGTAATTGAAGTGATAGCCCTTATCAAAGAATCAAAATTTATAATCCGAGCAGCGATATCCATTATCCAACTCAGCACCTCAGCCCTAATGTTTGACCTTACGGTATATACCTAGGACTTAATGGGGACTCAGAAAAAATAGTACTAAGGGTAAAGATCTTGTGGTCTCGTTGGCCACCTTAGCCAATCAAAAGTTCCGGAAAGTGTATATTGAGAAATGCAGTCACCTTTCTACCAAAATGAGAAGGTGCACCATTTTGATGAAGTCACTTATAGCTAGTCAACCGTTGACAATTGGATCCATGTTTATCTGCCCCTTTGGACACAAAATTATCCCAACACACGTAGTTAAGCTATGGACACCTGGTTGCAGTGCATAGTGTGATTTGATGGAAGCTATTTGTAGTCATACTTAAGAAATTTGAATGTAATATCCAATAAAATAATAATTAAACTGTCGTAACATGGTAGCAAGTGCAAGTGCAAGGGAGTGATCTACAATGCCTATTACCTACCAATATTTACGTGCGCTGCAGAAACGTGGGTAATGAAGGAACATGATAAAAGCAGAATGCAGGCGAGTGAAATGAGATTTCTGAGAAGTGGGATAGGCGTGACCAAATTTGACAGGATGAGAGAGTAAGAGGAATAGTTGAAGAAGAAACAGTTCATGACAGGATAGAGAAGGCACGACTAAGGTGGTATGACCATGTGAGAAGAATGGAGAGGGAAAGGGTGCCCAGGAGGATGTTGAATATGGAATTGGGGGGTAGGAGGCTGAGAGGAAGACCAAGGGACAGATGGCTGAAGGGAGTAAGGAGGATTGTGTAGGAGAGAGGAGAGGACTGGGAGGGAGAGAGGGGGTGAGAGGTAAAGAAGCGGTGGAGAGGCTTATGTTCCAAACAGACCCATCCAGTGGCTGGAAGCTGTTCTTGATTATGCTGAACATCTACACACTCTTACTAAAATTTGGAACTAAAGGGGATTATTATGTTTATAGAAAGAGGAAAAAACCTCTAATATGGTAATGATAAACTAGTTAACCGATTATATTTCCAGAGCTCTACAATCAAGAATCAGTCAATGTTGCCAAGAACAGCGTTCACAAGTTCTTCTGCCAAGCACAGTTGTAACATTAATATACTGCTTCCCAGTGCAATGTGCAAGAAGGGTTTATCTACGTCTTTAGAGCGCAATCCGAAACAATTTAATAAGGTAGGAATAATACATCTACTATGATAAACATACTATGATTTGGGTTGGAAGAGCACTAGAGAAAATTCAAACATATTTATTTACGGCCAACATTGATAGAATTTTACTATATTATTTTTGTTATTCTATAGATATTTGTAATATCTATCAACAGTGACAGCTGCAAATAACATGACTTGATATATGAGTATATTAAAATTATTTTAGTAACGTTAGTAACTAACTTTTACTGTTCTTCCTACCAAAATCATACTATACTAACACTTTAAGAACATTATTTTTGAATGAATGATCTTTAGGCCTTTCATACAAAGTCCAAATTATTCCTAATTTCAACACCTCGACACCTATTCTGATGTAATATGGGCTCCGCCAGGTCATCCTTTGAAATATTATCAAGTCGACACCCGTTTTTCATTAGGAATATATTCAGGATATTATTTTTTTAATCACAAGGGTCACTTCATGAAGCTATGTTCCAGATATATATGGTGTCGATTAATAACGTACGTAGAACACTTTTCTTCTCTCTTAGACCATAGCGAAACAATAACCTTCACAATATGGTTGGAGAAAAACGTTACCTCTTAAGTAATTTGTTTATTGCATGCTCATTAGGATGTCTTAAAATGTAATTACTATATTTAAGTATAATTCTAGGACAATATATTTACAATTATTAGGAATTGAAATAGTAAAATTGTAAGATCACTAATCTTGAAAATATAGAATACATCACATTTACGCAAACACATCTTATTCTTCAAGTTGTTACTGTCACAGGCAGCTTCAATGGACGGAGTGTACACTTTTCTGTTTATTGTTGATTGCTCTTATTTCAGCTGTACTAAATAGATAGCAGAACTTTGGTTGGATATATAGGTATACAAACTTGGCAAAAAGGTGGTAAGATAGACACGATCTTATATTTAAGTTTATATATTTTCTAGACTTACTGTATTAATATGTTCGAGTTCCCATAATATCTGGGCTACATAGCAGTTTGAATGTAGAAATACAATTTAACTATGTTAAAACAGCTTTTTAGAATAACCCCCATTTTTAACTAGTTACATTATTTCTATGTAAACGTTTCAACATAGCTTTAAAATTCCAAGTCCGGCCACATTTCTGACGTGAATTGACTATTTGGTAGCGAGTTGTTCACGTAACTAAAGATCGAATGGGAACGGAAGGGCAAAGGGTACCGCCTAATTGAATATAAAAATATCCTAGCACTTCTGTATTCATTTTGGGAGGCGGTATTCTAAAACCTCCTAAAACAATCTTTAATGATTTATGTGTCTACAGCTGTGATCCCGTTTTATAATTGTATATGTGTGATATTTCCAAATGTTTAGTTTGATCTTAGAACTGCTACATTTCACATTAAACATCGTTGAAAATTAGATAATTCAGCTTTTCATACAATTTTTAAAACTCTAAAACTTAAAATGTAAAATTTATAACTAATCTATAGGTACTGTACATTCCTTGTATTTTCATCCTGATAGAAAGCAAGCTTACCTCACTTGTTTCCACTATAGTACAGCCTATAAGATAGGGGAGGCATGCTGCAATCAGTTAAGGTAAGGCTACCTTTCAGGGTAAAAGCCTTGAGCCTTATTTTAAATTTAAAAAAAATTAATACATGATTTCTGAGCGTTTGCAATGCGTCTACGTACTCCAGTAGGTGTTCCACGTATAAGGATCAAGCTAATGGCGACTTATCACCCCAAAATGTTCTTTTTAAAAGGCACAGGGTCGAACGAGACCAACATTCATACAAAATTCTCCCTACCACTCTAGTTATTTTGATACATAAAAGAAGGGTAAAAAAAAAGCTCATTCACTAAAAATAATTTAATTGTAAAATATTTAACTAATTGATTTAAACATAAGCTATTATAAAATATCTCCCTGTTATTCGTGTTTAATAGGCTCTGTTTCCAAAGACGCAAAAGCACACACCTGCGACATCATTGAATTTAATGGAACATATTGGGCAAATGGCAAAAACAGGTATGTTTTTTGTAAAGCTTTGTAGTGCCAGAAGGGCATTTTAAATAGTTTTTGAAATTGTTTCTCTAAAACAATCTGACTACATTTGATTACGTAGATGTATTTGGAGTAGAGCTACCTATCAACTTTTTTAATAGAAACAAAACGCTTTGATTGAAAGAAAATAATTATGGAGACTAAAGCGTTTTAGTAAATTCATTTTTCTTAGTTAATATTTTATTATTTTCAATAACGGAAGGATTAATGCTAACATAATTTAATAGATGGTACTATCTTAAATTGTTATGCGTTTCTAGTTTTATTTAAATTAAGGTGTGTAAAAGAATTTATCTGCTGAAACCTTAATGACTTTATATAGCTGCCAACCTTTTACAAAGGCATTAGAGAATTTACCAATTTATTCTTGAAGATCCCATTTATTAAATCCCTTTTAGCTTTATAAGTGGTGTAAAACGTATATTACTTTTCCCATCACCCAATAGGATATTTACTCAACGGACATTCAAAGCAAAACAGAAAATACAATATTGTCCCTTGTTATATTTAGGATATTTGCTGTTTAATGTTTTAATAAACTATAAAAAAAGTATAGTTAAGAATAATTCAAAGTATTTTATGACTTTGTCATAATCCTTCAAATACTGATTCAAAATTCACCTAATATGGCAAAGGGTTGCTTAGAGCTCTTGTAGAACCTCTTCAGGAAGCATACAGGTGTCTAAGAGCCCACTATCAGGTGGTAGTAATCCAGGCTTTCATACTGATAAAAAAAACACTATTAACTCGTTTGCATCTACTTAGTCAACTTGTAATAATAAGATTAAACTCCTTGATGTGTATTTTTTTATTCTTCCTTATCAAGGTCTATTTCAACAGTTTGACTATGGCTTGAAGAACAACATGAAACACTACAGCTCCAAGATTCCTTTCAGCTACGAACTTGACAGGATCCATGTTCCCGTCAACATCTTCTATTTAGAAAACGATTTAATTGCAGGCAGAAAGGTCGGTCAACTTGTGCACAAGTAGCTTACAATATTTGTAGAGTATTGCTGTCTGTATGAGCCTGTCATATTATATTAAGTTTATTATCATCTATTTTGACAATATCACTAACAAGTCACCCTTCACCTTTTCAAACAGATACCAAGAGATTAGCAAGAGCTATCTTTGAAAAATCTTATAAAATGATGTAGCCTATTGTGTAAACACCCATTTTGTTCAAGCAAAATTCAAGTTTGAAGTATTTTGATTGTTTAGATTCTTTATTTTCACTTTATTTGTTGTCAAGTCAACCTTTCCCCTAAAAAAAAAAAACTGACATGCTTTATGGAAAATGTTCAGAGTCCACCGAAAAGCCGGAATCTATTGGCTGTAGAACAGTCTCACGTTTAAAGGGTCCCGGAAAACTCAACCATTCAAACAATATCTCGTTAATAACATTCAGAGATCTTGATCATGACATTCAGAAATAAGTGATTCAACAAACTAGAGTTGTTAAGTTCCAACAAATAAGATACTTGTTTGAAAGAAACGTAATCTCACTCATATTTAGTAGTTTACGTCTTATTATCATTACGACATATATGCATACTTACACAATAATAGGGAAGAGATGAGTGAATATGGAATTTAGAGGAAATGTATCAGCAGTTGAGTGGAAGGGGGAGAGTGGATAACCATNGGGGGGGGGGGGGAAACACCCGAGTACACACAACTGGGATTTGAGCTCTTGACCTACCCTTTATCGGCAAACCAGACCAAATTAAATGACGCTTTATTTCACGTTCCCACTCATGGTGGCAGATCCGATGATTCTAAAGATGAGTTAAGGTTGTCTTAAGTATTTCAGTCTTAGGTTAAGAGAGTTTGTAAGTCATCTACAGTGTGTTTAGAAGAGCACTTTAATAGCACCAGCTACTTAGAGGGAAATATCCTTACGCTGCGGTATTTTTTATGGGGATCGCAGCCCTGAAGCTTCAAAACCCCTTAAACAATCCCCTTTTATATTAAAATGTTCTGTTGTGACCTTAACTTACTGAAGGTTGACTTGATTTGTTTGATAAACTTTATTTCTAGATTTTAACAATTTACTTCGCATGAAATGTCACTGAAAATAAGCTTATTATTTTTACTTTTCACTATAGTTAAAAAAAAACTCAAAATCTAGGGTTTTTAATACTATAGGGGCATAATGACACCTTTCTCTTCCATTTTAACGTGAACCATATTTTGAGATAACAAACCACTTGTCGACCTCAATGGTCTTGGGGTAAAGTGCTCACCTCAGGAGCCGATGTTCATGGCTTCAAACCCAGCCGGGGTCAACGAATTTTTATTGAGTGATAAAAATCCGTAACACAACTTCCTTCGTAGGGGAAGTAAAGCCGTTGATCCTTGTAGATTGTGGCATGTAAAATAACCCTGGAAGGTATGTGAAAATACCTTTCCCGGCAAAATTGGTAGATTTTATCGCTCTCGTCCATAGAAATTCTCGAGTGCTGATATAATCAATTGGTTCAGAAATAGAACGTTAAATCCTCCCCCCACCCCCTAAAAACACGTATTTAAATAACAGTAGATTTCTGTACTTCTGCACTGCGTCTTAGCTCTTCGGTAGGCACACCCCCTCCCCCCAACAAAACCCCACCATCTATCCCCACCATAAAAAATTATAGAAAAAAAAAACACAATTCGTTTTAACTAACCAATAGGAACCTTTTCTTCTTTCAGAACGTAATGGAGTTGTCGGCAATGTTGAAAAACTGTAAAGCGATCGCTGTGCTGCCGTTGTCGTTCAACCACATGGACTTCGTCTACAGCCTCGACCTTAAAAATATTAACAAAAGGATTTTAAGTACTATCAATGATTCAGAGCCAGCGCGTAAATTGTAGTCTTTGGAACTCTTATGGGTAGTTCAACTCTTGTGATGGACCTTTTTAAATGATGTTGGTTTTATTTTTAGAATATATCAAATATGACTTTAATATTTAAAAGTTTATTTTCGCCCTCGCTCTATCAGAATGCCAACTTAATCTTGCTATTGGGGGGGCTAAAGTTACCCTTCGTTGCAGTAATGACAAAACAGTAGTTTATGAGGATTTTTGGCTTTCATATTTAATCATTTCACTCTCCNGGGGGGGGGGCGGTGTTAGAATCCTAGCTGGGTGTAGGCCTACTGAGGGTGGGTTTCGTTTCATTTAATTATTTCCCTCGCTCCCTTAAGCAAATAAGATTTTTTTCTAATCCAATTCGGTGGCCGCATGGTCCAAGCCATCACACTCGCAGTAGACTATACTGCCGATGACTGGGAGGTTGTAGTTCGAATCTCAGTCGGTTGTACTGAAGGCTGTTTTCCACTATCCCTCCACGAAAATGCAGGTATACTTCCTCTAAGTTCACCCTTCCTCATACCCAACAGATCAGCGTAGTTAGTACATATACGTGTTACCAAAATGGGTAATAAGACGCGGTACTAAAAAAACAAAATAAACTTTTTTTTTCCTGCTCATCCCTTCTATATCAGCGTAACAAAAGGAGAATAGCCCGGAAGGGCAATAAGACCTGGAGAAAAAATATATGTATATTAAAAGAAGAGAAAGAGAGAAGAGTCTGGCTATCTTCCTTCCTTCAATGACGTCACAGCCGTGCTGGCTGTGGTTCTGCCTGTGACTGATGACTTGATCAGTAATCAGCCGACTCGCGCGGGACTTGGTCGGGATTGTCTACTAAGCTTGTGTGTTTCTGTTTGTGCTAGGTCGGGATCGTTACAGGAAGAGGAATATTGATTTTTGTGTGCTTTCCCTCATCCTACCTGTGTTACCAGTCAGGTAAACACGGTATCACGTTCGATAGGTAGTC
Source organism: Timema bartmani (assembly GCA_902151455.1). Classification (NCBI taxonomy): domain Eukaryota; kingdom Metazoa; phylum Arthropoda; class Insecta; order Phasmatodea; family Timematidae; genus Timema; species Timema bartmani. The sequence continues at coordinate 269,062 of CABFWB010000347.1, read as the reverse complement.
TCAATAACTATAAATATTAATATAGTAATATTATCTTTGCCGCAAAAAATACTTGTGTGTGTAGATTCTAGAATTCATTACCTACCGTATTACACCAATCACGTAAGGGCGAGGAAGGTATTATTAGAGCGAGTTTATCCACGTTTGTGTGGAGAGAGAGAGAGGGGGAAACAATTTAGGAAAGAAACCTCTCGATATACCCAAACGGTTTTCGAATCCCGACCTCCCCGACACCGATAAACCAGACAGAATGCCCACTGGTGGGGATCTCTTAGAGTTTAGTCTAATCCAGCCCTTTTGTTAAAACGTAGGAATTAAATAATGTAACTGTAGTTACTAACATATTTTCGCGCTATTTCGGAGACATTTCTTCTCATAGACCCTCCTCACCCATTCCTCTTAGATTAGGTTGTTGGTAAACATACTTGCGCTCAGTGATCACAAAATACATGAAATTCTTACGTTATCAACTTATAGATAAGAAATTATTTATGTAAGCACAGTATTAAAACTAAGCACTAGAGATAGCACCTTATTCATTTTGTTCAACTCATTAAACGATTGTTGGTAAAATTTATAGCTTAGTGAGAGTGGAGGAAAATTCGGCCATTTGACAAAGGAAAACTTGTAAGTTACATTTTCAATAATATTACTTTATTATGTCCAACCTCATGGGAAATGGTTAACGTCGTCACTGGTCGACAGCTATTCTAGGAGGTCCTGGCTGGTTCTAATTAATATATTTACAATATAAATAGGTGGTAATCCTGTTATCTAATTAGTAAACAACAGACACCAGTGATAGGTGTGTAATATATAAAGATTTAAGTTAATTTGTAAGTACACCCCTCCACATATAATGGTATTTTTGAAACTACTTTAGTTGTTAAAATTAGTGCAGATTCACACGCACGCACGCACGCGCGCGCGCGCGCACACTCACACACACACACATACACATACACATACACATACACACACACACACAATGAATAAAACTGCATTTTTATTCTTATCTTTATGTTAATTTATGATACTCATGTAATTGATTATAGGTGTTTACAGTAACCAAAAACCACTAATTTAAATGTAACACGCAAACAAATTAACTATAACTAATATGAATAGTTAGCATGTAAATGTGTGGATGAGATTGTACAGGTCAATGTTCATAGAAAGAGTCTTACGGGTATAAAAGTTACTAGACCTATCTTCACGTATTAATACGTCAAGTCAAATGATCTTTAGGTGTCACTTTTGATATATTATAAAGTTCTGTAAAATAACACTAATAATATGGCAAAATGCTATCAATGTTTGTGAAATGGTAGCATATTATGATGTAGCATTTCCAGTAGATATAATATGATATAACAACCATATATAAAATAATCAGTTTACTTATTATTGGTGCCCACTTTAGGGTGTACATGGGCAAAGGCGTCAGCCTCGTCTTGTCTGTTTACCTGTGATGGGGAGGTTGGAGCTCGAATTCAGGCCGAGTGTAATGAAGTGATCATTTCCCGATTGGTTTCACACTCTTCTTACACTCAAATGTGAATACACTTTCTCTATATTCTACCCTCCTCATACTTACCCCACTTGTATAAATGTGTGGGTAGCCCAGACAGGTAGTAAGACACAAACAACAGCTACACGAGGTTTTAAAAATATATATTTCAAAATAATGGAATACTTTTTCATGATTGTGAAACTTGTTTTATTAGCTAAGCTATTTTATGTCATAATCTGGTAAAGTCCTATTTTGTGTCTGTATACCATATCCTACTACCCGTCCGAGCTATCCTCATATTTACATTGCATGGGGAGGGGATGAGAAACTTAGTAGAGAAAATGTAATCGCATTTGCATGGAAGGAAAATGTAAAACTGTTTTAGAAAACAACCCTCAGTACACCTATCCGGGATTCAAACCCTGATATTCCTGTCATCGGCAGTCTAGTCTAACATGAGAGTGATGCCTAAAACCTAGCGGCCACCGAGGCAGGTGAACACTCTCCAAGAAACTTTGGCTCGAATCCCGATGGGTCCAAAATTCAGTCTTTAAGTTAGGTTAATGATATGTTAAGTACGAGCTATTCGTAGTTCACCCGGAGGACACTTACAAGTAGATTAGTTTTGTGTGTGTGTAAAATTCAGCACCAGTTATAGTTACAAGAGAATTAAACTAAGAAGAGAAGAATGAGTGTGCATATGATAGTAATAGACCATTCGCTTGGAAAGAAAATTGGAAAGTTCTACACCACATCTCATTCACTAGCTCGTCTACTCATTTGTATAAGAGAACTGGGTTTGATTCCTGGCAAGCCCAAAAATGTATCACCACAAAATTGAGACACATCCCCGCTAAGTGTGACCTGGTTGATGTGTTTGTCCATGGCAGTCTTTAGTTACAGGCCAGTGTGTTAAATGTGGCAACTGCGCTTGTAGTGACGTCATGAGGCCTAGCGATCTGCTGGTTCTTATTGAGAATTGTGTACAAACTTTTTAGTCACTTTGAAAGATAGCGAAAATTAATCTAAACATGTTTTGGGTATGCCATTTAACAAAAATACTTCATAGGTTGAAAAAATACAACAAATAAACATGTAAATAATAGTTTGAAAATAAATTTGCTAAGTAAGGATTATATACCGTTCACAAACATGATTATAATATTATAATGAAAATTATACAAGGGCACTGGCTTGAAGCTTAGAAAGAGTATTCATTGTTGCACTAATCAAAAGGTGCCGGGCTCAATTTCCATGTCTAGGTTTAGCCTTTGGCACATATGTTAATAAAATTGACAATGTTATTCAAGTAATTGCTTTGAACACTTACCAACCATGGAAAATATAATTTTGAAACATAACTTTGTAAAGTGTTTAACTTTTCTTCTTTTTTCTGAATAAGAATTTTTACTGCGAAGTTTATAATTACTTTGCTTGATGTAGTTAAAAGAAAGTATATTTTCAAACTTTGACGAAACCAAAGAAAATAAATCAAGCAAGGAATTTCCGCAGAAAAAATTGTTTATTTTATTCAGTACTGTGACTAACTACCCGGTCGGATTATACGCTTATGCACAAATTACGTTAATGGTTTTAAGGTTGAGTAAGGTTATATTGATAGGAAATGTACCCGCATTTGTGTGGAGGAGAGTGGAAAACCATTTTGGAAATCCCTCATCATTACACCAGACTGAGATTCGAACCTCAATATCCCCGTCATTGGCAGTCTAGTCTACTTAGAGAGTAGCACCTTGGGCCATGTGGCCACCGAAGTGGGTGCACATGAAAATTTACTTCTGATGTTTGTGCTGAAGAAACTTATTTTCAAGCTTTTATGCTATTAAAATCTTCGTTATAGAATGTTCATTAACTTCAATCCTCAAAACGATGTTTAATGGATTAGTTAATCCTCCTCTAGTTAGAGCATTGAAATAGCTAACATCTGTATCATGCCGAGATAAAAAAAAATCTAGAGATGAACTTCATTTCAAACGAAAAGGCCATTTATAGTAAGCTTAACCACAAATGTACACAACTGAGGATTCTGGAATCATGTCATCTGTTAGTTTAATATCACTAATCACATCCACAAAACGTTAATCTATTGTATGTTTCGTTATTTGACGCAAAACATTAGAAGCATGAACCACACAAAATTATTTCAAATCAAGTAAACTACACGAGAAACAAACATTCCGCACAGTAAAACAAACTGAACCAACTTCAGTACTCCAGCCTGTAACTAAAGACGGCCATGGTTTGTCTCAAAATGAATTATAATAATTCACTAATAGCGAGCGTCAAAAGCGTTAAAAATGATCCAAGTGAAAGACTCCCTCGTGCTCCACCCAGGACTCGAATCTGGTACTCCTTAGTGAGGTGTGATGGCCACTACTGCACACCCCCAAGCATGGACTGGATGATGTTATCGTAGACGAGGGTGGTCGCTGTCGCGCCGTACACAAAGTCCGTGTGGGTGAACGTGGTACTGGGGACTCTGCGTGTCACAGCACTCGGCAGTAACTCTGCCAGGCGTGTCACGTCCTGGAGGAGCAATTGAACCTTTTTTAATAGTGGTGGAGTGATTTGGGGGGAGGGAGGTGTAAGTGGACATCTCTTTCCATAACCAGGAGGCTTTCTGTTCCGTCATCAAGGATCTTTACTTTATATTATCAGGTGGGGGGGAGGTTTCCTTTTACATAATCAGAAGAGCTTCTCTTTCCATCATCAAGGAAGCTTCTATTTCTATCACTAAGAGCTTTTATTTCTATTATCAATGGAGCTTCTCTTTCTATCACTAAGAGAGCTTTTATTTCTATTATTAATAGAGCTTTTATTTCTATTATTAATAGAGCTTCTCTTTCCATAACCAGGAGGCTTTCTGTTCCATCATCAAGGATCTTTACTTTATATTATCAGGTGGGGGGGAGGTTTCCTTTTACATAATCAGAAGAGCTTCTCTTTCCATCATCAAGGAAGCTTCTATTTCTATCACTAAGAGCTTTTATTTCTATTATCAATGGAGCTTCTCTTTCTATCACTAAGAGAGCTTTTATTTCTATTATTAATAGAGCTTTTATTTCTATTATTAATAGAGCTTCTCTTTCCATAACCAGGAGGCTTTCTGTTCCATCATCAAGGATCTTTACTTTATATTATCAGGTGGGGGGGAGGTTTCCTTTTACATAATCAGAAGAGCTTCTCTTTCCATCATCAGAGGAGGGTGGAGGCTCAACGGGGATACAACCCTTTCTATCTTTGCTCTGTATAGTGTATATTCTCTTTATAGTGTATACAGTATATCTCAGAGGAGCTTTTCTTTCTATCATCAATGGAGCTTCTCTCTCTATCATCCAGGAAGCTTCTTTTTCTACCATTAGGGGAGCTTATATTTCTCTCATCAGGGAGAGTTTCTATCACTCATTAGTGGATCTTCATTTTTCACTATCAGGAAAGCGTCCTTATTTATAGGGAGGTGGGGGGCGGAATTTCCTTTCCAAAACCGCGTTTTGTCAACACCGGCTAGAATACAATCTCCTTTGAGGACCATACCTACCTTTGAGTTGGCAAGCCAATCACTGTCGGAGTACAAGAGGGTCATAGGAGTGATTATTTTGGTCAAATTGTAGTCGGGAGGTATTTTATTTTGATACCTCTTTACATTATTTTTGAGGCCGTAGTCAAAATTGTTGAATCTACCTGTAAAAAAAGGATTTTATGCTTGGATAATATAGTTATAACTCTTTTATTATAATTTTATCATCATTATTATTATTTGCATTTAAGGACGCTTCGGCCAAAAATCGTTCATTTGTTCCATAAAAATAAATACAAATTAAATACTTAAGAAATAAATTAATAAAAAACAGTAAATCTATGTCGATCGAGACTGAGAAATAAACAATAAACGAGCAACCAAATGAATATTGAAATTACTAATTACTAAAGTTAAACCTTTTTCGCACTTTGTGATTAAGGGAAGTCTCCCCACCAGTGAATAGTGAATCAAGTTGGTAGGAGTGGTGTAGTGGAGAGAGTACATTTCTCTTAATTTGAAAGAAGTCATATTGCGTTAGTAAAAATCAAAGAATTTAGCCACTTAGTGACTTAAATTCTTTATTTTAACTTTACAAGAGTATAATAATAAAAGGGGGAGAGATTTTATCGCGCTACGGGACTTCCCCGACTAGTCTCACCTGATCTCGACAGTTGACCGAAATGAATAATAACTTTTAAAGACGTCCCAGCAGGTGTGTGACCTTGAACTAACGGGATGATGCTCTGAAAGAAAGTAAAATAAATATATCAAGGTGGGGTAGAAGGGAAAGCGAGTTAAGCTTAAATATTTATGCAAGTTTTATGACAATTTTTCTACGTGTACTAAAAAAAAAAAAAGAAGGAATATTGCTGGAATATTTACGTTTAGTTTAACTTTCTACCAGTAATGGTAGTCTCAACAGTTCATGAATATTTGTCACGGGTATCAATGACTTAATATTGTCATTTAAAAAGTTTTTGTTCAAATTCCGCTATGGCCATGTCAAATATAAGGCCTACTTTACTATTTAATTCCTGGCAATAGGAACTCGAAAGTTCATTGCTACTGTTACAAAAATACGCCACCTATATACCTATCTTGAACTAGTTATATCCAGTCCAACTCAATACACCCTAATTCTTTCAGGTGAATTATAATGTTATCTTCCCATCTGTTTCTAGATCTTCCCAAGGTCTTCCCAATGGTCTCTTCCCATTGGGTTTGCCAGGCAGTACCCCGAAAAAAATTCTAGAATCCCCCATTTGCGTTGCATGTCCTGCCCACCGTAATCTACTATACTTGATTATCCTCGCATTGTCTTGTGATAGAGTACAGGGTATGTAACTAATCATTATATAACCTCTTCAACTCCCCAATATTTTCATCCTTATGTGTGTATAAAATTAAACTAAACGTTGTAGCGTCACGGAATTATCGACGCCATGTTTATAGTATTCATTTTTCGGGGTAGTTTTGGATCATTTAAGTATCGAACGTGTAATTAAAATCTGCGCTGAAAAGGTTATTAGTCCTTTATTCCAGAACAAATTAATAAGTAGTTCGATTATAAATATGAACGCGTGAGTTACGAAATCCGTTATCACACATGACGGAATTACCGACGTGGGGTGACCGTGTCACATTACTAAGTATCCTCCGTGACAAGGAGTAATCATATAAAATTATTCAAAATGAAATGCCCGACATGGGCTGTGAATTGAAATGCCTGACGTGGGTTGAGCGTGTTACCTTATCGACATCTCCGTAAAGAATGGTCTGTGAATTTAAATCAAAGTTCTCGACACGGGTTGTATGGATATGTTACCCGTGCAAAGTCTCCGGGAAGATTTCACTGAAATGTGCCTCGCAGAAAATTTCTTTGTCACTGATATTCCAGAACTTTCTACAGGTTAGGTAACAATATCGCACCCCGCCTTTGTCCATTATTCCCTTGTTTACTTCCAAAGAAGACTCCAGCCTCTTTGGGTAAGAAAAGGACAGAAGAGTATATATACTGCAATACCTTGAAAACCCATAGCTTAAAATAAGATTAAAATATAGTATAATTTTGAATAAATTGAATTTTAAATCTGAATTTACCCAAGGGTCGGATAAAATAATATTATTACAACGTATATACTCAAGAAATAGTTGATTTATTTTGAGACAATTCGACAAACAACATAGAAACGCATGTAAAACTACACACGATAATTATACATACTTTTTATTTTATTGCAGTGGAAATGTATTTAATTCACATGGACATAATATAAAAACAATTTATACCAAATTATTTTTCTAACTTTCTCCTTTTATGCAAAAAATTAATGATCACTTCCTGAAGAAAGGTGAAATAAATCTAAACAGTCTGATTAAAAAGTGACTTTTAAATCTGTTCAATACTAAAAGTCCGTGAGAAAGCTGCTGTTGTTTTGGTGATTTAGAAGTTGAAATTGTGGACTAGAAGTCTTTGACAGTCAAACACACACGCCGTATTTATCATCAAGTCTATCTTGATTTTTTTTTATTTTGATGGCAACAAATACTGAAGACCCTGCCTGTTGAAGAAACAGGATACTTTGTAATTGGATCCAAGCTTTTGTCTACAACTAATGATTTATTGCACTCGGTTCATGGAACTTTTGAAACCCGTTCATGGGCCCCAGTTTAAGAACATCTGTTCTAGACTATGGCTATTTCCTTTCGTTCCTCTAATAAAACATTGGTCCCGCCCGACTGTGGATCCAGAGGGGGTTCGTGCCTCCCTTCAATAATTTTTTAGTTGTGATTAACAATATTAATTACAAAATTAAACCAATCGGGTGTACTGAGAATAGTTTTTCCTAAATGTTTTTCCACTATCCCTCCACTCAAATTTTGGTACACTTAATCAAATACAACCTTATAACTCATTTCCGTAACTATACACATGCGTATGACCTGAACAGGTAGTCAGACGTGGTGCTAAGATATATATGTATATATATATATAGATATAACGAGTGTTTTTTTAGCACCACGTCCTACTACCCGTTCGGCTTATAGGTTTATATACTAATTACTCTAATAGGAAGTGAACCCGCATTTACGTGGTAGTAGAGGGGAAAACAAACCTCAGTACACTCAACCGACATTCGAACCTTGATCTCCCCGTTATCGGCATTCTAGTCTAATGCCAGAGTAGCACCTTAGACCATGCGGCCACTGAAGCAGGTCTAACGGGTGTTGAGACTTGGGGGAAAATGAAATATCTAATAAAATCCCGTACATCCGTGGACAATATAATTGAGGCACTCATTTTTCTTATGAGGGGTATTCATCATGCACTTAATGAACCGACTAATGTTTCATCAAACTGCCTATAAACTATCTTAAGATTATAAAAGATACAAACCCCAGTTTTGCTCATGTCGATTCATCATTGTGAAAAGTAGTAGTACAAATTTCCCCTCTGATACATTTTTCGGTCATGACGGGAATACAAGCCGGATCATTAATCAAACACATTACTTCAACCCCATTATAACTTGTACTAATAAATGTAAGGGATGCTACTCACGGCATTGCTATGCGTGGTCGAGTTGAGGACCGAGTACATGTAAGGGAAGCCGTGTCGACACATCCTGATGTGGCGCCAATTGGGTAGCTCGCACTTATATTTGGTCATGAAGCGCAGGATAAAGTCGTGGTGCATCCACGCGCTTACCCCGACCACTTTGGTGAAGCTCTGAGCAGGCAACACAATTTGGTTTCATCTAGCAGGTTTCAAATACAATGGGGAATCTAACTCTGGGCCAGATTCATAAGGCAGGCTCAATCCGCCTCAAGCTAGGCTCGAAACCAAACACAAGAAGACACCTACCTAAACTCGAATGGAATGGGCCAGTTTGGCGCGTGAAACTAGCCCATTAATTCCATTCTGGTCTAGGTGGATGTAGTCCTGTGTTTGATATCAAGCCGTACTTAAGGGGCACCCTTAGGCCTATTTCTGTGTTGGCGCGTCTAATTACCCGTCTGAGCTATCCATTATATTCACACTAATTGGGTAAGGGGGGAGAGGTAGATTTGAGAGAAAATGCACCTTAATTTATCATAAAATAAAAAAATAAAATCATAACAAAAGAACCTTTAGCTAGTTCTTGCTATATGTTTTTCTTTGCTTTCTGTTACCCGCCTCGGTGGTGTAGCTAGCTGACGCGCCAGTCGTGTTGAGCTAGACTACCGAGGAAAGGGGAGATCGAGGTTCGAATCTCGGTCGGGTGAACTGGGGGTGGTTTTTCCTAAACGGTTTTCCACTCTCCCTCCACGCAAATGCGGGTTCACTTATTCTAAATTCAACCTTCCCAGTTCCTAACCCATTAGTGTAATTAGTACTTAAGCGTATAACCCGAACGGGTAGTAAGACGCGGTGCTAAGTATTATTATTATTATTATTATTTGGTTCTGTTTTTGAGTCATTGCATTCGGAAAGTAAGCAGGTTTATGGGGACTAATAGAAGCAAGTGTATACTCATTTAGGTTATAACTACGCTAGCTTGTTTTAAGGAAAAGTTGACTGGCGGCTACCAAAGGTGGAAGAGGCCTCAAGGACAAACTGCATTTTCCCACAGGCAGTACCAAACACAGACCTCCTGCGGTGTAATCTACACCTCATTTGATAGATTAATTCTGCGCACGAGCTTATATCAAAGTTGAGAAGTGAATTGAGAACGATTGTAACCCTATATTTAATATATTTGCACAGTCTATAGTTATCTATAGCAACGTTTTTAGACAAATATTTAGATAAAGTCGTTAATATTCTCATTTTAAAATGCATGCCAGTAAAAAATATTGCATAATTTTTTAGCACCACGTCTTACTACTCGTTTGGGTTGTACGCATATGTACTAATTACGCTAGTTACCTTAGGGATTAGGAACACTATATTTCAACAAAGTGTACCTACATTTGCGTGGAGGGAGAGTGGAAAACCATTTTGTAAAAACCACCCTCAGTACGCCTGACCGAGAATCGAACTTTGATCTCCCCGTCATCGGCAGTCTAGTCTATTGCGAGAGTAGTGCATTAGACCATGCATCGAACGAAGTGGGTAGAAAAGCACCAAAATAAAAAAATAACCTAACGTGGTAGTGTTGTAGTTACCCAAATTTTCCTAGAAATTGGAATCAACGCTTTGAAGGGTGTGTTCACTGCGCTCATGAACGCTACTGGCGCCATCGCGAACATGTGTCTTATTTTGGAGTTATACTCTGGATGAGTCGCGCACATTACGAAGAACATAGTGCAGCCCATTGAGTGGCCGATATAGAACAGTTCTTTTTGTCCAGTCACAGATAATATATAGTCGACGACCGCTGGTAGGTCGTACCGTCCCATCTCATCCCAGCTTTAAGAGAATAAATAATAACATCAACATATTTAATATAACCACGCGACTGTAATTTATTAGTCCAGAGATTTATTAATATAAAAATCAAAGTTAATTCAAAAGATAGCTTGGGAATTTCATCTAAGAACTAACTTATTAGATAATAAAGAAATAATGATTATAGATATAACATCTAATCTTATAAGAGGATTTTTTTTAGGAAAATGAACACAAACAGAATTTGAGAGAAAATAAATTTACAATCTAAAAATGGACAGTTGGTCAATCTACAGTAAAAGTAAAACCAAATTAAAATGTTAATATATAGCTTGAACTTAAATGTAATTTTGAAAAACCTGATTCTAACCAGGACAACACACATAAATAATCCCTTAATTATGGCATGGATAATTTTAATTTCTGGTTAACAGGATCAGACCAAACAAATATATTCAAAAAATTTTCTGTACCACCTTGGGAACTAACAGGGTTTTTCCATATCTCTATATAAAGAAATCCACGTAAGAGAGTAATTAATATGATATGTTTACGCATTTTATGTTAATACAGTAATTTACAGTCTAGTTTTCATAAGAATATCCTGAAAATCCAGTAAATTTGCTGCCTTCATGTATTCATACACTAGGTCATGTAATAGTAAGCTGTCCCTTTTGATGAATAGATTCAATACCTAAAACAATCCCTCAGGTGATGATACGAAAAAGAACAACTGGATGGATCACATTAATGAGAGTTGATTAACTTACCAGGAAGGCTACGAATGTAACTGATTAGTGACCTCAAACAAGGAAATAAGATTACGTTGAAAGATCTAAAAATTGAAGCTGTTCACAAAAAAGGCTGGAGGACTTAATTTAGACAAAGTAACGGACCTTTCGAAATACAGAATAATATAATAATAATAATAATAACAATAATAATAATAATAATAATAATAATAATAATAATAATAATAATAATAAATAACAATAATCATAATAATAATCATAATAATAATAATAACACTGATAATAATAATAACACTAAAATATAGTTTTTTTAGAATTGCTTCTTACTGCACGTTCGGGTTATAGGCCTACGCCTATGTACCATTTACACTAATGTGTTAGTGATTAGGAAGGTTTAAGGTTTAATTTAGAGGAAGTGCACCCAAACTCGAGTGGAGGGAGAGTAGAAAACCACTTAGGGAAAACCACCCTCAGTGTACCTGAATGGGATCGAACCCCGAGCTCCTCGTCTTAAGGAGTCTAGCCTAACACGAGAGTAGCGCGTTAGCCCATACGACTGAGTGGCTAATGTTATTGCTAGCCGCTACAAAATATGTTTTCATTTTCTAAAGGGCACTTCCTATGAAGATTCCCTATCAAGGTTGGAATGTATATTGGAATAATCAGTGAAAACGGTATTACCTAAATTCCCAAAACTTGAAGTTTCTGACCGATTCCGACACATGGCTCTGAGAATATGTGTTTCCTCTGGCGTTGCCCATCCACACGTCAAAACCGTTGTCTACTAATTTGTACGCTGTAACAAAAATTATCGACTGTTAATTATAACACTTTGATCTATTATTAAAGGATTCAGGCTGTGCGATTCACAGCTTTGGTCATGCAGACGACGACGCCAGGCCCTTAACATACTGGGTTGATGGTGGCGTGGAGGTCGAAGCTCGAATATATTCCCGGTGCATGTTAAGGGATTTTTCCATCTCTTTTCCATGTTAATGCGGCTATATTTCCTCCATCTACCCTAATTCCTAGCTTATAGCTGCTAAATAATTAATTTGTTAGTGTAAACCTATAAATTAAAAAAAGAATCAAAAACTCAGAGTGTGAAATTATGTCGAACGACCATTAGCTACTGTACCACTGTCTTTGAATTCCATATAGGTACTCCAACATAAATTAATATTATCAAGCGTACAACCCGAATGGGTAGTAAGACAGGTTTCTAAATATATATATATATATATACATTATTTAGGATCTTAAATCTTTTTTACACCATTTCTGTCTATTTTTCTCCTATTATTATGACGATTAATATTATTACGAATGTAAACATGAATTATTACTACAATTGTCATTTAAATTATTCTTAAGGAAAAGTTTAAAAATTTGAACTATAGTATATTTGAGTTATTTAACGTGCACTTTCTGAACCGATTGATTATATCAGCACACGATTTAAAATATAATTTAAATCTAGGACGGACACAACATCCAGCCCCGGCTGTTAATTCATCAGCAATGATACATTTTTCAGCCGTGCCGGGAATCGAACCTCCGGAACCCTTAGCTTAGTAGACAAACACGCTACCAATTGAGTTAAGGTGTCAGACAGTGTTTTTTTTTTAAAAGTGTAAAATTCATCATCCTCCAGTGAATAATTATTTGTAACCCTTAAACTAAAAAAAAATTAAGGGCCAAATAAACAAACAAAACTAGAGTGTGTGACATTGAGATTCACGAAGGTGAATAACTGGGTGACTTAGATGATTGCTTCTACAAAAAAAATCATGGTTATATCTTTACTTTGTTCTCTTTTGCTTAACTTCATTATTTACTTTTAAATACAAGACAACTAACATAAATAAAGACAACTAATTTGAATTAAAAAGTTATTTTCTTTTTACTGTGTTACATAAATAAATGAGACCCGGATTCACTAAAGTTTGCCAATTTGCTCCAGTATAAGTATAAAAAAACTTTAAGACCAAGGTGGATTTTGATTGTTTTCTTGCTTCGTTGTTGTGTTCACTAAACATGGAGCAAGAACTAAGGTGATGCCATCACAAACGTTCATCATTCTCGAGTTCTTTCACTAATCTGTGTGAAGAATTTACTTCTAAAATTGTTGCTACTTTATTCTAAATATATACTGAAAATGGCATCAAATACGAAATTTACTAAACCTTGAAGTTTATCTCGACCCCTCAGAGAGAAAAGTATTGTGGTCATCAAACAAACCAAACTCAAAATTTTGATAAACTTAATGTCAACGTTTCATAACCCTGTGAAACCGAAAAAGTGATTTTAGCAATACCATCTGTTTGTCTATTTGTATCTCGGACTAGAGCTGAAAACATTTTCCCGTTCGGCGTAAATCTTGATGTCTAGGGTTTTTGTTTGGAATTGGATATCTAACCCTAAAATTAAGGGTAGTTTACAGAAGTTCAAAAAGATAAAGAATCAATTTTCTCCAAAATTCGCTCCAATGAATCTTATTAAATTTGTATCTAGGCACTGTTTAACATTACAAACAAATTGGCCACTTTTTTTTTTCTGTGAAAAAGGCCTTGAGGGCACTTTATATGATCAAACAATTTCCAATTTTGATCATATCCCCTCAACTATTTGCGATACGAAGAAACTTATCATTGTAAAGATGTTGTACTATTAAAATATGAACATATTTTATTTGAAATATATTTTTATAAAACCAATAGTTTGATATATTATATGTATTCAGATCTTTGAAAATAAAATTAATTGTTATTCTCTTTGGTGGACAATATATCTATAAAAATGTATTTTATTTCATTTACTCTATTTGGTGGAGTTTTTCTGCAACAATGTATATTATTTTGTTTAACAAATCTTAAGATTAATTAGTAACTATCTCTATCTTAGGAATAAAGATAGAGAAAGTCTGTGCACTGCACCAAACAGTTTATTTCATAGAAGCTAAGTAATTGCATAACGAAGGCCTATATAATTATTTGTGTTTTAAAAACAATAATATTATTATAAGTTTTTATCTAAATTATTGATTTTAAGTTTGCGTTGATCTACTATAACATAATACTAAAATTAGTTAAAACATGTTTTGAAAATAAACTAGACAAGTCAAACTTAGTGAGACATCTTTGGATTTATGCAAATATGTTATTATTGCAAAACCTCTTTGGATCTTAAAATATATTCAACAGTTTGTTGTTTTATTTTATAAGGATATAATTAATGCCATAACGCTAACTACAGTTACTACAGCTAAATAATGTATTCTGAGGTATTTCAACAATATGCAACAATTTTAATTGATCGAAGTGACACGATTTACAAGTTGAGCCTACTCTCGAGTGAGCGCAATTATTTAGTCACGTCCATTCTATATCTTTTGTGAATCAAGGTGTAGAAGTTTAGCCCAGACGTTCTTTCAGAAAGTTTCAAAACATTTTAAGATTACCTAAGGCATTGTTGATTCCCAGCATGACCCACTCGGCTGAGCTACAGAGTAAGCCGTGCTGTAGCAGCACCGCAGGTCTAGGTCGATCGAAGTTGTGGTCAAGACTTGCTATGCCGGGTATACGATGAACCGTCAGCAGGTAGCCGTCTTGGGTCTTGACCTTGTGAGATTCAGCGAGATAGCCGTATTTGCGCGCTAGGTTGGGCTACGGGATTAACAGATGAGTTAACGTTCTAGTTATTTACTGTAATTATTTATATTACTAAACATTAGATCAATCAATAGCGTGTCCTCGGTGGCGTAGTTGGCTAACGCGCTGGTTTCGTGTTGAGCTAGATTGCTGAGAAAGGAGAGATCGAGGTTCGAATCTCGGTCGGGTGAACTGGGGATGGTTTTCCCCTTCCTCTCCATGCAAATGCGGGCTCACTTCCTCTAAAATTCAACCTTCTCAATCCCTAACCATTAGCATAATTAGTACTTAAGCGAATAACCCGAACGGGTAGTAAGACGCGGTGCTAAATAATAAAATAGCATGTCGGGTTACTGATATAAAGATCTCATGTTTAGTTAATATTTTGTTCAACGATCAGGGTCAAAGGAACGTTTTCAGTTTTGGGGAGGGCAAGGGTTAAAATGAGCTTGGGGGCACTTTCAGAAACGAAGTTGGTTCCCTTGATAAATTAGATAACGCTGCCGACAGTGACATCCCTAACACATTTTCAAGGACATATTATCGGAAACTATTTTATTATAAACTGGAATATCAATGGGTGTACCCAAGCCGGTACCTTCTACGCCCATTACAATATTAGGAGGGACTAGCGGCTCCCAAGCATCTCCAGCTTCCTAGTTCCTACGCCCCTGCCAACAACTAACCTCTTTGAAATTGTGGCATGTTGAATACAATAAAGACTTGGGCCATAAATAATAATAATAATATTTAGCACCACGTCTTACTATCCGTTCGGGTTATACGCTTAAGTACTAATTACGCTAATGGATTAGGAATTAGGGGGGTTGAATTTAGAGGAAGTGAACCCGCATTTGCGTGGAAGGAGAGTGGAAAACCATTTGGGAAAAACCACCCCCAGAGATTCGAACCTCGATCTCCCCGTCCTCGGCGGTTGAGCTCAACACGACTAGCGCGTTTGCCAACTACGCCACCGAGGCGGGTTGGGGCATAAAGTTTTTCTAGCGTTAAAATAAGTATAAGTCAATATTTCAGCACACTGAGGAAAATATAGGATATTGACATGATTGAATGGAAATTAAGAGACTAGAAATAGTATATTTTAATTTTAGGGTCATTCTAAGGAGAAAAAGATCTCTTATGAAGTCAAATTATTATATTTATTGACTTTACAAGAACAATGGTTCCGTTCGCAATAATTATAGTATAATCTTGTGGGGAAAATTAAACCTTGTCTTTCTATTGCTGTCCTCTTATTTAAACAAATTGATATTTGATAAGATTTGTAAAAATATAATCTTTAAATAGTTAATCTTAGAGGTTGAAAGAGGGTATAAGGGGAGTTTTCTTCTTTTAGAGTTCGTGGGCATAAAACAAAGTACAGTAAAATCCCGTTAGACCGAAATCACAGATAATAATAATAAAAAAACTTTTCGTAAGACGACGGTAAAAAAATAAACTCCGTCAAATCAAAAATATTTTGTCGGTTAACAAATCCTAAAGTTAAAAGAGAATTGTAAGAAACAGTGATAATAAATGCTTAATATTTACATGTACAGTAGTCAGCACAATGTGTTTTCCTGTGACTAAAAGTAATTACAATAATGTAAAACTATATATACTGTAAATGTAAAACTAAAATACATTCAACTGTAATTAAAATTTGTGGAAGTACTCTGTCTCCCGGTAGATCATTCCGTATTCTCATGCTTAATCCGAACAAGTTTCGGTCCGAAATAGTTCGGATTAACGAGGTTCCACTGTATATTAAAAAAACAGCTTGGAAGGCAAAACCCACTTACTGTTGGCATATTGAAATCCGCTTTGTCCGGGAGAGTCGGTAAGTCCAAGGTGGGTCTTTCCTCGTGTGTCCATCCTCCGCTGTGAATCGGTGTGTCTTGTTGATAGTTAATCATCCTAGTTTCCACGGGGGACCCCCAGAGGCAGCCGACCATAGCTAGCAACAGCCAAGATCTGCTGCAGCTCGAAGGTGCCACCATTATCCGGACTAGATCCCTCCTTAGTAATAAGAACTCAAACTTGGACAATGGATGGCAATTACCTACACTTGCACCACGATCGCAATCTGAAATAATACACGCCGTCAACTTTTAATTTATGCGTGGTGTTTGATTACATTATCAAGGAAAGCTTGAGGCTATGGGACTGTTTTAATTATTCTTAGTGCGATACGTATAATTTTATTTGTTTCAACGAAACTAAATGAATTTATAAAATAAAGGGAGAGTATGGTTTGAGTTGTACTCTTAAATAATTACCATAAAAGGTTTCACCTTTATGGCTTACACCACAATGGCCCTATCTTAAAAGCTACACCATAGCGGAACCTTTCATGATGAACAGAGCGTTTAATAGGATGAGTGAGTAGTTATAATTAAATATATTATGAAGAGTATGTTTGATTCAAGATATTAAGGTGATATTTAATATATGTGAATAGGAAATACATTTATTTAACATACAAAATTGGGGTTATGAACGCTATTAATTTTACACTAATCCGATAAGTTACTAGCCTATGCATTGAGGAAGAATACACCAATACATTTTTGGCAATACTTTCCGGGGCGGGGAGGTGGTTGGTGAGGGGTCTTACAGTAGACTATGTAGTTAGTAAATTTCTATGCTACAAATTGAACCATGAGTTATTACCACAAGAATGGAAGTAAGGTATTATAATATACATTTTCAAAACTGTGGATATAGCCGAGTGTAATGAATGTAGAAGCATCTCACTACTACCAACATGCTATAAAATTCAATCCAACATAATTCTAATGAGATGGACGTCACATGCTGAGGAAGTAATTGGGGATCATCACTGTGGATTTCGACAAAATAGATCAGCAACGTATCAGATCTTTACTACTCAGCAAATATTAGAAAAAAGTAGGAATAAAACATGATGGCTCATCAATTATACATAGATTTTAAAAAAGCCTACTATTCAGTTAAAAGAAACAAATTATATGAAATTTTAGCTAAGCTTGGGACACCCAAAAAACTTGCTAAGCTAGTTGAGGTATGTTTGACTGATACGCGTTGTAGGTTAAGGTTGGATGTCACTTCATATACATTTGAATTACCTAATGGGTTGAAACAAGGAGATACACTTTCCCCATTATTTTTTAATCTGGCCTTAGAGCATGCTATTAGGGTAATGTAAGATATTAGAGAAGGCTTGACATTAAACAGTACAATACAGTTACAGGGCTACACAAATGATTGAGCTTTGTTAGGCAGTAGTAAGGGAGCTGTTTCAAGAAAGGCTGACATTTTATTAGAGTCTGGTAAAGAAACAGGTTTAGAAGTGAACGCTGAAAATACAATATTTGATCACGCAGATAACATAAATTAGGGACGATAATTAGAGATTACTTCGAACAAAGTATCATTTGACAGGGTTAATGTAGGAACCTTACATGATGAAGACATATTTAGAGTATTCGTAAACAAGGTGCTTTGGAAGATATTTGGTCTATAAGGGGATGAGTCTACTGGGGAGTAGAGGAAGTTACATAATTATGAGTTACCTACCCTGTACTCATCATAAGACAAGGATAGTCAAGTCTCATAGATTACAGTGGGCAGGACATGGAGCGCAAATGGGAGATTCTATAACCTTGTTCGGGGTATTGACTGGCAAACCCAATGGGACGAGACCATTGGGAAGACCTGGACGCGGATGGGAGGATAACATTAGAATGGACATGAAAGAGATAGGATGCAATGAGGGGGACTGAATAGAACTAGCTCAAGATAGGGATAGGTGGCATACCTTTGTAAGTGCGACAGTGAACTTTCTAGTTCCTAATACCAGTTTAAGTTACCAGAGTAAATTTTGATAATTTAAATATTGTCTAATAAAATACTCGAGTCAACTTGATATTACCCTCCTCGGTACTCGCATGGTCTAAGGCGCTACTATAGCAATAGACTAGGCTGCCAATGACGGGGAGATCGTGGTTCAATCTCGGTCGGCTGTACTTAGGGTGGATTTTCCTTAATGGTTTCCACTCTCTCTCCACGCAAATGCGGGAGTACGTCCTCTAAATTCAACCTTCCTTATCCCTAGCCCAGCAGGCTGATTAGTACATAGGTGAACAAACCGAATAGGTAGTAAGACGCGGTGATTAAGAAACCCTTAATATTAAATTCATTACATATTTGTGCTTATGTTATAAGCAAACAAGGTGACCTGGTGGCCTAGGGGTAAGGTGTCAGACCTCTGTGCTGAGGGTCCGGGGTTCAATCCTCGGTCCCGCCACAGATTTATCTGATTGCCGAACCCTTCCTTCACCTCTGACAAGACGTGTATTAATCACAACTTGTGAATGTGAGGAATGCCAGGCCTCCACCGTGGTTCGGATTCCACGTTAAACTGTAGGTCCTCCATTTCATCTCCCAATCACCCTACCATTGCACATTAGCGTAGGTGCGTATAACCCGAACGGGTAGTAAGACGTGGTGCTAGTAATAATAATAATAATAATAATAATAATAATAATAACATAAGCAAACTATAGAACTATAGATGATAATGTAATTTCATTCGCAGAGTTGGGCGCATGGACTAAATGTAAAGTTCATATGGTTTGGTTTTCGGGTGATGGAATAAGGGAAGGGGGTTTGAGTTTGAATACTAGTTGGGTGCACTAAAGGTGCTATTTTTAATGGTTCACCACTCTCCCTCTATGCAAATATGGTTTCTTTTCCTTTGAATTCTACCTTCCTCACATATTATCAACTAATATTTACTAAAATGCACATAGCTCGGAAGGGTAATAAGACACAAAGCAAAGATTAATAATAAATTAATGTAATTAGAAATATTGTTTATTGTGAAACCTGAATTTCCCTTTATAATAGATCTTCTATAGTCTATCATTAATAGCAAAATAGCATGTGCTAGGAGGATAAAATTCAAATTTTGAAGTTTTACGCTTTAAAAAAAACTGTATTTGATACTCTTATTGCTTGATAGTGATTTAATATAAATAGAATGGATAAAAAGGCTATATTAAAGAAAACACCCACACTAGAGTGGAGAGAGGATTGGGAAATCACATACCCCTCAACTTCTCCACTACACCTGATTAGGATTCAAACACCGACTCCCCGTTATCTATGACAAAATGCAAGGAAAGTCAAGATCCTTAGTCAATTCAGCCACCACTTTGCATTTTCTGCTCGATTAATAAAATACATACCATGTATGTACACAAATATAGAAGCCTATCTTATTTTACACAGGAGCACGATGAGTGAAAGTAAAGAGAGCATGGAAGAAATTTTGCAGCCAGGGGTCCAAATACGACCCATAATTTCCCCTAAAGAAGTCTCAGAAATTGTACAGAGGCTCTATGGTCTACGAAATATACAAATTGTTGAACTGAACGCCTACGATGACAAAAATTATCACATACAGGTTCGTGTACAACTGTTTTTTTTAATTTACCAATTCATTTTTTTAAATGAGGGAATGGTGAACCTCAACCTAGACGAGATTATCTAGACTCTAGGAGTACACGTTTTAGAAAAACTTGCCCATACTTTTTTTTTTAATTGAGCGTATTTAACATGCATCTTTTGAACAAACTAAATATTTGACAAACTATACACTACTATATAGAAACTTTATATTATATAAAAGTGGGTATTCACTATAAGAGTGAGCAAGAGCAGAAAATGTCGAGCGAGCATTCTCACTCAATAATCGTCCAGTGAGTACCGGTTAGTGAGCGAGCAAACATTCGCTCGCTCGTGTTCAAAAAAAGATCGAAGGGGGGTTGGCAGTACATCAAAGAAAAGATTTGTTCTTGCTAGTTTAGTGGGTCGGGGATTATTGTATGGTCTAAATGCTTATGATGCAGTGCAGTTCAGATTTTTTACTTTTAAACACTAAACTATTAATTTTTACTTTCTCTCTATCTTACAGGTAGAGAAAGTATGGTGATCGTCAAAAAAATCGAACTCGAGATTTTGATGAATTTTGACGTTTCATGACTTCCTGAATCCGAAAAAGTGGTTTTTGAATTTCTGTCTGTCTGTCTGTCTGTCTGTCTGTCTGTCTGTCTGTACCTCCAACTAGAGCCTAAACTATTTTACCGATTGAGCTGAAACTTGATATCTAGGGTTTTCATAGGGTTGCCCCGAGGGGTTTTTGGAATTGGATATCTACCCCTAAAATTAAGGGTAGTTTACTGAAGGGAAAAAAGAGAAAAAGTCGATTTTCTCAAAATCGGCTCTAACGATTTTGATTAAATTTCATTTATGAACATTAATAAATATTCCAAACAAAATGGCTACTCTCAATATTTCGGCAAAATGGCTTTAAGGGCTCCGGTCTGATGCGTAAATTAACATTTTTTATAATAGCTCCGAAACTATTTGAGATATGAAATTACTTAGCATTACAAATATGTATATATATTTATAATACAAATATTTTATTCGAAACATATTTTTATAAAATCAATAATTTTCAATCTATACGCAATTATATATATATTTTTAGCTTTTTGGACATTAAAGCTTAAGTATTGCGATCGTAAAAAAAACTAACCTGAAATGTTGATGGATTTCGACGTCTCATGACCCCCCGAACCCTAAAAAATAGTCTTTGCAATGCCGTCTGTCTGTGTGTCTATTAAAACTTAAAATTAAGGGTAGTTTACTGAAGGGCAAAAAGAGAAAAAGTCGATTTTCTCAAAATCGGCTCTAACGATTTTGATTAAATTTCATTTATGAACATTAATAAATATTCCAAACAAAATGGCTACTCTCAATATTTCGGCAAAATGGCTTTAAGGGCTCCGGTCTGATGCGTAAATTAACATTTTTTATAATAGCTCCGAAACTATTTGAGATATGAAATTACTTAGCATTACAAATATGTATATATATTTATAATACAAATATTTTATTCGAAACATATTTTTATAAAATCAATAATTTTCAATCTATACGCAATTATATATATATTTTTAACTTTTTGGACATTAAAGCTTAAGTATTGCGATCGTAAAAAAAACTAACCTGAAATGTTGATGGATGTCGACGTCTCATGACCCCCCGAACCCTAAAAAATAGTCTTTGCAATGCCGTCTGTCTGTGTGTCTATTAAAACTTAAAATTAAGGGTAGTTTACTGAAGGGCAAAAAGAGAAAAAGTCGATTTTCTCAAAATCGGCTCTAACGATTTTGATTAAATTTCATTTATGAACATTAATAAATATTCCAAACAAAATGGCTACTCTCAATATTTCGGCAAAATGGCTTTAAGGGCTCCGGTCTGATGCGTAAATTAACATTTTTTATAATAGCTCCGAAACTATTTGAGATATGAAATTACTTAGCATTACAAATATGTATATATATTTATAATACAGATATTTTATCCGAAACATATTTTTATAAAATCAATAACTTTCAATCTATACGCAATTATATGAATTTTTTTAACTTTTTGGACATTAAAGTTTAAGTATTGCGACCGTAAAAAAAAACTAACCTGAAATGTTGATGGATGTCGACGTCTCATGACCCCCCGAACCCTAAAAAATAGTCTTTGCAATGCCGTCTGTCTGTGTGTCTATAAAAACTTAAAATTAAGGGTAGTTTACTGAAGGGCGAAAAGAGAAAAATTTGGTTTTCTCAAAATCTGCTCAAACGATTTTGATTAAAATTCGTATCTAGGCGTTGATTAAGATTATAAATAAACTGGCTATTTTCATTTTCCTATGAAAATGATTTTTAGGGTACTTTACAGAAGCGTTAATTTCCGTATCTCCACAACTATTTGAGAAACTAAACAACTTATCATTGCAAAATTGTAGGACTATTAGAAATAAAAAACTTTTATTTGACATATATTTTTATAAAAGCAACAGTTTCTGAGATATTTGCAAATATATTAATACAATTTTGTGAGCTTTAGTTGTAAACATATACTACTTAAGTCTTAACGCAATAATTCTCCAATGCCATAGAGTAATTAAATATAAGTATCTAAAAAAGTATGTTATTTTTCCTTAAATCTCTTAGGAGAAATGTTTGCATAGCAATGATCTATCTCCATTTTAGACTCAATAGTCAATATTTACATTTTTTATTGGTCAAAATGTATAAATGAATAATTAAATATCAATGCGATGACTTGAAGATCTGCAACACCTTATAAAATGTTAAAATTTTAACCAGAAATCGAAATTTTAATACGAAGTGTTGACCCTTGTGGAAGACATTAAACTGTTTGAAATGCTCTTAGGTGGACAAAGATGCGCCTCTTTTCTCATTGATTATATATCATTGTATATTATTTTATGCGTGTTCTTATGTGGAGTGGTGATGATACAATGTACATTATTCCGTTCAGAAATCTTACGAGTTTATAGAAAGAGAGAGAAAGTCTGTGCGGTGCGCCGTACCATTTATTTGGATTTATTTTCGTAGTGGAATGGTCGAATAAAAAAGTTTAAAACTGATAGATGCCTATAAAGACCAGCTTGTTTTATTGAACTTTGTCTTTCCATACTATTAAAATGAGAATAGCCAAGAGGATGCTTGGTCAGAGTTAGCCAATATGCTGAGAGATTGACAGCTCAGAAATTAAAAATAAGATTCAATCACTGCTTGCTTCATTTACAAGAAGGGAACAGAAGCACAGAATAAGCTTATAGCATAAAATGGTTTGCATGCAAAAAGTTTACTCTTCTTTAAAGACACAAATAATCCGACGCAACTACAGGATACAGAAAGTGGGGTAAGTACCTGCACAAAGTTGCTTATTATTTAGATAAACCATATTCAATTCATAATCAGCTAGACTGGATTTATCGCTTCAAAACGACAGCTCAGCTGCGAATACGAGCAAATGTTTGCTCTTGCTCACTCTTTTGGTGAATACCCACCTTAACAGGCAAAACACCCAGTTCCCTGACCTGTTGAGACAGGTTAAATTACTCATGGGCTCACAATCATAGTAATATATAAAATAAAATGTTGTCTCTTTATTGTTCGATCACGTCCAAATCACTATACCGGTTGTGATGAAATTTTGCATAGCTATCCCTTGGGCGTCTGGTTAGTATATTCTACTAATATAAAAAAAAGAAACTTTTCTGTCTGTTTTTTGCTCAATCAGGCCCAAACCACTACACCAATTGTGCTGAAATTTCGCGTGGATATATATTGATAGTCCGGCTAACATATAGGCTATATTCTTTCTATTAAAATCCAATAAAATGAATGGTTTTTCAAATATTATGTTTTAAATCACGCGATAAACTACTGTATTCTCCTAGTGAATATGAACTTAATTTTTCTTTCTGTATTACTTGATCACCAAATTAACTACAAATTCAAAGCGTAATTACAGAATACATTTCAATCTTAGATCCAAAGATAAACTATTTTGAGTGGGTTGTTTTGTATTCACATTAGTGGGGAAATTGTGTTTCTTTAACAGATAATAATTGCATATAAGTAACGAGCCATCAGCCAGATATGTATTCGATTTGATCTTACATTAATTTTAGTTAGATAAATATTCAGATAAATAGATGACTTCACCCCTTAAAAGGCAGCCCAAACTCAAGAGTAGCCAAGGAAATAATCATAAATCTTATGTACATTGGTGTGACAACAATATAACTTTTACTTAAATTGGGTCAATGACTGATAGGGGAAAATGGGTGGAGGAGATACACAAGTGGGGTGCCCAGAAGAAGAAAAGGACAAGTTTGAGGAAGATATAGAAAGACATATGGAAAACGAGTGGCAGGTAGTAATGGAGGATCTTAACGCAAATCAGGAAAAGAAAGAGGAGGGTTTGAGGAGGTGTTAGAGAAAGAAAGATGGGGAGAGACAAACGAGGAGGGTAGAAGGCTGTTGGATTTATGTGCAAGAAATAAAATGAAAGTGGCAAACAGCTGGTTTAGTAGTAGGACAAGAAAAAAGAATAAGGGGATATAGGCTAAAAATGAAGAGGAAAGAGAGCTGTACTTGGAAAAGGCAAGAATATTAATGCACAAGGATGAGATGCAAAGTGTAGAGGTGGGATGGGAAAAGTTTAAAAACAGTTTGGTGATATCTGCATACGAGGTATGTGGGAGAAGAAGTGATAAGAGGAAGTGGAAGGAAATACCATAGTGGAAGGACAGAGTGAAGGAAGAAGTGAAGAAGAAGAATAAAGCATTCAAAGGAATTTAAAAAAATAGGAATGACAAAACAGAGAAAGAATATAGGGAGAATAAGATAAGAGCGAAGCGAGTGGTACGAAAATCCAGGAAGGGTTGGATACAAAATTGGACAGAAATGACATAATGGGACGTGAAAGGAAGTAATATGGTGTTATATAACCAGGTAAGAATGGAAGGAGAGAGAAAATACAAGAAATTAGAATGATGGAAGAATGTTGAAGACAGGAGAGGAAGAAAATGAGCTATATGAGATATTTTAAGATTTTTTATCCCGGAAGAAAATTAGCTATATGAGATATTTTAAGATTTTTATCCTGGAAGAAGAAAGGGATGATAATGAAACAGAGGAGCAGAAAGAAATAGCAAAAGAAGACGAAAAAGGTCCCACATTGAAAGAGGTTGAGGGTGAATTAAAGGGGATGAAACAAGGAAAAGTACCAGGTGTGGGCGAACTGACTGTGGAAATGATAAGAGCTGCAAGTGAAGTAGATATACAATGGTTATACAGGAAGCTGAGAGTGATTTGGAAGAACAAGGTATCGGAAGAGTGGAAAAAGGGAGTTATAATACTTATTTTCAAGAAAGGAGGCAGGAAGAGGTGTACAAATTATAGGGGGGAAAGATTATGTGCCACTGTAAAAAAATGTATGAGAATATATTAGAAAAGAAAATAAGAAAACAAATTAAAGGAAGGTAGATTGAGGAATATCATGGATTTAGGGATCAGAGATCTACAAAAAGACTTGATCTCTGCCATAAGAAAGCTAATGAGAAGAAGGTATGAATATGGGGAAAACTTGGTAATTGTATTTATGGATGTGGAGAAGGCATATGATAGCGCGGATAGAAATAAGTTTGGAAAGCTTTGGAGGAGGCCGAAGTGGAGAGAGGAGTTGTAATGGCCTAAGAATGTCTTGTTTCTCAGTTTTATATAATTGGTTATTTATAGTTTGGTTTAATTTTAATTAGTGTTATCCTTGCAGGTTTCTTCGGAATATAATGACACATTCAATCCAGATGGCTACGTGTTCAAAGTAATGAATTCATTGGATTCCCAAAAACATTCCTTCATTGAAGCCCAAAATGAGCTCCTAATGTATTTAGGTAAAATACATATTTTTCATACCTAAACCAAGTGATGTAGCTACCCCCAGAATTCTTAAAGCATTAAATATTTGCAGTGGGCGAATCAAGGGGGGATTCAGCACATCGCGCTCAGGTGGCTGTCCTTTAAAAAACAAACAAAAACAAAGACAATTATATTTGTGAACCTTTTGTAAACCGGTTTTCACCTATCATAAAATACAATGGATATAGCTTGTGGGATGGTTTTTCATAGTAAAGTAAGATATAGCTTTCAGGATGTTTATCCTAAAAATATATAAAAATGAAATCTTGTATAATATAAAGTAGGACATATGTTTAGGGAAATTTGTACAAAATAAAGTTAAATATAGATTTTGGAACGGTTATATAAAATAAATTAGGATTCTGATTTTTACAAAATAACATAATTTTGTCGCTGTACAGGTACTTACTTAACTATTTATTTTGTTTTATTTTAAAATATTGCAACGATTTTTTTTCTAGATTCCAATGGATTTAATTGTCCAAAGCCAGTGAAGAACGTAGATGGCCTTTACTATTCTGTTGAGAAGCTACCGCAAAATGGTGAGATTGCCCTTTTAAGCATTTCTAAGTTTCGCACCCCTCCCACTCTCTTTAGCAACCCTTAGTTCTTGGGAACTTTATGATCTTGGAAATAATGACGACAAAAGGTGGGAACTTAAGTTTCTCATAATACTATGAAACCTGAAAAAATGTGTATGATTCGGGCTATGTGACTGTGAAATCAATAATTAAAACAATTACTATAATGAGCCCAGAGACACAGGAAAGTTTATTGTTCATAGGGGGGAGTGGGGGAGAGGTTTAGAGGACCAAAATGACGTTATGTCTTAGTTAAGCTTGGTTAGTAAAAACTTGGATGCATTGCTAATACGTATTTGTTGTTTTTAATAAGCATGAACTAAATAACACTTTTGGCAAAAGAGCTATTTTTTTTGCACAACGTCTTTCTATCTGTCTGGAATATCAGAATTTAACAACACCATTGGGATAGGCGTAAAGAAGGTAGATTTAATCATAAGCCCCGTAACAAGGGGGTCTTGGGTACTTACCACTTACCCAATATATTTCTGGGAGAAGTGCAGTAAGGCAAGTTTTAGGGAAAAAAGTGCAACGATTTACTTATGATTCTCGTGGCAAGTAACGTTGAGATGCTTGGTTAAGTACCTACCCGAGAGAAGAAGTAAGAAGTAAATAAATATACATAGATATGGTCATGATTATATCTATACTATATATAGGTTGTTCGGAAACTCATAGATCAAACCGCACATATAGTTTGTTTGAACCAAAAGTAATAAAAAATCACCCGCCTCGGTGGCGTAGTTTGCTAACGCGCCAGTTGTGTTGAGCTAGACCACAGAGGACGGGGGGATCGAGGTTCGAATCTTGGTCGGGTGAACTGGGGGTGGTTTTT
>CABFWB010000347.1:193823-238408 GCA_902151455.1 Timema bartmani | reverse complement strand
GGGGCGGGGGCGGGAGGGGGGCAGCCGCAAGTATTTAGAAAGAAAAAAGAGGGTGGGAGGAAAAGAGAGATAGAAAAAAAATGCACTCTAAGGCTCCCATTTGTAAAATAAGCACTAAACAACGAAATGGGCATTTATAGGCACTATAAAAGTTATCACATTATCTTTGCAATCATCGAAAATAAAATTATACCTCAAAAGCCTACCTTTCAAAACATAGGAATAGAAAAGGCATTTAGGGCAAAATCCGCCCCCTACTTATGAATAATGGAATGTGAAAGCGCAACTTTTTCAGTTCGAGAAAAGATAATAGAAACAAACCAAGAATTTAAAAAAAAATCGTATTTTGATATGTTTTTAATTTTAATATTTTGTTTAAAGTTTACCTTGTAAACCTAATACATTATGTTATTTTATCTAGTCTCTTATGACTTTTGATCTAATTAACGGGTCTTAATCAAGTGCAAGCAAAACTACCGCTTTAGATATTTTTAATATTAGCTTATAGCTATTTATATAGAAGCATTTGCTCAATACTTTAATATATTTATTTTACACCTTGATGGTTTTTTTTCTTAGTATTCATTTTACAAATATTCAAAAAAGGAAAGTAACCAAATCGTTCCCTATCCTATTTTAATTAAATATATATTGTTAACATAGGCACACGTATAGAGTGTGCGTGTGTGCCTTAGCCCCCTACCCCCCAAAGCTGTAGAGTGCCTTATAGGTCCCTTAGGTGTTTGTATGAATACAAAATACAATATTCAAATATTAACTGTGGTGTTAAGAATTTAATAAACAATTTCTCCAACTTTGGTGGCTGCATTATCTAAGTCGCTACTTTCGCAAAAGAGTAGACTACCGACGCTGGAAAGATCGGGGTTCAATCCCAGTCGGGTGTACTGAGGGTAGTTTCCCCTATATGGTTTACCACTCTCACCACGCAAATTCGGGTAAACTTACTCTAAAATTCAACCCTCCTCATCTCTAACTTACTAACTTAATTATTATATAAGCGTAGAATCCAAATAGGTAGTAGAACGCGATGCTAAAACAAAACAATTAATAATTTCAAACGAAAATATTTATTAGTTTTTAATTTTAGCATATCCAAATAATCACACATTTTGTGTACGAGTGAAAATTTTTAAATGACTTGTTTTTTATGTGTGCATATTTGACATTATCCATTACGCCTATCTTTGTTGGCTCTGTAAATCCCAAAATATATTCACAAGCACAGACTTTTAGACCACAATTATCATATTCAGCAAACAAGTAAGGAAAAATCTAACTTGTTCAAGTAAAGCATGTTTTCAGAATAGAAATAAACCCAATATTCCCAGACCATTAATATAATATACGGCAAACAGGAACAACACGCTGTGAGATTCTCAACACTTTCCTTTATTATTATTATTATTATTATTATTATTATTATTATTATTATTATTTATTAGCATCGCGTCTGACTACCCGTTCGGGTTATACGCACTTACGCTAATGTGTAATGGTAGGGTGATTGTGAGATGAAATGGAGGACTCCTGGCATTCCTCACATTCACAAGCTGTGATTAATACACATCTTGTCAGAGGTGAAGGAAGGGTTTGGCAATCAGATAAAACTGTGCTGGGATCGAGGATTTAACCCCGGACCCCCAGCACAGAAGTCTTGACACCTTACCCCTAGACCGCCAGGTCACCCACTTTCCTTTATTGACATAGCAATATGTACCTTGAAGGGGCCTTCGTGACGTAACTTCACTCCCTGACAGAGATACGTCTGTCCTGTCCATTAAAGGGTTATGGTCGGACTATATTAGTTCTATAAAGTAATGAGTCAATTGTTTTCAGGGCTTTCATCATCCAGCCTACGAAAGTTACAGTTCTCTTTGGGAGCTAAAGTCAGCCCCTTTACTGAGAAAATTTATATTCGCCGTGAGAGAGGAAGAGAGAAAACAATTGGTTGAGGAGGTGTTGCATTCCTTTGAGAAGAACGTGTTACCCAGCTTGGAAACGTTTGAAAAAGGTACCTGTATTGTTAGCACAGTTAAAGTGATGTAATCCACATAGGTGGGTATGCGAGCTTATTGTTAAAACTAATCTAGCCTGGTTTTTCCAGTGACGGGGAGGTCGGGGTTTGAATCCTTGTGGGATGTAATAAGGGTGGTTTTCCCTAAATAGGGTTCTCACTTTCCTTCGCATGCACTGTACATGTGGGTAAATGTCCTTTAAACGATATCTTCCTCAACCCTACCTAATTAGTGTAATTAAATGTGTATAGCCCAGATGGCCACTAAGACCAAGTGAAAAAATATGTTCTTCGTGAAATCGAGAGATATTACATAATCATGTAAATTATTATATCTACAAAGGGCTTCCAAATATTCTGTAGATTTTTTAATGTGTGTGGGCCTATTATGCTAATAAAGGCCCCTTTAGTGTCTATGGGTCTTGAGGGTGCGTTTCAGCAGTAGCGTTTTTATTTTCACACCTTTAACTGAACGTTAATTTGAAACGGATTTTTAAACCTCACAAAGCATTCTAGTTCAAATTATACTGTTTATAAACTTACGTTGAAATTTAATCTATCATCTCGGTCTTTTAAATGAGAAGATATTACAGAACTTAATGTTTTCTTAAAAAATATAGATTCTGTGTAGTTTCTTCGAATTGAAACCTTTTGTTTGTATTTTCTAACCTTTTAACTATGGGCAACCCTATTCCAAACAGTAAATGCACAGATAATTTATAAGTTTTACTAGAGTATTTAACGTACACTTTTTAAACAGACTGATTATTTAAACACATGGCTTACAAACTAACTAAATTTTAGAACCAACACAATCTCCCGATCGTTAATTCATCATTCAACGTGGAAGCCCGAATTTCCCCAAAGATAAACTTTTTAGCCATGTTGGGAATTGAACTCGGTACTCTTAGTCTTTTGAGATAAGGTGTTGATCTTACGCTTACTCGATTTAATGTAATTATTTATTTATAAATAACAAACCATGTCAATAAATATTGATCTAGGGCTGTTGACATCTAAACGTCAATAATACAGGGGTATTATTTCCTTTCAATATAATAGTTTTTAAACAACTTTATGTGTTTTTTAGGTTTAATTCACGGTGATTTCAACGAACAGAACATATTGGTTTCATCCACTGGAGAAGATGATCCATGGCAAATCACGGCTATACTTGACTTTGGAGACACCCACATTTCTTGTTACCTGTTCGAGCTAGCCATAACGCTCTGCTACATGATGTTGCTCCCGTGTGAAGGAATGGATCCTCTTGATGTGGGAGCGCATGTCCTTGCTGGTTATTCCACAGTGAGAGTCGTGCCTGTCACGGAGCTCCAATCTCTTAAGGTAACGCTAAACCTCATACACACTGGTGGCGTTTTCATACATAATTCAGTACATGTCGACTATTACGGTGCGATTGACCAACTGTCATGGCGACTATTAGAAAAACAAGTAGCTATCAGTAAAACGTGTGTGTAATTTAGAAATTATTTGTTTTGAAAACAAGTTTGATTTAATGAATGTTAATTTTTTTTATTCATTTTGACTCCCTTAGAGTTCAAATACACTTTTTCTTCAATTTTTAGTCATAAATATCATTTTAAGAGTTTTTTTTATAGCGAATTTAAGCTATTTTAAATAAGTTATATCAAAATTGTCTGAAAAAAAGTAAAATTAATCATTTTTAGTGGTTTTGTAATGTAATCTCTTCAAAAACATAGAAAATGTGAAATATGTTATAGAATGTTAATTTTATTAGTCTAAATTAAATGTATCTATATTAATAAAATGAAGAGTTTGTCTGCTATGAGCGTTGCATGATATCTATTGCACGCAAAGATCTGAAATTTTTAAAATCAGTAGCCTCTGTGCACGAACATGTGCACCTCAAATCCAGAATTTTATGATTTTGATTTTTTTTAACTAACTAAAAACCGGGTTGAAAGCAATAAAATAAAGAGATATTTTTCAGTCAGTCTGAAGCAACGCCTGGTACTTCGGATATACAGTGGAACCTCATTTATCCGGCCTAACTGGAACTGTGGGTTATCTGGACTAACGAAAATCTGGATAGTATGGAAATTATAGGAAAAATACACTAAAATAATATTAATTACTAAATCACTATTTATTTACACAATAACAAGCTATAAAACATTTGAAATATGTTACAACCACTATTCACTCATAAGATAATGAGTAAGTTTTTGTTGTGCATCTTATGATTTGCAGTATAGTTTTAGTTCGGTACAGCACTGGACTCACTCAGTCACTTAAATATCTTAATTTTTTTAGAATAATGTCTACTATCGTAATTAATTAATGTATTTGAAAGGAGTTTTTAAATATTACTGTAAATCCCATAAAAATTTGTCACAAAAAATTATTGTGAAATCTTGGCCCAGATAAAATGGAAATCCTGATGAATGAGGACTGGGTAAACAAAGTTCCACTATATATATTCATATATTTATAATTTAAAAATATACTGAAGTGTATGAAACTATCCATCAAACTTTTAATTTACATGAACATACATACCATTTTTTGAAAAAAGTTTTTTTTTGTTGGTTGCCTTCAATATTTTCAAAACAAGTATCGACATGATGGTCGTGTGAAAACACATTGCATTTTTCATAGTAGCTTTCCATCATTACTTGCGTATAAGTTTTTATACCAAGAAAAGATCGCCCGTGTGTTGCATATCGAATAAGAAAATTTGTGTTACATGTATTACTACTCGTCCGGACCAGCCGCATATCATGAGATAAGGGAGCATTTAGACAAATTTACCCACGTTTGTGTCGAAGAAGGGTGGGAAATAATTTTGGAGCAAACAGCTAAGGAACTTAATTCATAAATAATTCAATGGTGAGTTCCATGTTTACAACATAAATGGGATATATGAAAATGTATTCTCTGTTCTGATTATATATATATATATATATATATAATCAGAACAGAGAATACATTATATACAGTATATTTTGTGTATATATATATATATATATATATATATATATATATATATATATATATATACACAAAATATACTCATAATGTGTCAGGGGGGATTACATGGGTTGGAGGGGGGCTCGCTAATAAGTTCAGGGGTGGGTTAAATTGTCCCACAAAGTATTAATAAACTCTAGTATGATTTTTACTGATTTTTTAACTGATGAGTATAATTTAAACAAAACATTGTTCAAAACTATAATTTAATAAATAACAATTAATTATAACCTAGTAATGATTGATTGTAGTGTGAATCTATCTAAAAAAACAAATATTACATATGCCCTTATATTGTTTTAACGTCGTGTTTAAATATTTATTTAATATTATCTAAACATTTGACACCCCACCGCACAATTTTTGTGTCAAAAACAGCGAAAATGTGATACTATATTTCACTATGATACACTGGCGAAACTAAATATGTTAGATATTAAAAAATATTTAAACATCCTTATGTTCACTTCATAACGTAATCCAAGCTAAACTAACATTACCATAAACATGCCATTGTTTGGTTAAGTTAGTATTGTTTAAAGTGTATAAATAAACGTTCAAGCTATAAACGTTAATGTTGTATACATTTATTTAATTTCTTACATTGTACAACATTATAGATTATCATGTCACATATGACTATGTTGGCATTCAGACTAAATGTCAGGTTAATTTAGTTTTGTTTGCAAGTGACGGGAAGGTTAGGGTTTGAATCTCCGTCAGGTGCTTTGAGGCTATAATTTTTTCTAAATGGTTCCCCACCTTCCCTCCACGTAAATGATGGTACACTTCTTATACATTATATTTTCCATCCCTAACGTGTTGGTGTGATTAAAATGTGTCTAGTCTGGATGAATATTAAGACAAAGAATTAACATTTTCCAATAAATTTTAAATCTGAGACCTTTCCTGTAACTGTCATATTATTGGATCTCAATTAAAGGGGATGTATTCGTCAAGTCATTGATTACATTATTGAAGTTTTAATACATCTGGTCAACAGCAGGTCGAAGAATCCGGTCGCTGGTGACACTTTCAATCGCTAAGCGCCTTAGTCAATACGGGGAAGTGTGAAAAAAACTCCCTAGGTGAAACGGAAACTTTAAAAACTTGAGATGTCTCAGTTTAATTTCTTTATATTTAAATAGGTGGAGCATTTTTCATCTTACATCTTTAAATAAGACGCGGCGAAAGAAAAATTAGTAAGTCAAATTGGCAGAGTTCATTTGATGAATGTATTAAATATTATGTTATGGCCGGGATTAGGTCCAGGTAACTATTATACTTAAAAATGTGATCTTAGAAACATATGTTACGTTAAAGCATATTTGTCTGTATTGCATTAGATGAAACGATCCAAGGACATTCACATTACAAGAGCACCGTCTTTTGTTTCTAGACGTGCATTTGTACTCGATTGTGCCAGTCTCTGGTGATGGGAGAATACTCGCACCTACAAGACCCCGGAAACGACTACCTCTTGACGACTGCAAAGACCGGCTGGGGTCTGTTGCAGACTCTGTGGGGGACTGGACAGGATGAGCTGGAGCAAAGGTGGAGGACGATCATGGCCACCTACCAGGAGAGCATACCATCGTGACACCTCCTCTACCTCCTTCCTTGTTCTCCTCACGGTGAATATGTTATTGTCAGAACTACCAGGAGAGCATACCATCGTGACACCTTCTCTACCTCCTTCCTTATCCTCATCACGGTGGATATGTTATAGTCAGAACTACCAGGAGAGCATCCCATCGTGACACCTCCTCTACCTCCTTTCTTGTTCTCCTCACGGTGAATATGTTATAGTAAGAACTACCAGGAGAGCATACCATAGTGACACCTCCTCTACCTCCTTTCTTGTTCTCCTCACGGTGGATATGTTATAGTCAGAACTACCAGGAGAGCATCCCATCGTGACACCTCCTCTACCTCCTTTCTTGTTCTCCTCACGGTGAATATGTTATAGTAAGAACTACCAGGAGAGCATACCATAGTGACACCTCCTCTACCTCCTTTCTTGTTCTCCTCACGGTGGATATGTTATAGTCAGAACTACCAGGAGAGCATCCCATAGTGACACCTCCTCTACCTCCTTTCTTGTTCTCCTCACGGTGAATATGTTATAGTAAGAACTACCAGGAGAGCATACCATCGTGACACCTCCTCTACCTCCTTCCTTGTTCTCCTCACGGTGAATATGTTATGGTCAGAACTACCAGGAGAGCATACCATCATGACACCTTCTCTACCTCCTTCCTTATCCTCATCACGGTGGATATGTTATAGTCAGAACTACCAGGAGAGCATCCCATCGTGACACCTCCTCTACCTCCTTTCTTGTTCTCCTCACGGTGAATATGTTATAGTAAGAACTACCAGGAGAGCATCCCATCGTGACACCTCCTCTACCTCCTTTCTTGTTCTCCTCACGGTGAATATGTTATAGTAAGAACTACCAGGAGAGCATACCATAGTGACACCTCCTCTACCTCCTTTCTTGTTCTCCTCACGGTGGATATGTTATAGTCAGAACTACCAGGAGAGCATACCATAGTGACACCTCCTCTACCTCCTTTCTTGTTCTCCTCACGGTGAATATGTTATAGTAAGAACTACCAGGAGAACATACCATAGTGACACCTCCTCTACCTCCTTTCTTGTTCTCCTCACGGTGGATATGTTATAGTCAGAACTACCAGGAAAGCATACTATCGTGACACCTCCTCTACCTCTTCCTTATTTTCCTCACGGTGAATATCTTATAGTCAGAACATTCATTGTATTGTTTTTAATAAAACAAATATTAAATTTTTATTGACTCATGTATTGATGTCAGACAAATATACTAATCTATTGTTTGATATATTTAAAAATACTGTAATTTTATCACACAATCATTAGAGTGATATTAGAAAATAAAAAATCAATATAGTAATTATAAGATAACACGATGTTAAATGGATAACTATACTATAATGCACTGCAGGAAGTTTCCAAAGTAAAATCAGAAAAAAAAAACAAAAAAAAACTGTTTACGCACAACATAGGAAAACCTCTATATTCCAGACTACGACGATTGTTTTTTTTTACTTACTACTGAATAATAGGCAGCGTAGCTTATTCAAAAC
Source organism: Timema bartmani (assembly GCA_902151455.1). Taxonomy (NCBI): domain Eukaryota; kingdom Metazoa; phylum Arthropoda; class Insecta; order Phasmatodea; family Timematidae; genus Timema; species Timema bartmani. The sequence goes on along the minus strand of CABFWB010000347.1, from coordinate 230,227 downwards.
TTGTTAAACTTAAAAGTCCAACTTCCTGTGCTACTTTCCCAACAGATCAAGGACCATCCAGCTCACTTACCATTTAGTTAATTTTTAAATCATAACCATCGTTTAAAGCACTACTCTTTCAATATATTAGACTGTTAAAGATAGGGAGATAGGGGTTCGATGCTGGTCGGGTGTACTGAAGGTGCTTTCCCTAAATGTTTTTCCAGTCTTCCTACACGCAAATGCGGGTACACTTCCTCTAAATTAAACCTTTATAATCCTTAACACATTGGTGTAATTAGTACATAGGTGTATAACCTGAACGGGCAGTAAGACAAGGTGCTAACTACAACATAACATTTTCTGCTTCAGGTACTAAATGTGTGTGTTTATTTTTTTTAAATTTCATTTGTGGTTTATCTGCTATTTTCAATAATTCGATATAGGCCTATCTACCCCAATTTAGTTCAGATTATCAAAGTTTTACTGTACTTTGAATAAGTTCAAGTTGCTAACAAACAAATTATTTGACATCGAACTCGTCAGAATTTAGCCTGTGTTTGGAATAATTCTACATGTTTGCCAAATATAGGCGTTGTGGGAGGGAAAATTTCATGCAGAATATTGGCTGGATGTTTATTTGAGGTTTATAACTGTATCTTTCAAACTTAAGTTTCGATTCTTTATATATTCTTAAGCTACATGTTCAAACTGGAGTTTTTAGTGCACAGTTATTGTACTAAGTTTTTTATTTGCAGAAACTTAATTTTACTAGTTTATATACATATAGGCCTACACATAAATAAGTATTGAATTAATAGCTATCTATAAAAGTATAAAAACAAATCATTACCATACATTCATGTAATATTTAATAGTAACGATAGTAATCATCTTTATTTTTGTTTTTGCCTTAGTGCCCACCTGGCCTATCCGCATATTTGTACTAATGGAGTAAGGATAAGTAAGATAAACTGGGTATTAGAGAAAACTCTTCATAATTTTTGTATGGTGGTAGAGTGAAACAATATTTAAGAAAAAATACCCCCAGTAAAAGTGATCAAATTTGAATAATGAACTTATCATCACAGGTGATCCGGTCTATTGTGAGAGTAATGCCTCGATCATCTACTATTGAAGTGACTTTTTAATAAATATAGTGATAATGATAATGACAATAGTAATAATAATAATAATATACCTAATCATGTTTAAAAAAAATAGCTTCAGTTGGAACATGTAGCTTCAAAATATAATTTCACTCAAGAATCAAGAAAACGGGAGCAAGCAACAATAATAAAACTATAATTGTAGTCCAATCAATGATTCAATCCTAGGGGGGACACTAAAGCAGCCCTGGGGAAATTATGGCCTGTCACTTATTTTTATGTGGCCTGGAAGTTACGAAATACAATAAGTGCTAAAATATCAGAGTGAAAAAATATATTCTTATGTAAGCCTAAGTTATATACAATTTTTACAGTTTCAATTCAACATCCGGCCTGGATTCACTAACGAGTGCAATTCTGCTCTGGCGTAAGTCTAGAAATGGCTCAACTTTGCACCCAAGATACTCCCAAAGATAGGCCTTATTATTTGCTCCATTTCCATATTCACTAAACAAGGCACAAACAAGTGGCAAAATTATGGTGACGTCACCATAAACGTCATCAATTTACGCTCTTTTCGACCACTCCTTGCGAAGAATTTACTTTCAAAGTCAAGGCTACTTTATTTTTAATCTATAATGAAAATGACAGCAAATACAAAGATTTCTAAACATTTTGCTTATAAACTAGCAATAAAATTAGAAGCGGCCTCTTTCTGGACAAAAACAATATTAGTACATTATTTTATATTTATTTATGTTATTAGTTTAATGCTTAAGATCCATTAATAAAACATTTATAGAAACTTTAAAACTTATTTTAAAGCTTTACTAACCGCCATATTTAGTGGCGAGATGTCTTTGGACTTGGAGGAATACAAACCTCTTTGGATCTAGACAAAGATTATACAGTTCGTGGTTTTGTTTTGTAATAGTGTAAGAAATGCCATTGTTTGTTAGAATGTAAAAATTCAACAATAAAAGGTAAGTAATTGCTTTGTTACCACTATCTAAATTGAAATAAATTTTGTGCTGGACAAATATATGTTATTTTAATTTCTTTATTATTAATTAGAGAACAGTTTGGTAACTAATGTATTTTATGCCAATACGATAATAGGCCACCATTTAAATTTATTGAAGTGACAATAATGATTTAATAGTTGCGCCTACTCTTGAGTGGTGGCAAATAAAAGGCGCAACTTTGCTCTCAAATTGCGCCTGCTTCTTTTAGTGAATGGGGATTTGGGCAAATCTTTCAAACTTGCACCGGCGCAACTATTTGCAACCGTTAGTGAATCCAGGCCCAGGTGAACATTTACTAGTAGTTTTAATAATCTTATCTACTAAATTTACACCTGACATAAATGATGGCGGAGAATAACTTGTATTTCAAAATTGTATTTTTAAGTTGGTTATAAAATCTGAATTATTCTGCTGATTACATGACACCCTCTATCCAAAAATTGTGGCAGTGTCATTGCTAACAGCCGCGGCCTCTCAGTCGGTATAGCTCTATTGCGGGCTTACATCATGGAGCTATTTTTTATACAATATAATGCTTCTTCTGAAAAATCATAATTTATTTAGTGGCCCAGTTTGTGCCCACACCTCTCGTGGACCCTTCTGACGCTACGGGAGACAAATCGCGTCAGCCCCCGTTGACACCGGTGCCGTTAGTAGGGGTTCGCAACCCACACTTGGGGCGTGGCACAACAAGCCGTTATTAAGGGGTTCTATGAAGTAGGCACTCAAGTTTTTATTCAGGGCTCTAATTCAACCCCTTGGTTGATTCGGCTACACAACTGTAAGTCGAAAAGAAAACCTCATCTCCGTGTCCGCGTGCATTAACATTGAAATGACCCCAACGTGCTCTCAACAAGTCCAGAAACGAGAGTGCCACGACGATCTCTAGGCCAGAACATCGAAACCAGCTGTGACTGCGCGCAGCCGTCCACGCAGGGACAAACAAACGAGTAACGCTGCACACACACAAACGAGCTGAGAAAACAAGGAGAGTCCCCCCCTTAAACTTAAGCACAGGTTGGGAGGAAATGAGACAACGGAATATATATAAGCAAGAATAAAGTAATTATAGAAAAAATCCAGAATAAACAAAGGAAAAAATTGATTAAAACATTGAACAATGTCACTTGTGACAAAATATTACAAAACAGAACACTTGGTACTTATTCACACACCGAAGTTTAACCTACCTATTTAAAAATTACATTACCAAAATTAATTACATTGAAATATTACGTCCAAAAATATTCCTCGAAGGAACTAAGGTAGAAATACATGGTTATTAGAACAAAGTTATTAAATAAGATACATAATCACTATTTCTACAGAAATTCGGGTTATTGATCGAAAATGCATTTTCGAGGAAAATTACGTAGAGATCAAATTAACTTAACACATAGTCCTTATTACTTTATCTCACTCTTAGTTCACTCAGTTCTTTGTATGGCCTGTATTATCTTAGAATCACTTTGTATTGTCCTTCCAATGAACTCTCATATTCTAGTCTCATTATGTTAAGATATGGGGTGCATGCAACATACGGGAACGAATATCAGAACATAAAGATACACTTAGCTTTCTCAAACAAAACATATATTCAAACATAGAAGCGAACTTAAGCTCCTTTTTCACTCATGGAGTCAGTGACAAGGTTTTAGTCGTGTGACGTGGGCGTGGCTCGTGGCTAGACCAGTGATAGGAACTGGGCCATGACAGGGGTGAGAATCTTTGGTATCATTAACAGAACTGACCACCGGTAGTCTAACTTCGCCGTTCTGCCATCTATGCCTCTACTACAATTATGCAATTCATACGCGACTTTAGCTCCGACTTTGTATGGTACCGGATATCTTACCACATTGTATCTACGTGCTTCCTTATCCCGTGCCTTCTTAATCTGACTTAGAGCCTCTCTCCACTCAGCCTCGATGCATGTATTGGATTGATCCTCTAAGCTTCCCGGTAATATTTCCCACCTCAGATTTATTGGGGAGAGCAAGCTTTGGCCTAACATCAAGGAAGAAGGAGTCTTCTTGAGGCTGTCATGTTCAGCGCTATTGAACTCTATTTGAAATGGTGTTAGGTTCTTATCCCAGTCCTTAAGGTGGGCATGGTGAAAGGCAAATAAGGTGGTCTTGAGGTTCTGGTGGAACCTTTCCACGTGCGAAGGCTGTGGATGCTAAGGGGTGATGGTAACATTCCTTATACCATTATTAAAACACATATCCTTAAATATTTTGGATGTAAGCTGGCCTGCGTTGTCGGACACTATAATATGAGGGTACCCAAAGCTGCGAATCAAGGTAGTATCTAAAGCTTTAACTACCGAGGCTGAAGTCAATGGCACCATCCACACAAATTTTGAGAATCCATCAATCATGGTGAGTAGCATGTTATGCCTTTCCCGTGATCTCGCTAAGGGACCAAACAGATTGATGAATCTCTGTCAAGCGGGAAGCTGACAACTCCTGAAGCCAACATCCCATATCAGCGATTCTTAGCAGGCTTAGCCCTAAAATACACCCGCAATTTCAAACTCAGTCCCGGATTTCCACTTTCATACTTTACAAATAAAATACAAGTCAATCTTACCTATCGTTTTGTTCGCATCTAAGTGTCCTCCCACAGGAAACTAATGGTAATATACGAACATCATTCTAGACAAAGAATGGGGACCGTAAACCTTCCAACCTGAGCGATGGGTGGGTTTTTATCAAAAGAGTCCCCTTAAGTAGATTAAGGTTATCAGGATGGACTTGTCTTCACAAGATGAGATCAGATCTAATAATTCGGGATCACTTATCCGTGCTTTCCCGATTGAGGCAAACACTTCTGGGAGTTTGCTTAACACGTCCAAAACAGGCTGGACCTTCTGAGAGCCCAAATTCCCGCAGTTATTGGATTCCTAGAACATGCGAGACAAAGAATCGGCTACCGGGTTGTTCACGCCCGAAACATGCGTGATCTCAAATCGAAGTGATTGTAACTTCGCTACCCAGCGTCCTATTTTCCCAACCTGTCTTGGATGTTTTAACAACCATGAGAGAGCTGAATTGTCGGTATACAAGTCAAACGGGTGATGTTTGAGATACACTCTAAATCGGTCAGTATCGTATACTATTCTGAGTGCCTCCAATTCAAAGGTAGAATAGTTACGCTCATGGGGATGCAGGGTACGACTATCGTACGCGATTGGTTGAAGGGACCCATAAGTCTCTTTGCACAGAACGGCTCCTAATCCATTCGAAAAAGCATCTGTTTGTAGAACAAACTTTTTAAAAAAATCAGCCATATTTAATACTGGGGGCCCGGATAACGCACGATTTAAGGTTTCGAATGATGCCTGACACTCAGAAGTCCGAACAAATGGAGCTCCCGTTTTCTTTAAGTGGTACAAGGCCAATTTAGGAATGAACCCCCCAAAAAAGCTTACTATGCTAAGAAATATGGAATTTTTTTTGATCGACAGGGACGGGGAATTCTATAATAGGCTGGGTACGTTCGGGATTTATAGACACCCCCTATGGGACACCACATGGTCCAAGTACTCTCTCTCTCTCTTTGAAACCACCAACCTTAGCTTATTTGGGTTCACCGTCAAATTGGCTGCTCGCAACCTATCCGAGACTTCTCTAACGTGTGTCTTATGATCCTACAATTTGTTAGAATAGATAACCAGGTCACCTAGGTAGTTGAAGACGTACTTAAATTGTATAGCTGAGAACACGATATGTAATAACCGCAATAGTATTTGGGCCCCAGTTGAAACACCAAAGGTAACGTAATTGAATTCTAAGAGACAGCATTGCATGATACATGTCGTATACTGCTTAGATTCTTCAGTTAAAGGGATTTGGTAGTAAGCTTTGTTTAAGTCTATGACCGTGTAATACTGAGCCTGACCTAGATACTGGAATGACATCTTTATGGTAAGCAAAGGGGTAGTTACAATATTACAGTAATACAATATTCTCTTATTCAGTTTACGATAATTGACAACCATACGCGCCTCCTTCGAATGCTGGAGAAACGTAAGGGCTTTTAGACCTTCTCACGATTCCCTTCTCTAACAAATTCTCAATATGGGCCTTCAAAACTTCGATCTTAACGGGAGCATAAAAATAGACCTTTGACCTAACTGGGGTGTTGTCAATTAACTCTATGCTATGAGAAAATACATTAGTGTGACCAATCTGATCGCAGAACACATCTGGATACTTAGCCAAAATAGCCTCGAACTCGGGTATGTGATCGCGTCTCTCTTCGACCACGGTGGCACCAGGAATATCAGAGCAATACAAGGGTGTCAGCTTCACTAGGAGCTCAGGGTAGGATTTGAAACTTATCATTTCAGAGTACACGTCAATAGTGGTTCTAGTCCCTGGAAAAAAGACATGTCCCAAGATCATTTGAGTCACCAACCTGGTTGAGAAGAGGAACCACAATGGCTAAGCCAACCCCGCGATTTTCATCAAGACCTTGAATCTGTTTACCACCAGGAATTTCTAAAGACTCGCGGTGACACAATCTCTTTCACATTTCTCTGTGTCCTTAACTAATCCTCGCGTGTGAAGAATCCCCTATATATTTTTCGAAACAAGGTTATGTAATGAGAATGTGTCTAGTAGGGGGGTTATTTTCAGTGGGCCAAGTCCAACAGGAGCTCCCAACAACATTGTATCTCCATGTCGGAGTGGAGGACAAGTAGTGACGATCCGGCAAGGAAACCCAATCCCGCGTCCGAGATTAAGTTTTCTCTCCCCACGCCGTGAACCTGCCTCAACTGACACAACCGAAACATTCGAGCGGCATCGTTTGTCGCAGTTGCGTGCTAGATGGAATCTAGAGCTACATCTGTAACAACTCTTCTCTTTAAATTGTTTGGGATTGGTGAGCGCGTGACTACTTCTACTCGGGCGATTACCGGGAACTCTATGGTCGTTTGAAGGGTTGAAGGTTCTACCACTGACCCCCATCCACTCGTTTCTCTCATCTCCTTCAATCCGAGCTCCCTGTTCACTAGATTGCGTCCACTTATTGTAGTCCCGAATTTCATCATTACATTGATCTACGTAGTTGGGAGGGAAAAAACCACAATCGAAAATATTCAACAAACCCAAGCCATGTGCTCCAGTTGTGGTAGTTGCTACGCATCCAAAACGAGTTCTGACCTAAAAATATCTCGGGCAGGACTGTCAACATTTCACGTTCCGTTAATCTATAGCTGTTTTTTAACCCCTATATTTTTTCTAAGAAATCAATGGGATTAGATCCATTTGTGGACTAAGTTCAAAATTTGAATGATTCTTGTGTCTTGAGATTCATCGTTTTGAGAAGGTTGCCCTATATTTCTTTCTAAAAGACCACGCTGAGATAATATTTGGTTCCCTACCTGTCCAATTGTTTCTAATTATGTGTTGTGTTCTCCATTTTTAGTGGTAATTTCTTTCTTGAGGGCCACACCCATCTGATTTTCTAACTCGTCACCAAATCGTTTAAGTTCCACTAACTTTGTGTCCTCCTCAGGCGACTCCGGCAATAATCTAAATAGGTGGAATTTCAAGTGACCAAACGTATTACGAATCCTCTTTTCTACTGATGGTACAGATTTATCGTACTGTGCTATCATAGTTTGGAAATTATTAGATTTCTCTACGAGCAAGGGATGTTCCAAAGAAAGTGCGGGGATTTTGTCTATTAACACGAGAAAACGGTTCTCGTCCTTCTCGACGTCAAACACATCGCTAAGTTGCGACCTTAATTGATCGACAGTTTTTTTCCTGGCTTCGAACCATGAATTGTCAATTCGTAGATGAACTCATCCTTAAATAGGCGACTACAGTCAGGATGTTCCATTTTACAATTTAGGAATAGGATTAAGCACTCAAAAACTAAACAATACATGATATCCCCAAAGTACTAAAACACCCACGAAATTTGGTTTCACCCTTATTATAAACCCCAATGTAGGTAAAATAAAGCACTTAAATCACGAAAGTGTCTCTCGCGTCTTTTAACAAGGGTCTATGAAATGGCCCCGCGTCCACTCCCACATAGAACAAGAACCATAGGTTCAACTGGGGTAAATCGTGTATTTCCCTGATTCACAAATTTGTCATTGCTCGAAAGTGACACATGATCGGTACATCTTATTAACTACAACATTTTTAAACAATATTCGCCTCACATATGGTGTTGCCCTAACACGTCAAAATGACAAAAGAAAATTCTCCTAATTTAAACAAGATTTGCCCATAGTTATTAAGAAAAAACTATTCCTGGGATCATTATTACTCATATAAATAAATTATTCAAAAAATAATTATAGTCCCACATTACTATATTGTCAGAAACTATTACGTGAATTACCCAATTCGACGTTTCCCTCTTAGTTTGGATAACTACAAACTACTAACTTAACTAGTTAAAAGTTAATCAAATCAAATTTGAGAAAAAGTTTTTAGTGAAAAATATATAGTTGAGTCGAACTTAGCTGGTACGTAGATTTCCTTAAGTTCTAGGTGACGGCGGAGAGGACAAAGACATTTTATGCCATTTTGTACTTTCTTCTTGAGGGGTTCAAATTCCTTCTCGCCGTGCCAGGTGACAATTCCATTCACTTTACTGAAGGATTGGTTGAACGGGTGGACTGTTGACAAGTGCACACCGGTGACAATACGTGTGAAAATACCAACAATGCTCTGCTACCATCTGTCCCCACACCTCTCGCGAACCCCTACTATCAACACTGGTGTCAACGAGGGCTGACACGAGCTGTCTCCCGTAGCATCAGATGGGTCCACCAGAGGTGTGGACACAGTTCTTATATTTACCTTCTCAATGTAGCCCTTCAGCCAAATAATTTGCCCAGGCCTGATCTAAAGGAACAAGGTGATGCCATATTAACTTAAGGGATGGCCGCTTTAGTGCTGTTATTCTAAGCACATCACTTCAATATTTTATGGGTATGATTAACACTTTTTAACAAATGGTTAATATTTTATAATGCTTTACCGGATATAGCTAGAGTCTGACAATACTGAGGTTAAAGTTTATATCACACCTAAAATTATTCCACTTGCATTTTTAACTAAATACAACCTATTATTTTTGAATAAAAATTACATCTAAGTGCATCTGAGTGTTTTCAATTTTAAGCAATAATGATTACTTAATGATGAGTTACATACCCTGTTCCCATACCAATGCATTGTTAGATTAGTCAAGAATCGTAGATTACAGTGGGCAGGACATGTAGTACTAATGGGAGATTCTAGAACCTTTTTCAGAGTATTGACTTGCAAATCCAATGGGAAGAGCTAGATGTAGATGGGAGGTTAACATTAGAATGGACCTGAAAGATAGGTGACTGGATAGAACTACCTCAGGAATCCAGCCATTCTGACTGACGCTCAAGTATGAGTACCACCGGCTCTACAAATAAATGTCATTCCATCCCTCCTTAACTATTGTTCTGCTGTCTATTGCCGAAGAAAATAATTACTGTGATGTGTTTTGTTTGGTTGTGAACTTCTGGAGCTACAGTTTTCTAGTGAGTTTGTAGGATTTGCCCTTCTCTTATTTTTCTTATTGAATCAAGCTCTTTGTGCCATTTTTTCTTATTTGGGTAGTTGTTAATAAAGAGGGGACATATAATCAGTAACACAATTAAAGGGCTGTATTCATGATTTATTGTAAAATAAACATGATTTCATCATTATAACAAGGTGAGAGTCAGATGTACATACAATACATACACAACGATGTTTATATATAAATATTTATTTAATTAATTAATAGTATTGCAATACAAGCCACTCCACAGAAGTGCTTTGTAGTTTTAACAATGTTAGGGGAAGCAGCCTGCAAGAACACTTTACTTGCTAAACGTACACAATTTTATCAATGACGCATTGAGATATACCGTAGCTAGTTTATAAACTTAAAGCTAATTTCCAGGATTGCTTTAATTTGAATACCCTTTTCATACAGAGTACACATTTCAAGCACAAAAATAAAATCATGTCATTCACAATCAACAAACAATATTTATTTACATGAACAATTTGAAGCATTAATATTATATTTACATAATTTAAAATCACATTTTTAAAAAGATATATTACACATACCAAACACACAAATAGTGTATACCACTACCATATTATAAATGTGTGCTGGAGTATTTTGTTAGTATTGTTAGGGAAGTCGATATTGGAATGCTGATAAAATATGTCAATTTACTATTGCAAATCTGTAACACTACTACAAAGAAGATACAATTGTACTAAAATATGAATGCATTGAATGTTTTAATGTTCACATAGTATTTAACATATCTCTACAATAATGTAATTCTAAGTAAAGGGTATCCACTAATTTGAATTAGTTTTGCAGAATATTTACGTTAGGTATAAGGTTAGACCAATGAAAGGGGTTGAATAAACTACTAAATTTGAGATCTGATTATAATTGCTATTTCAAGCATATTTTAATTTATTGAGTTGTATATTTGTAAGTTATGTTTGATATACTTACTTTCATAGATGCCTATTGTTTTTATTTTAATTGCCTCAAATAATTTTAATGTGTATTCACAACAATGGATTTTGCAGCTAGAATACTAATGTGTTTCTATAGGACCTTTACTTAAAATTCTGTGTACATTTTTTATTATTTATTTTGTGTAGGGGATGAAAGAAGTTAGTTCCGTTAAATTTTATTGTTTGAAAACATTTGAATAAAATTCTACCTCTAATTATTGAATAAAATTATAGTTTCCAAATAAAAATAAATAATTAAATTAAATATATATAAAATTATTTTATTATTTACAAGTAAAGTCCAAAACAATAATCATAAAATATGTTATTCTAAATAAATGTGAAAAAACAAGCAATGTTGAATGAATAAAGTTAGTCTATTTACATATAAACTATGATGTTAGTTTTATTTACATATAATATGTACACTAGGGAAATTAAAATTACATTTATGTCAATTTAAACAGAAAAATTAAAGCATTAATTACTTATATATCTTAACCATTTAAAATTTAAATTAGTTCTTTTTGCACATTCCTTAAATTGTTTATTCATGAGACTATAATATTTTTTGTAAGATTTCATTTAAGTACGTTTTTAGTTTTAAAATTATGTACAAAGAAGTTAAAACAACATTTTCTATAGGTATAATTGATTCCCATACTGTACCTGTACTTTAGTAAAACTATTATTATCAACTTTAATAAAACTAGAGTTAAATGTTTATATCATAATTAAAAACGCTTTTACAATAAAAAAACACTCTATTAATAAAAAATGCTTTTATTATAAAAAAACACTTTCCATACTAAATCTAAAAATTACCACATTTGTGCATAATAAATACAATTTTGGTTACTAGGAATGATTATTTAATATGATAATTTATATTAACAACAAAATGAGTTAACTTAATTTATTTAAATACCAATGAAGTAAAAAAGTATTGTGTGATTCACTAATAGTCATTCAATCAAAATAAAAATTTATTTTAAAATATTGATAATAAAATTCTGTACCCTTTGTAAATATGGAGAAGTATCTAAGTAGAAATAAAATATTAATTATAAATATGTAACTAAGTCAGCCTCAGGAATAATAAAGCAGCTATAAAAAAAATTCAAGTTTTATTCCAATTTAAAAAAATATCACCATTGGAGACAACAAATATTATATTTTAGAATTATCAACAAAAATGATTAATCAAGTAATAAAAATATAGTCGATCCGTTAATATTTTTGTCTGTCTCATTGCCTCGCACCTTAAGCTTAAATATTTAATTTTATTTACTCTAAATTTGTAGTACAGCTCTTCAAACCAAATTGTATTAAAATTTAAGTTACATGTCCAATGTGACTATCTTCAATATGCAATATTATTAGTTTAACACCTGCATTTCCTAATTTAAAGAAACAATTTTTAAAATTATATTACCATAAAGCTTATAAATCATTTGAATTGTTTCATTTTATATAAGCCAAATTAAATGTCCAAACATTGGTCCCACCGTTCCAAGCTGGTCACGCATATTACGTTTTCAACCCAAAACTTACCATTTCAGCTTGAACATAAATTTATTATGTTTCATAGTACAGTATAAAAATGATACTTTATTTACGGGTAATAATATATTTGAAAATTTATTGTTTCGCATCTTAACATATAATACTTATAAACTTTACTTTTAAAACACTTTAAAATGCAGACTTATTATGTATTCTCTATCCCTTCCCTCTTTCCCAAAAAAACCCAACCAAAAGCAGAATAAAACTTGAAAAATTCTCATGTATTACACACAATTTGAAACCTAAATGCAATACAAATATGTTATTTAAAATAGTATATTTATTTGCTCTATTATATTATTTTTTATATAAATACATTTAGAGACTAAAACTCTCTATCAGTTGTTTTATCACTTAGCAGAATTGTTTTATTTTAATGTACATTTAATATATTTTCAGGATGGAAAGTGATATTGAATGTGTTTGTATCTGTGTTTAGAAATCAATATAACAATAACAAGAAACTTCATTTCTTTTTAGTAGCAAATTTTATACTCTTAAAAGTAGGCCAATGTGATTTAATTACAAAGGAGAACCTTTCCATATGGAAACTCTCACATTCCTCATCCATAGGAGCAACTTTGTTGACTTAGTAACTTATATTTCATTTATTTCATGAAGATGGCATTATGTCTAAAATTAGTGTCGAAAGTTGATGGTAAAATGAACAGTTTTTATATATTTTAGTGGTAATTTTTAACACAAGGGCTACCTACTTAATATAAACTTGATTTAGGAAACAGGAATGAAAAGGTTATCATAAATAAAATGTATTCTCATCAGTGCAGAGGGAGGATTCATAATACTACAATGAACATCACCCCCTAGACTTCTAATTAACGGCACTTGAGTAGAATGCAAGTCTAATGTCTTAAATCGCTCAGCCACTGGTGTGGGTAGTACTTAGGAGATACCAGATTTGTACTACTTTCCATGACTATGCTGGCTTTTATTTAGCACTGTCTGTGAATTACATAAACTAATTCAAGGACATGGCAGGATTAAGACCAAAAGATTAACTATTAGGGTCAAGAGGGAAGTGCATAAGAATTCACTTGGAGAGAGACTGTGAGACCACAAAAGGGGACAGTAGTCCATCCGATGGATTGGCCAGGGATCTGATTCACTTTTCCTGATATAGAGTTGGCCAGTGTTGATACACACCACGAAAACAGGGAAAATCATGAAAATTCAAAATGCCACTGGAATTTTCAGATACTTTTGTAATGATTTTCAAAATACAAGAGAGAAAAGCACAGAACCAATGGAAAATATTAGTTGTATCTCCAAACAAAGTGATTTTCAAGGCGCATTGATATATTTATCTTTAATAATTTCCTACATAAAGAGTTGAGAAGAAAACTGAAAATAATGAGATTTTAAATTTTTAGCATTTCATATTTAAAAACCCTTAGTAAAATGCATAATTTTTGTGAATTTTAAAACTTACAAACGGTATAAAACCTGGATATATGAAATAACATAAAATAACATAGATAACTCAATTTATCAGTAAATTTAATTTTATACCACATCTCAAGTTTCCTTAGCAACCCGTTTTATCCATAAACATATCTTGTGGAATTTAACAGACTACAAGGTCAACGGCAACCCTTTAGATCATCGAGCTTTTTTTTGGAAGCCAAATGTAGCTAAAAGAAAAGGGTGGATTGACACACGATAAAATCACACACAAACAATCAGAAGTTATTGAAGTTACAATTTAACAGCTTTAAATCTCTTATATAACACAAAATACCTTCTTCCAAATACAATATAATAAATATGTAAATCATTAAAAGGCATATATCTGATTAATACAAATATAATTATATTATCAATAACTTTGACACCAAATTATACTACAAGATATAATGTATTAACAATTTATGACTAATAAGGAAATAATATTTGAGCACTGGACTTTTATTTATAAACACAAATTATTGTTAATACATTAGCTAATTATCCGAAATCCACACGGTGTGACCAATTGGTCGGTACGTGTTGGAATTTGCTCCCGTGCACCCCTTCAGGGTGCATTAGAGCATGCTTTATGAGTCTGGGATACATTATCTAATTTTGTAAGTTTCCTTTTATAGGGTCCCAAACTATAGCTTTTAGTTCTAAGGTTGTCTGGGCACAAAAACTTTCCTGCACAAGATATAATGCTGAATTCACATCTTCACAGTCAATTGTTTGCAAACCTTCATTTTCAATGAGAGCCTCCCTTCCCCTTTGGGGAGAGTTAATTTTAATGTATTTCTCCTTAAATTAACTATGAGTGTAACATAAATGGGTAGTGAGATGTGATGACAAAAATAACTAGTCTAAATATTAATTACATTTATATTTTTTATTAAATAATAATAATAATAAAGGGATGGGCCTATTTTGTGAAGTTGTCATTAAATTAATTTTTAGTAACATAGTATATACAAATACAAGGAAAATATATCAATTTTATATTATCTTTTTTAAGTTTTAACAAATGGTGACATTTATATTTCAAAGCTATTTTTAGTCCTATCATTTCTTATGTATAAAGGTTTAAAATATCAATAAATCAAACTATGATTGTTACAAAGGAAACATTTATATTCTAAAATACCTACTAATAAAAAAAAGTATTCTACTAGAGTCCCAGAAAAAATAAAACACATATATTCAATTTCTTTTGTTCAAGCGATAATAGGGAAAGGAATGTAGTAAACAATTAACTTTGTGATTGGCTATCAACAGATCCCAAAATGCATAAATGTGAATTAAACCGAGCAGTTATCTTATTTGTGCATTCCATGAAATAGCGATTTTGTGTTAGTACCCCATAACAAATTATATGTATAGCCTACATATACAATAATTTACTTCAGTTACTGAAGCAATTATACGTTTTAAAAGAACAACACTTCTTTTTGAAAAATCTAGATCTGTTTATTGACACAATTGATATTTTTATTTGATACCTGAATAAATATGTTGCCATTTACCGCCATGGAAGAAATGTTAATAGAAAAGTTAGGCATTTTGGGGTTGAAAGTGTATTAACAAGCAGAGGCTGATCATTAGAATATGTCAAGGTAGAACCAACTACTTGGAGATACTGTATTTATAAATTATTCCTTAATATGTGCATTGTTCCAGTTATTATCAAAGAGATAATACGCGAACTTGAACATTTAATGGTCAAGTTTAATACTGAGTGGTAAGGAACAATTTACAAATGTGGGCTAATCAAGCCAGATCATAAGACCAGAAGGCTGAGGCTTGTTGTAGGTGTACAGATACCACACACTATTTAAGAAGGGGTTTGTTATTTTAAAATATGGTTTTGGGTAAAATTAAAGTAAAAAGTATCAATCATGTCCCTATAGCGTTATAAACCTCACATTTAAAATTTTATGGATGAAAAAATTATGGAAGAAGGGGAAGCTTGAAGATTTTCAATAACCTTTTACTAGTAAATTCACAGTACTGAGAGTGAAATAAATGGATAGCAATATAGATCTAATCTTGCTCAGACAAAAGAGTAATTTTCTAATAGGTTCACAATTGAAAATACTAGGATAATTGAGGATTTTTTCTCCTATTCTTATAGGAATGATAATAATAATTTGCTATTAAAACCGTATTATGATTATTCCTATAAGAAATACAGCAATGTGAGGATATACCCCTTTAAGTAGAAAGAAACCTTCACTGGCAACCCTAATCGTTTGGGGTCATAATTAATTGGTTAAGGTAGATGAAAGAATATTAGATTAATATGTTATTCCATCATATTAAATATTGCTGAAAAAAGGCATAAGTGTAAAATCATTTACGGATCGCCACACACATGCATGTACAGGGACATACACACAAATACATAAAATATACATGACAGTAATAATAATGTGCGTAACACAAAATTGATTTTAATCGGTAACCAATTAAATATTGTATAATATTTCAGAAGAAATTAGGCCTGATATAATAAGGTTTGTTTATTGAGATTAAATTGTGCTATTGGTTTTATAAGGTGTTTCTGAAGTGTAAACAAATTGTAAGTAAAACAGAATTACACATCATATACTATTTTGTATCTCACTATTATCAATAAAAAAACAAAACATTTTCAGCTATGAGTTTTAAAATAAAGGTACTGTTGCAGTTTGGCATTGATCAGTATGCAAGAATAGTCTTTGACGAATCCTAGAGTGAGACGTAAAGAGATGCGAAGTATTCAGGTTCAATTTTTTTTTAAATCAGATTTTTATTTGATTCATCTAATTAATATATTATAAAAGAAATTATGAAACAAATCATCTATATGATGAGAGTTGTTAAAGTCTTGTATAATATTATTTAATTATCTACTATGTGGTTATGGTCCGGCATTGTGTCACTTTATTTAACTATTCAAACTGTGTTTGTGGGCTAGTTACAAAGCACCACTATCAAATTAATTATGAATTAAATACTGAGCCCACAGTGCGAGTTTTCTAAATATGAAACATTTTGTACAGATTCATTAAGTAATATATAAACCAGTGATTATAGATTTTTTGATGAAATAATGTGAAGGTATTATTTATTTATACAATATTATGTATCATTAATTTGTTTTGTGAAAGGTTTGAAAATGTGTGTTAAGTAAAATCTTATCATAATGCCTACCATCGGCACTGAGAAGAATTTATTATCGGAAGAATATTAATAAATTATCTTGTTATAAAGTAAATTCTATAGCTCCTTGAGAGCATTTGAAGGTTGAATACTTACAATTAATTGTATTTGTTAGTAACGCAATGTAAGATTCATTTTTCTTACAGTATATTTTAAAAATGAACCTTAAACACAGAATCTAACCTCACTTGTTTAACTTCATGCACACATTTCCTGCCACAAAGCTAATCAGGTGTTTCCGTTATTCTTAGTACTTACATCTTTATAACCAATGTAATAGTTCTAAATCAGCTGGAAGGGACACTGAATTCATCTTCAGAGACTTCAATTTGGAAGATATTTGTACACTAGATCAGATCAAAATCATACAAAAAGTCGATTTATATAACTTTTAAATTTGTATTTTTTTTAATTAGAAGCAATCATACTATCTCATTTAGTAAACACAGGATCCTTTATGTAAACGCTCATAACAGTGCACGCTAATGTGTGTGTGTGTGTGTGTGGGTGCGTGCGCTCAATGAACAAACCTAAATTGAATTATCCTGGCATCTTCAGTATCTTTGCTCAGTGATACCTTATGATTGCCAATTGTTGACAGCCATGGACAGTGCTTCTATAAATCTCCCTCTTGTGTTGGGATTTGTAATAGAAAAATAATAAAACAATGTCACATTATCATACAATAAATCACCAATGATTTTTTGTTGTTGTTGCAATCTTATAAGAGGTTTTTCAGAAATATTAACTACATTCCTTGTGAAATAAATTTCTTGAATATTGCTGGAAAAACAGAAACCCTAACTTATTTATAATTGGCACTTGCGCTTGGAATTTTACCGATACATTTTGTATCTTGGAATGTTTAATACATTTATAAATGTTTCAGCAAAAGAGGGATGAATAAAAATCAATTACTTAAAGCATGCATACATTTCATATAATGTTTTAAAATAAAGTATTAGTAAGCTTCTTGTCATTATGTATCTTCTTGGCGTCTTCACCTCAGTCTTAGAGTGAACAATAACATTACTGAACATTGATATCGTAATGAACTCCAAAATGAACACACATTACATGAAACAATGATATTGCAAACATATATAATATGTAAGGATTCATTGTAGCTATCCATCGGTTGGTTATGTTATTAAGAGCTTCAACAATACAGCAGACTCAGTTTTTCGTAGGAAAAAAGATTCAACTGCACAACTATCCCCCCCTACCCTTCTCCCATATCCCACTTGCATCAGACAATCATACTCAACAGCACAGGTCACTTTTAAAAAACAGTGCTTGGTATTTTTGAGGGTAATGATGCTCCCACATATCACAACCACATATTTCTTGTTTTGTTTTCGTAAACCGAGCAAACATTTTTCAACATATTCTTCACACAATATATTTCTCTGTGTTTCTCGATTCAATTTAATCGAATAGCAATTATTTAACTAAGTAATTAAAAGTTCCTAACCTTTGTTTCGGCAGGACTGGCAACATTGGTACTGATACCTATGAACTCGGCACATGTTCATCGCTTTCACATTCTGGCAGTATTTAGACTGGTCTTTACACTCTGACACTGAAACAAAATGTTACAATGACTAAGCAATAGTATATTTACACTGACTAATGTCAATAATATTCATCAAGAGATTATAAGGGGACAAGATCAGAAGCATGCATTTTTAAGGATATGCACCAGTAGTTTCATTGACAGAGGATGGAAAATTTAATGGAGTGATGCCAATGTACGTAGAGTTTGCTATTACTGTGCCTGTAATAAGGGGTCTCCAATAATCGGCACTCCTTTTGACCAATCACACATACACATACTCTACATGCCTTTTATGAGACATATTTTCGTTGATACTGGCTTGTATGAGACCAGTTGCATCTGCTTGTCTTAAGACAGTTTGGGTTTATTTTCTACTTCAAAAGAAACTGTCTCCAATAAAAATATGTCAGTAAATTTAAAATTAACAATAGGAACTAAAAATTAAAAAGGCTATTTAAAAATGAATAATAATAATAATAATAATAATAATAATAATATTTAGAACCGCGTCTTACTACCCGTTCGGGTTATACGCTAAAGTACTAATTACGCTAATGGATTAGGAATTGGGAAGGCTACATTTAGAGTAAGCGATCCCGCATTTGCGTGGAGGGAGAGTGGAAAACCATTTAGGAAAAACCACCCCCAGTCTACCCGACCGAGATTAAAACCTCGATTTCCCCGTCCTCGGCAGTCAGGCTCAACAAGACTAGCGCGTTAACCAACTACGCCACCGAGGCGGGTGATCAAAATATTTTAAAATAAGAAACTCATGGCTTGAATTTTAACAAATACATACACAATAAAACAACAAGATATTCAAGGTAATCTGAATAAATAAAAGTGATCCAAAACATTTATCAACTGAGACAGTCTATCTATTTACTTTTCGCTATCTTACAGGTAGATAAAGTATTGTAATCGTAAAAAAAAAAATCGAACTTGTGATTTTGATGAATCTCGAAGTTTCACGACCTCTCGAATCCGAGAAAGTGGTTTTGGATTTTCCGTTTGTCTGTCTGTACCTCCGACTAGAGCCTAAACTATTTTACCGATAGGGCGATTGGTATTTAGGGTTTTCATAGGGTTGCCCCGAGGGGTTTTTGGAATTGGATATCTAACCCTAAAATTAAGGGTCGTTTAGTAAAGGTCGAAAAGAGAAAAAGTCTATTTTCTCAAAATCGGCTCTAACGATTTTGATTAAAATTCGTATCTAGGCGTTGATTAAGATTATAAATAAACTGGCTATTTTCATTTTTCCATGAAAATGACTTTTTGGGTACTTTACAGAAGCTGAATTTTCCGTATCCCCGCAACTATTTGAGATACTAGATAACTTATCATTGCAAAATTGTAGTACTATTGAAAAAAAAAACTTTTGTATGAAATATATTTTTATAAAACCAACAGTTTCTGAGATATTGGCAAATATATTAATACAATTTTGTGATCTTTAGTTGTATAGAGATGCTACTTAAGCTTTAACGCAATAATTCTATAATGCCATAAAGTAAGAAATTAGTAAGTCTATCAAAAAGTGTATGTTCTCTTTCTTTCAACCTCTTAGGGGAAATGTTTGTACAAAAATGATCTATCTCTACCATTTTAGATTCAACAGTTAATATTTACCTATTTTATTGGTCAAAATTTATAAATGAGGAATTTAATAGCAATGCAATAAACATAGATGTGCACCCCCTAATAAAATGTCGAAAATTTTAAACCGGAAGTCAACATTTTAATACGAAGTGTTGACCCACGGGGACTCAATATTAATATTTTTACTTTCTAGTTACCTTAGAGACGACTGAATTGTATCCATTCTGAATGGTATGCATTCAGACATTTCTTAAACAAGCATCACAAATAAAAAGTCTGATTTGTATCCATTCTCATAATATACACAAAATTCCTGAATTGTATCCATTCTGAATGGTATCCATTCAGACAGTTTTCAAATAAACGACTTTAACAAAAATCCTGATTTGTATTCACTGTAATTATTTGCATTATATCCACAAAATCCTGAATTGTACCCATTCTGAATGGTATCCATTCAGACATTTTCTTAAACAAGCATAAAAAATAAAAAGTATGATTTGTATCCATTTTCATAATATCCACAAAATCCTGAATTGTATCCATTTAATTGGGATGCCACTTGTCTGATAGATGGAAGCAGCTGAGACTCTCCTTAACTCATTCCGTGTTTACTAGAGAGCAGCATATCACTAAGTTAATATATACAAAATATATAAATACTTATTCATGTTTCTTTTAAAATAATAATATAAGGGTAATTTACAAATAATTAGTTTTTAAAAATAATTATGATCTAGTTTAAAATTGGTACATGGGGAAGTATTTCCTAAAATAAATTAATATTTTAAATAGTGTGAAAAATGTTATATTTCAGGATCCCGAAATTTTATAAAAAATATGTTGGCGCATGAAAGGTTAAGTCTTGATCGGCTGGGTTCGTTTATAATATTAAAAATTAAAAATATTGCCTATTAAATACTTTGGTGCCATGTTATGTACATTCTTTGAATATTCATGTTATAAATAATAATGTTCTTCTGTGATTGATGAGAGTTTTGTTGATTTGTTTGGATTATAAATAATTTATTTTACAGTATTAATTTTGTTATCATTGGATATTTGTTTTTTTCTGTGTGTAGAGATGGCAAAAAATATAAAACTTGGCATATGATGACAAAGAACTACAAGGAATCCCGCTCTCTTTATATACCTACTATTATAGAAATAAACATAAGTTCTTAACTTATAGGTTTACTGGTACATAATCACTTTTAACCATAGTCTCAAGAATTCCCTTCAAATCGCAAGATGAATTTTATTATTTAACAGTTAAAAGCAAAAATTTTGTTTTTAATTCTATAAGACATTACAAAAAAGTATGAACCTTTGTCTTATTCAAAGATAAATTTTGAACTGAACGGAAAGATACCAGATGCAGTGGGGCAGATGAAATTGAACGGACACAGAACCCACCCTGTCATGACTAATGATATATAAAGTCAAATAGTACTAAGAACCCTGTCTAAGTTCCAACTTACTTTGAGCGCATGGCGGTCCTTTGCACACTTTCATGACTGACGGCCTCGGCTGGTCCCGGCACGCGTTCCCGGCGGGTTTCTTCGTCCCGAACCAGACGCACTGCAGGATGCGATACTTGATGCCTTGCGCCTCGCATGGGGCGGCACACTGCGCGTGCGCAGTAAACAAAGACACAATGCATGAGATGTGACTCGATAAACAATTTAATATTTTATTATGTCTCAACTCTTTGGGTTTTAGGAACACGACTACCTATTAAGATATTTTACCATTCAACACTTTGGTCTGTAGGAATATAACAGATAAGAATTGATTAGAGAGCTCAACAGTTAAATGTGTGTTTTTTGGGTGGTGAAGGGGTCTTGTTATTTTTAAATCAGCAGCTATTCTTTCAAAAAATACTAGTTTTATCCTCAAGTTTTGTGAGTTGGGCACTGTGAAGGGGTATGGGTGGGGAAAGGAGGCAAACGAAGAGCACATCACTATCTATGAACAATGGCCAAGAGATTTTCAATCACTCGACACTGTTTAAGACTAACATACATCTGTATTTTTGATATATTTCTCTCGATTAACATATTTCACTCAATCATAATTGAATTCTTAACATGGTTGATCATCATCAGATTTTAGTTTCACTCACTTAAAAAGTTACTTTTTTAACCCAAAATTTCATTCCCAAGTAAATAATTTTTTACATGAACCTTCATATCCATTCACACCCTATTAAATGTATCCTATCAACGCTATTTATACAAACATAAGTTTATCTAAGTAGGCTAAATACATTGTAAGATTTATATATTAAGAACAATATACCCATATTATCAGCATAATATGTAACTTTTTATATTATAAACTATTTACAATAATTAAATTAAATTCTGTAGCTTCTCATGCTTACACTATTTTTTTAGCACCACGTCTTACTATTCGTTTGGGTCATATGCTTATGCAATAGTTATGCTAATGTGTTATGTATGAGGAAGGTTGAATATAGAGGAAGTGTACCATCATTTTCAAGGGGGGCAAGCGAAAATCCTTTATATAAAATCACCCCCAGTACACCCGACAGGGATTTGAACCCTGATCTTTCCATCAGCGGTAGTTCAGTATAATGCGAGAGTGACGCCTTATACCATTCAACCACCGAAGTTGGTCTTACACTATTGACTTGGCTCATACCTGGAAATCTTTTACTGTACGTTTAATTGGTGGAGGTAAAAATTAAGTAGTATATTCAATTAAGTGAAAAATGATAACCTGGAAACAGGAATCAAACCCAAAACCTTTATATTTGTTAGTCAATGGCCTAACATTGAGTCATTCTAATTGGTTTTATATCCATGGCCATTATTAACCTATCAGTTAGTAACATTTGATGTAAGTTCATTTGTTGTTCTAATTTAAAAAAATACTTTTTTTAGGGGAAGCTAATCCTACAAATAATGTTTTTTTAGTCCATTATATTATATCACAATGTTTTTAAGGGAGACAAGTAAATTTGTTAAATAAATTATCTGCCATCGTGACAATTTTTCATGGTCATAATTTCATGCAATCAGAAACATGCTCTGCTATATGAGAATGATTGTGTCTTGATTATTTAAGGTGGGAGTGTAAAGAACGCACAGTTTTTATAGCAAAACAGTTTTTTTTGGTAAAAATAAATAAAATATTACATCAGCAGAAACATAGAGTTTAATTTTCTTCCCAGGGTGATGTAAACAGTTCTTGAATATTTGTCAAGGGTGTCCTGGAATTTAATGACAACTTTTCCTCGTCATATAAAAATTTGTCATCTAATGCCGCTATGCACATAACAGATATTCAAAAACCGTTGATATCTCAATGTGAAGAAAATTAAACTCTATTTTTGTACCGAAACAATATTTTATTTATTTTGTGAATCAAATAGCCGAAGCTATTATTTATGCTATTTAGTGAGGAATTCTGCATTTATATATCATAAGAAGAAGAAAAAAGTTTTGCTATAAAAAACAATAAAAACACTAGACTTTCCTCACCCTCCCTATATCCCCACCTTAAATTAATTTGAAAGGTGGGTGATGGCCAAATTCAGTACAACAATTTTTATATAAAAAAATAAAAAATAAAATAATGCTTCTGTGTGTTGCCTAGATTCAGGGGCTCTGAAACAGGGGGAACTCAAGCACCCCCCCTCCCCCCCGGTTAAGCATTCCCAATATTTGTCAAGTAAATTAAAAAACCATGTATAAAAACATATATCATCAGTTTGGTGGTTTTAAGTAATGAAAACATACATTTATAATATTAATTTAATATAAAACTTAAATGCGTTAATGTTGCAATTTATATTTTTCTCACACATTAAATAGCTTCTAAAGGCATCAAAATTTTGTGAATTTTTTTAGGATGGCTCCAGACCCCTCCCCCCTCCTCTTTAGCTTGAGGACCAAGACTTTAAAACCCTCTGGTTTTGCTAATCTCCCTTACTATACAAATAAGATTTCACTATCACTGGATAGTGGATAATATCATTATCTATAAAATAAAAATATAGAAGAGGCCTACCCAAAATCGTTAATTACTAACCTAAAAAAGTTAGTATTTTTTTTCTTCAACTTCCTACGCTGTTGTTACTATACATAATGCCAAAGAAAGTCATTAAAAAAGTATTACTCATGAAAAATAAGCCTCCTTCAAATTGCTTCAAAAGTCAACCAGGGTACTAAAATCCACCCGGGCAAGATCTCCGAGCCCCCTGTCATTTGAAGCACACCCCCCTTTTTAAAAAATCTTCCGGAGACCCTGCCTAGGTTATTACAGTGAGTGAATTACTTTTAGAATGAGGTTTTTAACATTATGTAAAATCGCAGAGGAAGGCCATTCTTACGATTTGTTTGGCATCAAATAAAATAGATTTGCTGGAATCATTTCCGGGAATCCTTCGATCGTTTATAGTTGAAGACTAACACACACTAATATATACGAGTATACCTTTACACCTTATTAAGCAGTATAACTACGTTCCAACCCCAACACCTACCTCCAAGCAAATGCTTGCACATTTATTCTTGATAATCTCACTCATTTATAATATTAGATTAAAACAATAAAATACATTACCCACCTCGGTGGCGTAATTAGCTAACGCGCTAGTCGGTTGATCTCGACTGCCGAGGAAGGGGAGATCGAGGTTCGAATCTCGGTCGGGTGAACTAGGGTGGTTTTTCCTAAATGGCTTTCCACTCTCCCTCCACGCAAATGCGGGTTCACTTCCTCTATATTCAACCTTCTCAATTCCTAACCCATTAACGTAATTATTACTTAAGCGTATAATCCGAACGGGTAGTAAGACGCGGTGCTAAATATTAAAAATAATAGAATACATTAACAAAAGTTTAATCAATTTATTAGTGTTAGTAGTATGTCTTTTTTTAAATATGCGGGTACACATTGTTATACAATTTACTGTACACTTTTACAAAATATTAAAAATTAAAAAAAACAAACCATGCGAGATCTAGAAGGAGGGGGAGAGGATACCTTAAAAATAAATAACTTGTAGAGGATGTGCGCATGCACTCATTCCAAAGTGCTTTAATGGTGCTTTGAAGATGCTTTAAAGGTGATCAGCTAGTGAACAAAGTATGGCCACTTTATTTACAGGTGTGTAAATCAATAAAGCTATTGAAATTTATGAGGTGATAATGTTTCAATTACATTACGAAAGACGGGTTTGTTGAAACGTTTCCTTCACACATACGGAGACCATATGAGCTGTCTCCGAAATAGTGTCTACATTTGTCGCTTGCTGCTGTCAAAAGTAGCACGACAGTAATGGTAAGTATTTTGAACATCTGCAAAAATGAATCACGCGATACAAATCAATACTTAAAAGACTAATTAAATACAATATTTTTTTTACTAAATGTGTGGACATTCTTTGTTTTATTGATAATAGAGCTTAAGTATCCTACCCGCATTGGTGATCACATGATTTAAGGCATAGTTCTCGTAAAATATTGTATCATTAATGATGGGAAAATTGAGGATCGTTTCCAAGCTGGGAGCACTATATGAACTTTATTCATTCTGCCCTGAGCCAATGGGCTTTCCTAAACCCTGGACACTTTAGTGTGTGTCCTGTATAAATTAATAAATAATACATACAAACATAATATCCAGACCATGGACTTCGCTATTAAATTTGTTCATGATAGTTTTTATTTACTTTTAACATTTATTTTTTTGTTTGCTAACAAACTCTTAGACCAAAAATAAACATATAAATGCGGGAGCCTTTTCTAATATTTTCATTTCTTTACATAAAATATTACAGTGTTTATTAACATTTTAATTATTAATAATATATCAATAAACCTCATTAAATACGTTACACAAGGTTTTATATGACAGTAAAAATGTTAAGGAAGGTTCCCAATGATGTTTATCTTAGAATAAAAGTTTGTTAATCCCGATTTACCAAATGGTTACTCTGCCTCCACCCCAATATTTTTAACAATCAAGACTCTCTTGTACACCCTTAATGAAAGGACATAAACTCCATTCCAAGGCAACAATTTTTTTCTATACGTCCTGACCTTGATCCTCATACCCTTATAATAATAACAAATTGCAATACAGACTAAATTAAGGTGTCAAACCACTTACGATTGAAGTGTTAGTAACATCATTTATAATCTTAACAAAATGAAAATGTGATGTTAGAGTGATTTATAGCCAAACAATTTCTATTAATTATATTTTGTAAAACAAACTCATGTGATAGGTCGTATAGCAAAGTTTTCCCCCTTCAACTATTTCAGATTCTCAAGATGCGTGGGTGATTAGTGACTGAGACCTCCAGATCATAGTGGTCTTTGTTTCGTTTCCTGTCCAATAAATTTAGACTTTAAGTCTCAATGAGGATTCAAACACTCATCCTGTGAAGACCCTCAGGGGTGGTAAGACCGGCTCCTTGATGCTCTTGGCTACGGCAGAGCCTTGGAATATTTTGCTGTGCAGTGTATATTTGTTTTATTCTCAGAACAAAACACAGAATGCATCCCTTCACAACAATTGGCTAGGTTTTATTAAAATATAAACACGCATCCATGTTTGGGAAAATATCAGTGGCATTTTTTAAATTAGAAATTATGGGATACATTTGTTACAAACTGTGTTGTAATATTGACATGATCTCGGGATGTGTTGCCAGGGAGGACACAAAACTAGCCATAATTGTATTGGTAAATTACTATCTTCCTCATACGTTGATAAAAGTACAAAGTAATATAAGTGAATTGAAGTACATTATATTTGTCAACGAACTAGAATTGCTCTGAGCTGAAGGTGACATGTTACAAATAGTCTCATCAGGCCTGGACAATATATTTGGGCTCAAAGGTTTAGGTTCGATTCGACTATACTCGTGCATTAGTATTCTGATGAAGGTGTAAGGTATTTTGGGGGAAGTAGTCATTCATGTGACTTATTATTTTTGTGCAATTTGTTTTAGTGAAACCTAAAATAAGCCCTAATTTTATAAAAGAAAAAAGCGTGAGAATTGGCGAATTTCGTGAATAAGTTCTGTTGTATATTTCCAATAACCTATTTTTCTTTGTTTATTCATAAAATAGTAACCACTCTTTCCACAGATAATCATAGGCTTGTGCCCTACTTGCTAACACTTGACGAGCTGCTACTCCATTCAGTGCTCCCTTCCTAAACTCACCGTTTGCTGCATAGTCTAAGACGTCACTCTCGCAATAGGCTGGACTGCCGATGACGGGGAGATCGGAGTTTGAGTACCAGTTGGGTGTACTGAGGATGTTTTTTCAAAGATGGTTTCCCACTCTTCCTCCACTCCAATGCGGGTAGACTTAATCTAAATTCAACTTCCCTAATCTCTGACGCATTAGTATAATTAATACATATGCTTATAGCCTGAACTGGTAGTAAGACGTGGTGCTAAAAATAAATAAAGAGTGAGTGAAGAGTTTGTCTCACCTCCGACCACTCCCCGACCTTCCACGTCCCTTTGCACTTGTCGTTGTAGCACTCCTGTCTCTGAGGAGGTTTCTCTGTCTCGCTGCAGAGCTGCAGCTCGACGTCTGTCCCGTTACTCAGCTGACACGTGATCTCACGACGCTGCATCGCTAGACACACAAGGAAGGACCCCACGAGTGACTCAAGGGACACAATGGTGAGGGTGGTCAAGATAGTTTGCCACTATTTGCCACATTCCGGAAGTTATAACAGAATCCTGAGGAACAACAGCTTAGAAAAGACAAACAAATGTTTTGTTTTGCGGTCAATGGTGGTCACATATTACTTTGCTATTATTATTTTATAGGTATTAGTACTATTTATCAAAAGTGACAGCTACGGGTAACTTGTTTTGACGAATGGATATATTAAAATAGTTTTGATTACTTTTAAAACTATCCGACCGTGAGTGTTCTTTCTCTCTATCAAAATCCAAACTTATTATAATCTATTAATTAACAAACTCTAGCTAAACAAATTACCATAGCTTTAAAACATTTCTACGTTTAAATGGTAGCTTTTAGAGAGTGTACTAATAAATCATTAAAACTTCAGTAAATATGGTATTAATTTTTAACATAACTATACAAATATTAAAGAAGATCCCCAACAATACGTATTTTAGGAAAAAGGTTTGACAAACAAGAGAGAAGGTTCCCCTACAAAAAAAAATGTTAAAAATAATTCAAAGCTTGTTTGAACACCCTTAAACGGACGAAGGGACCTTGTTTAGTTCCCGCGTTGGTCGACTACTTTATATGCACAGTTGGCCACATGGCCTAAAGGAATTGCGCTTGGTTGCCGTTGGTGGGAAGGTCATGGTTCGAATCCTAGCCAGGTTCTATGGGAGGGGTTTTCTACAAATTATATATTACTGATATTTTCTACGTCTTATATTTACATTAAATCAATCTATTCAAAAGGTTTTGTTTCATTAATATCCCGTAAATTAGGCTGTTAATAACCTTCGTACTTGCTTAGATGGCCGCATACTCTAAGGTGTCCCTCTCGCAATAGACTAGATTGCCAAATGCCGATTACAGGGAGAGTGGAGTTCTAATATCTGTACTGAGGGTGGTTTCCCTAAATGGTTTTCCACCCCTAAATGGGTTTCCACTCTCCTTCCATGCAACTGCGGGTACACTTCCTCTAAATGCAGCCTTCCTAATCCCTAATTCATTAGTGTAATTAATACACATGTGTATAACCTGAACAGGTAGTAAAAAGTGATGCTAAAACCCCTTCATGTTAAACTTACAAATGAAAGAAAAAAGTGACTACTTTGTGTGTAGGCTTCTCTTGCTACACTTGAAGGAAGCTCATTGTTATGTACAAGGTCTCCAATAGTTGAGCTATCAGTAAAACCAGGAGGTTCAAAATTATAACTAATAATTTATTTTATATTCTCCAGATCGTAGGATAAACTAAGATCTTGTTTCACCTTATGGTTAACATCTAGCTTGGGTAGGTAATACATATATACAGATCAAACCAGGTATGGTTTTCTAATATTCTACTTTTATAAACATTGGAATGGAGTCCAGTAAAACAGTTTTAAACTAAAAAAAAAACAATTTAACTGAAGCAAATTTCGTTGTCAAGTGAATAATGCAGGAAACTGCTCTTAGAAAGGTTATTCTGGTTGGAAACCAAGCTTGTATATAATATCCCAGTTAATAGGCATGATATGGGCACTTGATATTAAAACATTACAGGTTTTATTTAATTAATGTGTATCACTAACTGATATGTAATATATGTTCACAAGTCCAGTCTTGATAATTAAATTAACTGTTTATTCGAAAAATGACAACTTGGACATGGGAACTGAATTCTGGACCTTTATATTTAAATAAAAAGCAATTAGAGCATCAGCGTGCAAATACAAAGGTCCCAGGTTCTATACCCATATTCAGGTTATAATTTTTTGCTTTATTGAACTTAAAAGTCTGTTTGGAAAATATATTTTCTATAAAATCACTAAGAGAAGCTATACGATACAAAAATATTTGTCATATATATGATAAAAAAAGTAGTAGACAATCAGTTACTTAAATTATCCAATCTGAAGAAACAGGAGTAGGAGTATGTGTAGTAAATAGCGTTAGTGACCCACCTCTATAAATGGAACGTAAGAAGAGTAAGGAGGCACTCAGGTGCAAAGGGTTAGTCAGGTAACAAGATTGAAGACAGTCATCTTATGAGCACGTCAGAGATTAGTTGTATTTAGACTAATGACATGGACACGAAAACCTAGTATTATATGTAAACTATGTGTATATGAATGTGTAAAAGGTGCACTTATGTTTGTACCCTTGTACCCTCTTACGCAGAAACAAATGCAATGTTTTGCTTTCTAGAGTAATAATCTGAGTGCGTTGAAAGGGAACACCACTAAATAAAATACTAGGGGAACCACATCCAAGGGCATGCCTTGGGAATTTTAAAGAAACAGTCGTGAAACCGAGAGGACATGAGATGGTACTCCAAACAACAGTCAGTGCGGATGTAGTAATGAGGGTATTTGAAACAAACTATCCTCTTTAAAAGAAGCGTGCAGCTTTCGCGGCTCGCGTTTTAGTATCTTCCAAAGACAAGGTTATCCCATTGAGATTACTAAACCTACACCCACAACCTATGACACAATATGGTGGACAAATATAGATTCACTGATGCCATGCGTCATTGCAGGGACGGTAGGGACTGAAGATAAAACCACCCGGGGTGAGAAGGCATCTAGTTTATTTGATTTAGACTCTGCCAAGTTATCTCCTACACAACGTGCCATAGCCAAAGGCCATGTAGAACGATTTTCAAGATGTGTGTTCTTGGGGACCAATTGACCTCCTTTGCACTAATCTCGTTTATCACGAGATTGATACAGCTGGAAGTACCACCCATCCGCCACCCAACGAGAAGAGTACCACTATGCCGTAGTGAGGAAATGATAAATGTTGTAAAATAGATGAGTTAATATGACGTAATTCAACCTTCAACCTCCATATGGAGCTCACCGAATTTTACGGTGAAGAAAAAAGATGTCGGAACTAGGTTTTGTGTAGATTATCAGCGGCTCAATGATATTACAAGGAAGGAAGTCTATCTCCTCTCTCTTGCATAGAAGATCTACTGAACTATTTGGGAGGTATGAGGCTATTATCCACACTCAATATACTGATTTGTTACTGGTAGTTGAGTTCGCCCCTCAGGATCATAATAAGACTGCATTTACGACAGGAGAGGGACTGGAGAGTTCAAGGGGATTCCCTTTGGAGTTTTTAACTGCCCAAGCACGTACCAAAGATTTATGGATCTATTTATTTCTGGCCTCCTGTGGGATATGGCAATAGTCTACCTAGATGACGTCATTGCGAAAGTGAAAACCTTTGAGGAGCACATCAGTGGAATATGTGAGGTGTTAAAGAGGTTATAGAAAGCTGGCCGGAAGGCAAAACCATCAAAATGTAATATATTCCGAACAATTGTGAAGTTTCTAGGACATGTTATTTCAAAGGTGTGGCCACTGATCCGGGAAAAAATTCGCGCAGTAATGGACTGTCCCGTATATAGAATGTCACTGAATTCCAGGTATTTCTGGGTTTGTCTTCATATTACATACGTTATGTAAACGGATTTTCAAACATCCTTACTTATATCAGCTGACAAAAAAAAAGCAAAGGGGTTTAAGGAGTGGATAGGGTGTCTTTAAACAGTTCAAACAATGTCTTACAGCTGTTCCGATTCTTTCTTATCCAAGGATGAACACTGAGATTATCTTGGATACAGACATCATTGGTATAGGTATCTTAGCTGCTTCAAGTCAAATACAGGAGGGATAAGAATGCGTAGTATCATAGCTTAGTCAAGTTCCAACAAAGGCGGAACGTCATTATTGTGTAACTAGGGGAGATATGTTGACTTTGGTGTATGCAACTCGTCCCTTCCAGAGCTATTTATACGGCAAGAGGTTTAAAGTACGCACAGATCACAGCTCTCTTCGTTGGATGCAGGAGTTTATATAACCTGAAGAGCAGGTTGCCCGGTGGCTAGAAAAATTGACTGAATTTGATTTCATTGCAGAACATCGTCCTGAAAAGTCACAAAAATGTTGATAAACTGTCCCGTTCACCATGTAAACAATGTGGACGTGAGGAAATGTCGGTCTCCAAAAGATCTCAAGAGGATTCAAGTTGGACACTTCATTGGTTAGACACAAACATCAGATGTCTTCAGGACGCTGATGAAACCATCAGGCATATTGTTAAACTAAAGCGGGATGACATGAAGAGCTCAACCACCTGCGAAGCATCCGGTAGAAGAGAGCTACACGAGCTTGTGGGTACAGTGGAGAAGATTAGAAGTACACCGGGGCCTTCTGTGCCGTCGCTAGTCAAATGGAAATAAGCTGGATATACTTCAGCTTGTGGTATCACGTCACCTACCTACCGATATTTTAATATCGTTGCATGATGTGGTTAATGGTGGCCAGCTAGGTGTTACTAAGACATCTGGGAAAATCTGACATAGGTTTTATTGGCTGAAGATGACATATGATGTGGAGCTGTTGTATAGATAATGTTCTGAGTGTGCCAGAAGGAAGTCATCGACCACCAATCTGGGAGCACCCCTTGGAACCTACCTTGCAGGATTTCCCCTCCAGCGTGTAGTGGCAGATGTCCTAGGACCCTCCCCAAAGACATTTAAAGGAAACAAATATATTATTGTAGTGACTGACCATTTAACCAAATGGCCAGAGGCATAATGCTATGCCAGATATGGAAGCCTCAGCTAAGCTCACTGTGGAAGAGTTCATCCGTAAGTTTTGTGTGGCAGTGGAACTTCATACAGATCAAGGACGTCAGTTTGAGTCTAGACTGTTTCAAGAACTGTACCAACTTCTCGGACTAGAGAAAACTCGCATAACTCCCTACTAAACACAGTCGGATGGCCTGTTAGAAAGTGTAACGTGTTAATTAACTTTTAACACGTAAGCGCAACGAAACCCTATACAAGGTTAAAACTGCTACTACTAGATCTAATAAGTTCTAATAATGTGTGGCAGATATAGACTCACTGCAACATCACAAGCGGGATACGCCAAATTTTCATCAAAAGTTGCCCCAGCGAATGAGGCAACACGCTTGGAAGACCAACATGCAAACTTCTACCCCATGAGCCAGATGACGAGTAAATGAGAGAGGCTTCATTCCAGAAGATATCACCAGGGATTGGTTAGCGCTAGTGGTTGGTTAGCGTGATGTCTGATGATTACCCCCCTCTTTGTATATTGAGACCCATTTCCAAATTTTATTAGTCCCACTGGTATAAATAGGGCTGTCCTTGGTTAACGTCTATCTATTCTATTGTAATCACTATGACCTTCAGGCATAGTTTATTTTGTTGAACCTTGAGCTCTATGGTTCAATGTCCTTATGACGTAGTTGTATGTCAGTACTACTAACCTGTTTCCCTATGCCCTTCAGGCATAGTTTATAGCTTTATGCACTACCTTTCTATGTCTATTAGGCTTAGTCGCAAATATTAGGGTCATAATTAGACTCCTTAGACTATATGACCATGCTGCGGCTAGTTTAAATAATAAAATTTAATAATAGAGGATACCAGGTTATATATTGCTTTGTTTCACGACCTAATTGGGTCTGTAACTGACTCTTGTCTCTGATGTGTCTAACTGTGTACCGGCTTGTGGTGCGCTACCTGTGGAAGTGCTACTTGTCCATAGTAGTGGCCCACGGGGTTTTGTCTGTTGTGTACGGTCCTCTTTAGCGTTAGTAAAAATGATCACTATTTTGTCTAGTAATATTGTCCCGTTAGTAGGGTAACACAATAAAGATACTATTGATTGTTCAGGCAGTACTAATTAGGAAGAGTCCGGCCATAGTATCAGTTGCATCTAGTTTTCCTGGTAGTTCGCCTAGTACTGGTTGTAAAATTATAATGCCTAACTGTCTAACTCTCAATGGAGTTAACTCACGCTAATTAGCTCATGCTAATTACCTCTATCGTAGCTCCTTAAATTAGGACTACATTTTGCGTGGCTTAGTTATTTATTATTTATGTTGAGAGGAGTAGCTGGGAGTCTCAATCAGTTGACTGGAGTTAAATAATGTATGGTAAATTTGTAATTAGATTTGATTACCACCACAAAATTATATTACTGTGGATTTTCTGCCTTTAATCCCATTTGATAAATTAGTATATGTCCTGCTTTAACGAGTTACCAAGCGTTCTTATTTAC
Organism: Timema bartmani; assembly: GCA_902151455.1. Lineage (NCBI taxonomy): Eukaryota > Metazoa > Arthropoda > Insecta > Phasmatodea > Timematidae > Timema > Timema bartmani. The sequence goes on along the minus strand of CABFWB010000347.1, from coordinate 196,403 downwards.
ACCTATTACTTATAAGTGTAATTTATAGGGTGTACCTAAATGCTTCACACCTGATGCTCCTTTCTCAAGCTATGTATATATAAAATTGTATCCGTTAATATTCTTATGTTTAAACAAGGGATGGTTTGAATAGTTTCTAACTGTAATACTATGTACTTCCTATTGACTTGTTTCAATATTAATAAATTGATTTGTTAAACCTGTACAATATTCTCATTCTTTGTTCCTTGTAATCAACATATGTAAGTACTGTTGTAAAAAGATTCAATATAATTCTATTAGCAATGCTATCCCAATATGTCAACATATATCAGAACAACTGGGACAAGGCACTGCAACAGGTTATACTTACATACCGGTACAGTCCACAAAGTTCAAAGAAGTTCACCTCTTACTACCTCATATTTCGTCAGGAGCTACGGTTACCAATAGACGTGATTTATGGAGAGCCAGAACCAACGGAAAGTGTCGTAGAGTATACTCAGCAATTAATAATGTATTTAACCGATTATAACTTTTTAGACCCTATCAGGAATCGAACCTCAGGGACCCCGGTTCAGTAGACAGATGTGCTACCGACTGAAATATCGTGGTCAGATCCCGCATCATGTGATAACTGGAAGCACCATTCGATTAAGATGGTAAGCAACTTTTTTGATGGTTAGGTACTAAAACCATTTACATATACGTGATGTCATAAAATCTGCAGCTGTTAATTTTAATAGATAATGCTGAAACCTATGAAATAATACTAAAATAATAGTAAAATATGATCAATGTTGACAGCAAAAAAACAAGTTTGTATTTTCTAAAATTTTCTTCCTACAAGGATCCTAATTATAGAGCACACCCTTCACTGGCTCAAAAAATATTAACGATTTGAATTTTTTCCCATTTATATTCAAATTAATGTAATGTAATCGACATGTCCTAAATTTGCGTGCTTGTTTATTTTTTCATTGTAATCTTATGAATTGCAAGTGACAGACCGATTATAGCAACGTGTTTTGATGAGTTAGTAAACAATAGGACACAAGTGCTGACGGCCAGAATGTCTTGTCAGCATTCCTTTGGGCAAGCAGGCCAAGTTGTAGTGTAGTTAGTACTATTTTGAGCTAACAGGGCTGACAATTCATCATCGATTCTAGGGAGGTCACTCTGCCCATTTAGTGGGCTACGCGGGTTAGGACACCGGATCATAGAGTACGTGTGCTGGGGGATACTATCGGGCCCAAGGTATCGGGGTTCGTTACCGTATAGAACCACCTAGAGTGTCAGGCCATTGGTTAAACATTCCTTGCTATACCTCGTTTTGTCGCTAGCTCCTGGGTAAGTCTTTTAAATTCCTTTATATCTTTTTAGTAACTTCTTAACAACAGCACATTTTGTAATAGGTCAAAGTAGTACATATATTCAGTCACCACCCTTATCTTCGGCCGCAACACATCCTGAGAGATTAGGCGCACAAGGGGTGAGGTGACAGTAGATTCTAGCCAATTCGATAAGGGCAGTTGTTCGCCAACCTTAAACATTTGACAGCTCCAAGATTTAAACCCCAAGTTTTTCTAGAGGCAGTTGAGAACCCTAAAAGAGGTACCTGTGTTCCACGTGAAGCACCTTGAGTCCTCACACGTGGACCAGTTGGTGGGGACCCACCGGGGGCAGTCGTCCACACCACACTTCTGGATCGTTGGAGGGGTGACCAAACCCGCGTCTTCACAGAGGTTGCTGTCCACGTTCTGAGTCGTGTTGTGGAGGCGCACCATGCAGTGAGCTGCACGCATCTAGAACGTTCGTTACAGGAGGCTAGCACATTCTCTAATATCCTAGCTGATGTTTCAGTTCATGATTTAATACTGAAATCTCCCACTTTGGTGGCCATCTGGCCTAAGGCAATATACTAGACTTCCAATGAAGGAGAGATTGGGGTTCAAATTCCGGTCGGGTGTACTTAGGGTGGTTTTTATAAATAGTTTTACACTCTCCCTCCACACAGATGCGGGCACACTACCTCTAAATCCAACCTTCATCTATAACACATCCCATATTTCGTCCTTACGCGTAGGCCTATAGCGAGAATGTAGTGATAAGAAATAAAATAAAAGTTATCCATCTATAATTAATTTTTTAAATTATATGGGAAAATGGGGCTCATCTGCGGAGGTATACTTATACCTTATACTTTAACACCCACATCAATGGTAACGTGGACAGAGTCATTGTTTTCATATTGCCTGGTCTGCTGAAGACAAAAAGGCCATGGTTCAAATACCGTTGAATTTAATGAGGCTGTATTTTTTTTCTTAATGGTTTCCTCACCCGTCCTATAAGCAAATGTGGATCACCTGCCCTTTAAATTCCATCCCCTCGCACTTATACGCCGTATACTGTACATATGCAGATATCCCGGATAAGTAGTAAGACGCGTAGCTCAGGAAAACACCACCCTCACATATAAAACATTTCTTACCTGGAACCCACTTCCTCCACAAGTCTGAGAACATCTCGACCACTCAGTGATCATCCAGTCGAATTTTAAATTTTCCGGTTTGCCTGTAACAAAAAAAAAAAAAAAAAAAA
>CABFWB010000347.1:180246-193616 GCA_902151455.1 Timema bartmani | reverse complement strand
AAAAAAAAAAAAAAAAAATGGGATTACCATTAAAATTTGTTTTAGTACCGCATCTTACTACCCGTTTAGGTTATATATCCATGCACTAATTATGCTTATGGTTTCTAGGGATTTGGAAGGTTATATTTAGAGGAATTATATCCGCATTTAAGTTGAGGGAGAGTGGAAAGCGATTTTGGAAAAACCACCCTCAGTACACGCGACCAAGATTCAAACCTCTGATCTCCCCGTCAACGGAAGTCTTGTCTACTGCAAGAGTAGCGCGTTAGACCATATGGCCACCGATCCGGGCTACCATTAATTAACACTTAGCTTTGTTCACTTCTCATTTTTTTTAGACAGCGCAACAACTCGATAACCAACATGATCATGTACTGCTACTTGTAACATACTCTTTTCAAATGACGTCACTGACACAAAGCGATATTGTCTGATTCTGGCACCAAGTGGGTGGCTGCGCATGCGCTATTTAGTTGTCATAGTCTGCGCAGTCGCATTTGTTCAAACAACGTCAAAGGAATAGAGATTACATCTTATGTTCATTTAATTCGTATTTGAGTCACGTGTTTAGAATGTAACTCCACTAAGGCTCCCATTTATTAAGCCTAAATAGTAATAGAGATGTATTGAATTTACTATTTTACAAATCGGAATAACTTTAACTAAGATTACAGAATCTCGAATCCGAGTCTTGGAACACATAGTAAATGTATGAGTTCTACTTGCGTTAATGTCTATGTTTTTTTATAGAAAATAGAAATAATAACTAAATATTTGTTTAGTAGTGATGGAATTAAATTTTTGGTCAAGTTGACAATCTGTGTAAATTTAACATGTAAAAAATAGATGTATGATATAATATAATAATAATGTAGGCAATATAATTTGAATCATAAATGAAAAAATGAAAAAGATTTTTGGTAATAGTAATTACAAGTTATAATATCCTATGATGAACAATTATGAAATAATTATATAAGTTTCAACAAACATCTAAAAAGTTTGAAACATATTAAAAATTGTGGACTTTTGAGTCAAATTACATAAAAACAATATTATGATCCAATGATGTAAACATGCGTATATTACTTGTCTTATGTTATTGGAAGTTAAACAGAGTTATGTTATCATTTACAAATAACTATGTTTAGCTTCCAATAACATAAGACAAGTAATATACGCATGTTTACATCATCGGATCATAATACTGTTTTTATGTAATTTGATTCAAAAGTCCACAATTTTTAATATGTTTCAAACTTTTTAAATGTTTGTTAAAACTTATATGATTATTTCATAATTGTTCATAATAAGATATTATAACTTGTAATTATTATTACCAAAAATCTTTTTCATTTTTTTCATTTATGATTCAAATTATATTGCCTATATTATTATTACTATACTATATCATACATCTATTTTTTACATGTTAAATTAACACAGCTTGTCAACTTTACCAAAAATTGAATTCCATCACTATTAATCTTAATCGTTCCTTATTAACTATTAAAATGTTTTCCATAAATATTTGTTGTTAATACAATGCATTCATTATAGCATTTATATATTCATTTCAGTGGTAAATTAATGGTCTGGGAACTGGTTGTTAAGTTTGTCCTATGTTTATTTAGGTTTAAATAACCAAATAAGCAATATTATAAATCTGAAACAAATTTTGACTATCTAAAAAAGCTCAATCTTTACTCGTATCCTAGAATCTCAAATATTCTGAAGGATTCGGGGATAAAAAAATCCCACCCCTAGTAATAATCTATTTTTAGGATTCCTCCCAACCCATGGTAGTGGGCACGCGGTCCAAACGTAGAGCTCGTCTGGTCTGGTTTGCTGGAGACGGGGAGGATAGGGTCTGGATACCAGCCTGCTAAGATTAGGGTTGCTTTTACTAAATGTTTTATAATATATCTTTATGAAAATGCAGGTACACTTACTATTAATTCTACTTTTTCACCCCTACCTCATCAATATAATTACTAACCCTAATCCAGCTTCGGTGGCCGCAAGGACTAACGCGCTACTCACATGTCAGACTAAACTGCCGATGACGGGGAGATCAAGATTCGAATCTCGGTCGGGTGGACTTGAGGGTGTTTTTCAAATATGATTTTCCACTCCTACTTCCACGCAAATGACGGTGCACTTCCTATAAATATAACCTTCCTATTCCCTAAAACCGTTAGAGTAAATATAAGCTGAACGGGTTGTGAGACGTGGTTAGGCGGGACGGGGGGCGAAGGGAATAATTTCTTCCCTTACTTATAAGATGTGTGTTTATCCTGAATTACCTTTCCCCAGGATGACGATGGGGCCCATAGAGTCCTCCTCAGAGTCCTCGTCATCGTCCACCTCGTCCGTGTGGTTGTGATCCTGGTCCAGTATCTCGGTCACCATACGATGTCCCCGAGACTGCCCGAACGTCTGGAATGGCCAGAGATTCTGTGCTCTTTGTTATTGTGGATTGTGCTCTTACAAACGCACTTGCTCCCCAAATAGGGGGGGATGGAGGTTGGGTTACACACGAGGGATGTTTCTCTACTGAATTCAGTACAAGTCAACCAATACAACATTTGACCGACTACCTTAGCTCAGTCAGTAGCTTGTCTGAATGCTGAGCTAAGGGTCCCGGGTTTGATTCCCGGCTTGGCCGAAAAATGTATCATTTGTGAAATGTGGGTTTCCTCTTTCACAGTGATAAATTAACGGCTGGTGACTGAATGTGTCTTTTTTTTAAGTTAGCTGATAGCACATTTCCGCAATTTGGATGTAGCGCAGAAGTTAGTTTTCAGTGATGTTTAGCTACAGACACATGCACAGAACAGATAAAAGTTGTCTCACATTATAGATTTTAGCGTGATCTTCATATCTTTCAGACTAAAGTATAATTACATATGTTTGTTAACTTGAAGTAAGTGGTTTTAGCTAAATGTATTCGATAGATATATTTATAATTTAAAAAAATATGAAGAATTGTATCAAAATATATATCAAACCTTTAACTTACACAAACACAAGCAAGAATGAAAACAAAGACAGTGTGAATGAAATTGGTATTTTTCTTAATAGATTTTTTCTGGTTATTTTGTGATAGCTGCCATCATAATTTCATTACAAGTTTCTGAACTAAATTAAGTAAGATAAAATCGATCGTGTGTATGTAGCACTTCATTCATAGTACACACAATTCTTTTTAAAAATAAAGGATCATAATTTTGCAATATCCAATATCACCTCTAAGGCATTTGCAGGTCCTATGGAAAAAAAAGTATCTTGGTTCTTTATCAGTTAACTGTTGCTAAATCTGCACACGTTCAGTCTAGTCGGAAGTTGGTGTGCTGGGGTTAAGAAGGATCTACTCGCAGCATCTACAAACCAACGTTGGAAAATTTGTCTTATATTTAAGGAAAGATTGGAAATACAAACAAGAGGATGACAAAGATGTTAACCAATAGTAGCAATGCAGTTCCCTCAGAGATGATATTCAATGTACTGTATAAACCATGAGCTGCTTACAGCGGTGACCGGAAGCTAGACTGTCGTTGTGCTTGGTCATCTTTGTTGGTGAGATTTTACTCAGGGATATCCGTATATTTACACCAATGGTGTAAGGAAAACGAAGGAAACATTTTAGAGGAAATGCACCCTCATTTTGGTGAAGGGATATTGGAAAACCATTTAGGTTGAGCCACCCTATCGGTATATTAATTCCAACTTCTCATCACTAGCAAACCAAACTAGATGAGACTGACGCCTTTATCTGTGTGCACACTTGTATGGAGCATTTGGGTTTGCATCCCACTGGTACCAGAATTGTTGGTTGCACAGTATAAGTCAAGGAGGAGTCAATCTCGTGGTGGACTCGTTTGTCGGTCACAGGGAGGACAAGGCTCAAATTTTACCCAGGTGTATCGAGATTTTTTCCTAAATAGTTCCCAAACATCTCTCTACACTAATGTAGGAACATTTCGTTTGGATCCACACTACTCATTCATACTTCATTACGGATAATCTGGATGGGCTGTAAGACGCTGTGCAACTTGTTTTAAAGATAAACCACCTTAGTAAACTCGATCGAGTTTTTAAAGTCATTCTACAATAAAAGTTGTATTGCATTATTTTAACAAGTGTATAAATTATAAGCTATAAATAGAGATTAAATTATTTAAATTCATTATAATTCACGAGTTATAAGGAGTCAAACTTGATATTTTATGTTTATTGCTTATCCATTGTCAAGGTAAAGAAATCAATGTATGGGGCTGAAATGTTTTAGGCCTATAACTACACATGCATATGGTACACTATGAAATATTTATAATATTAATATTGATATTTATTATAAAAATTTATATATATGTATATATTAATATTATTTTTATAAATTCTAATTTTGTATACCTCATACGAATATCTAGTTGAACAAAATTTCAGCCCCATACATTAATTTCTTTACCTTGACAATGGGTAATCAAAACGCATAAAATAGCAAGTTTTATACCTTACAACTCGTGAATTGTAATGAGTTTAAATAATTCAATCGCTATTTATAGCTTATAGTTTATACACTTGTTAAAATTGTGCAATAAAACTTTGAGCGGTGAGAGACCTTAACCTTGACCTCCCCATTACGGGAAAAACAGACGAGAATGACGACTATATATCAATAGTGTAGCTATCGTTTTACATAATTTCATTCAACTGGAGATTATGGGAAGCTCTTCAAAATTAGAACGGCTCTGAGTAACAAATACCTTACTAAGTTTTTTTAACGTGGTTATGTTCTTCGAGTGCTAGAGGCAGCATAGTATCTTATATCATATGGGCGAGGATAGTTAAGGGTTAAGGGGAGGGGTCTGAACCCCTCAAAAAAGAGGTTTACATATACATGAAAAAACTTAAATAAGTTACGGTGTTTTTTACTTTTATTATTAATTTTTATATACCTCCAGCCAAATACTAATTAATTACTATTTTAATATATTTAATTATGTATTTTTTTTATCACCAAACCTATCTATCAGTTCATTTTATATGCATAAATGATAATTACTCTAATGGGGTAGGGATGAGGATGAAAGTATTTTAGAGGTAATCTACCCGCATTTTCGTGGCAGGAGAGTGGGAAAACACTAAGGAAAAACGCCGCTTTCAGTAGACCCAACTGGGGCTCAAACCCTGATCTCCCCGTCTTCAGCAGACTAGTCTAACACGATAGTGACGCCTTAGACCATTCGACCACTGCAACAGGCTATTTTAATACTCAACTACACGATGCACTATGTCTAAGCCTCCTAATGTAGCACTAACTCCTGTCAATATTTCAAATAACAGATTGTTTTTGGTCTGAACTGCACCTCCAATATTGTATATAAAAATTGAGGACGTTCCTTGGAATGAACCGATATAGTGGGGATCCACATCGGTGGCCGCGGGGTCTAACGCACTGTTCTCAAAGTAGACTAAACTACCGATGACGGGGATATTGAGGTTCAAATCTCGGTCAGGTGTACTGAAGGTGGGGTTTCCTGAATAATTTTCCACCAGTAGCCACGCAAATTTGGGTAAATTAGCTTGAAATAATACCTTCCTTATCCCTAAAACCATTAGTGTAATTAGTACAGAAGTGTATAACCCGAATGGATAGTAAGACACGGTGCTAAAAAAAATGTAGTGTGTTTGAGAAAAGGAGCCAAATATTTTTGTTGTTGGCTCTAAGATTACTTGACTAATCTTCTCAAACCTCCTCATATATTGTTAAAACTAAAATAAAAACTATATCAACATTTTAGGTCATTTTTCTCGTGTCTCCTCCCTAGAAAAACTAGCTTTCTACGTCTTATACATCTGTGTCTGTTGCAAGTTGTCTTATGTTTAAATTTAGGGTTAGGTATTCTTAATATACTCCTCTCTTTTTAACATTACATATCACAAACTTCTTTTTCTAATAAATTAATTAAAATGACAAAAGTTATTGATGTATTATTAAAAATTATACATCTTAAGATAAACGGATGCAATATAGTCGGAACTTAATGGACATAATTTCTAGTATATCAAATATTAAGTTTAAAGTAGACTGCACCTTTTAGCTGTCAAATGACTCAATCGGTTGAAAGTGGCAGCGGAGGAACACATGCAGTATTAAGTAGCTTGACGTATAAATACATGGATACATGAAATAATATTTAGTAGCTTTTGAAATGTCAATACTATCTTCCTATGGCTTTCTGACCCTCACCCCTTCACACGCACACAAGCAGGTGCGCACACACACACAAATTATTATTTATTTAAAATTATTTTAGTAAAATTTAAACCAGTTATTTAGATAACAAAATCAACTTTCAATTACATGGAATATTAAAAAAATTTAATTTCATAAATATCGCCATTTTAAACCTTGCTATCTATTTTATTTTATTTCTACTAGTGAAAGTTTACATAGTTCATATAGATGTATAAACATATATTATAAAGATATTGGGCTTATGCCATTTTAAATATTAAAATAAAAAAAATTATATAGGTAATCTATTCTTTCGTAGACGGTTGAATCTTAAACAAAACTAAAAAAAAGAGCTCAACTTTTGAACACACACTTATTAATGACAGAACCCAACATTGAACAAATAATAAAGCAGCACACACAAATAAATATGACAAAGAGTGCATATGTGAATTAATTTATTCATAATCCTAGTTCTCGTTCAACTCTTTAGCTACTAGCCAGTCCACAAAATTCCATAGTTCTGACAACCATAAAATCTTAAGTGTATTAAAAAAAAAAGAACCAAATAAAGCTACCGGTACTTTACTTTGGATATTGATTAAACTTAATTGCCAAAAAGAGCATTCATTACATGCGAATTATAGCTTTAAGACCACCAAGGAAAAAATAAGCAAAGAATAAATGTTCATGCACATGCTAAGCTTTAATATTAAAAACACAAGGAAAGTCTAAAGGTGATATTACAATGTCAAATTACGTTTATAAAAGAAAAGTATATTTATTTAATAAAAGTTTCAACGCTGTCTTTGATATAATATACATTATGTCACAGTAAAATGAGTAATCTTCATTATTATCACATAAAAAGTTTGTATTATGTAACTATGTGAATACAAACATTTTACTTAGATGGTTTAATTTTTTTTTTACCACGTCTTTGATTGAATTTGTTGCTCATAACAAAAATAAAACCCTTTGAAATGGTTGGGGTTTTTAAAGCCATAAGATAACAGATCTAATGCAGGAGAAATTAACAGCGGTTTGTTAAAAAAACTTGAAATAATCATCCAGAATTATATAAAAAATATTTTACAATGGAACGTAAAACTTTAGATAATTTGTTCACTAAAGGAAAAACACAATTGAAATTTTTTATCAATGTGAAGTTGATGTCGTAAAAGAAAATAATTATTCCAGTCATATTTTACAAATACTTTCTAACCGCTTCGCATGTCGAAATTAATCTTTCAAATTTTCTTTGATAAAATCTTAATGCATGTTCTATGATGTAAATATTTTATAAAATATTAGTAAAAATAAAATATGTTAGTTAGTAAAAGATTTATAAAATAAAGGTTATTTTATTCAATTTTAGTACTAGGCCTATTTTATAAAATATCTTTGATTGCTAAATACGATTTACATCTTATTTATATTGCAAAATAACCTTTATAAGTTAAAAAAATGACATTATAATATCACCTTAGTAAAGAAAGACAACATGCAATAAGCTCATAATAAATTTTCACTCTAAATAAATGGATAAAGGTCATGTTATTTAAATCCCCAAATTAATAATGAAATACTTTTAAAAAAGTTGACAAACTCGCTGAGTAGACCTACTATATTTTTTCAAATTAATTCTTTAATCGTTTAAAAGAAACACATAACATTTGTTTGACAATATATTCCCGTCGATCCCCTTCCACCCCCCTCTACTTTGTGACCCTTTAAATTTGAATATTAAAAAATAATATAAATTTGCAGATAACTTTTGCTTCAATTAATATGATATGGTATGCCTATAATTTCAATGATTGTTAAAATTGGAAGAATTTGGGTATGCAACAATCTTGATGTTTGTAGATTTTTCCAGATACTTGGCACGACTGAAGCACAAAGTTGACTCAAACAGTTGTCCAACTTGCTATGTCCATCTACTTCGTGTTTGCTTCATATATCCTGCAAGACTGATACGTTGTGCCTAACTCTTCCATGGACAAATTCTAGCTACAGTTACCTCATGGATTCTTTGGTGCTGAGTGACAGCTCACAGCTGAGAGCTGATGGCTTTGAAAAGTTACCAGACCAAATTATGTATCCCTACCCCGAACCATATTATCTGCAAAAACATGTGTTTAGCAGCTGTCACTTATGACAATCAATATTTAGGTATATACCTAACTGTTGACTGTCAGAAGTCAGCTGTGAACTGTCAATCAGCACCAAAGAAGCCACGAGGCTACTGTATATATAAAGGTACTGTACACGTGGTAGCAAACATAAAATAGTTTTAAAATGACATTCTGGACATGAGAATTGAACCCAGAAGTATTTTTTTCTCAGCGCACCAATTCTTCACCATTTTAACAATCCTGGCTCCTCCTATAGTTAGGATAGTAAACTTTGTTTTGCACCGTGACCGTCCCGGTTATAAGCCTATATACTAATTACACTAATGTGCTAGGGATGAGGGAGGTTGGATTTAAAGGAAGTGTATCAACATTTGCTTGGAGGGATAGTGGAAAACCATTTTGGAAAAAATCACCCTCAGTAAACCCAACCGGGTTTCAAACTCCAATCTCCCTGTCATAGCCAGTCTAGTCTATTGAAAGAGTGAAGTCTTAGACAATTCGACCACCAAGGTGGGTCAGTATCAAACTTGTTCTTTAATACAAAAAAACACACATTAGTGTATTACATTATTTTGTATGTGGTTGGTCAAACACATAGGGAGGGGATTTGAATGTTTGCTCATGCAGTCCTGATAAATCTTGATTCTCCTAGCAACAAATCACGAGCCGGCATTGTTTGCAACCTGATAAAGCTTTATCTTGAGTCAATGTGTGATTGAGGGGCGTTCAAGTGTGTGGTACATACACTCATCAGTGCAGGGTCCGGGGGGTAAGGGTGGCCAAGGTTCAGCAGGTTCCCTTGGAGGTGGCTCACCTGCAAGTTAGCGAGTAGCTGCTGGAAGTGGGGCAAGGGGCGCGACCCCCCTGAACTGGTGGGCATGGGAGGATCTCCCAAAGAATCGAACAAGTGGGGGGGCGAGGTGGCGGGCTCCGCCGCTGCCGCCCCCCCTACGGCGGCGGGGAGGATGGAGGGGTTGGTTAGCTCGTCCTGCGTGCAGAGAGAGATAATAAAAACAGCGGTTCAGATCATCGCCGCCAGGAGCGTGGACTCGTGGTGAGTTGTCCGCACTGGTTGACGAAGACTCAAAAGAGAGAATGCTAAAGATACTAGAAAGACACAGAAAGATATGGGACACCAACCACCATTTTAGCAATAAACATTCCACAGACATTTTATATAACAATACGCACGCGCACACACACACAAAAACACCATAAATTATGTTGTATTAGAAATGAACATATGTTTGGATGCCCTAAGATAGTTAAAAACAATACTAAACATAGTTTACTATCAATTTTGACAGATGTAAAAGATAATTAATAACTTTTGACAGTGTTGGCAACTATACACTAATTTCAAAGTTACATTTAAAAGTTATCTTAATGGCTATCCGACTATACATGTACGGAAAGATTAGTAATTATGCATTTTTGAACAAACAAACACACACACACACACACACACACAAACACAATGGTGATCGTGTCAATATATCAAAGCAAACATATTTAATATATTGGGTCTACTACTTCTTCACACATCTAAGTATCGGATCGCGTTATACTCGTACATTAATAATTATTTTAATTGAGTAGACATGAAAAAGGCAGAATTTGAGAGATAATATATTCGAATTTGTGTGGAGAAAAAAATGGTAAACCATTTAGGGAAAAAAACACTTTCAGTAACTTACACCCTATCGGGATTCCAACCCTGATATCCCCATAACCAGTCATACAGTCCAACACGAGAGTGAGGTGTTGACCACGTGGTTTGTTGACTCTACTTTCTACTTTACAGAGGAACCAACAATCCACATCGTCGGAAACGCAAACTAAACGTCAAGCTCATCTAGTGTGGTATGTCATTGACTGAGAGGATGGAGGTTTGAAACCCGGTGAGGTGGACTGATGGTGTTTTATTCTTAAATTGTTTTTTCTGCATCCCTGCAAGCGATTGCAGGTACATTTCCTATCAACGATACCTTCTTTATGCCATTGGTGTAAGCATAAAGAGATGTGCAAAACAACTTTGTGTCAGACATACTAATAAAATATAACCAGCCCTGTGGTGTAGTGGTCGGTGTACCTGGTTACGAACCTAGGAGTCCCGGGCTCGATTCTTGGATTATACCTTGGATATTTTACCCCGACGGTCATCAGGGTTTGGTGAGTTATATTTAAGTGTTTCCATTGGTTCTACACCCTCATACTCACTATCACCATCACTTCCTCTCATCGGAACATGGAAAGAACTTCCACGTAAAGGTTAGACGATTAGTACATTCGAGCGTCCGCCGGGCAACGGTACATTAGTACTGGCTAATTTATTTCCCACTAAAGGGCTATGAATGATGTAGACCAGACGTTCAATATTACAACTATGAAAATAATAATTACTAAAGCGTAATTTCAGTGGGCCATAGTGCAAGTACCGTTGTATATAGACAACCTTTTGGGGTTTAAGACCTTAGCTTAGTCGATTGCACATCTGTCCATGAAGTTGAGGGTCCCAGGTTCTAGTCCAAGGTGAAAAATGTATCTCATTGATTAAGTTAGGATTCACCCTTTAACAGTAATTGCATATGCACATGTGGACATGCGGAAAAAGGTACTAGTCTAGTCCTGTATGATTTGATAGTTACTGTAAGATCGGGGTTTCAAACCTTGCCCAGTGTATTGTAATGGTATTTTATAAATGGTTTTGCAACCTTTCTACACATAAATGCTGGTACACTTTCTCTGAATTACACATATCCTATTTATAACCCACTACTGTAAACATTATGATCACCTGGGTAGGTAGTAATTAAAAAAAGACAATGGTAGGTTTATTAACGGACTGGTGACGGAGTTCTGTGCCTATTGTTTAATTAACATGTTTATAAGCCGTATGTTAATATCTTAATACGGTCCAGAAAGTGCATGCTAAATACTCATTATTAAAACCAACAACTTAGATTTGAGTCGAGGCTCAGAATCATCTAATCAATTCTCTAAGTTTTTTTTAAATTTTGTCACCGCGTTTAACTACCCGCTCGAATACTAGCTACGCAAATGGGTTGGCGAGGAGCAAGGCTAAATTTAGAATGAGTGCACCCTCATTTACGTGGAAAGACATTTAGGAAAGACAACCTCATTAGATCCGACCTGAATTAAAATTCCAATCTTCCCGTCATTGGCAGTTAATTCTATTGTGAAGGTGACCTGGTGGTCTAGGGGTAAGGTGTCAGACTTCTGTGCTGGGGGTCCGGGGTTAAATCCTCGGTCCCGGCATAGATTTACCTGATTGCCAAACCTTTCCTTCACCTCTGACAAGACGTGTATTAATCACAACTTGTGAATGTGAGTAATACCAGGCCTCCACTGTGGTTCGGATCCCACGTTAAACTGTAGGTCCTCCATTTTCATCTCACAATCACCATACCATTACACATTAGCTTGCGTATAGCCCGAACGGGTAGTAAGACACGGTGCTAATAATAATAATAATAATAATAATAATAATAATAATAATAATAATAATAATGATAATAGTAATAATAATAATAATAATAATTCTATTGTTAGCGTGGCACCTTAGGGCAGAGGTTTCAAATCCAAACTGGTCTAAGGGCCGGATTCATGAACTCGGGATGTGTTGTGGGACACAGCCTGCACAAACAGGTTTGCTTAGATATATATTCTATAATTTTGTTTTATAGGAATGTCTTACTACCTGCCTGGACTATGCACATTATAATCACACTGATGGGTAAGCTGATGAGATGTATAATTTAGAGGAAATGTAACAGCATTTGAGTGAAGGGAGTGTTGAAAACCATATAGGAAAACCCACGCAGTGTACATAGGACTGAAATTTGAACCCTGACCTACCCAGTAACTGACAAACTAGACTAGAAGAGTCTTAGGTATAATCCACGTGCCCACCGATGCAAGTACATACTATATATTTGATGCTACATATTCAAAATCAATCAAAATGTATTTAAAATTCTTAAAAACTGATATTTTCCTAGATGTTTATGTGGATTATCGAAATACTCGAAGCAGTATTTATTAAATTATATGAAAGTAAAAGTATCCACAATCAAGAATCTAAAGTAAAATTTATGTAACACCAAAATTAAACACTTATGTTTTGTGTGCGTATATGATTGAAGGCCAAATAATAATATAAAAGTGTCTCAGACAAGTGGGTATGTCGAATATGACTGTATCACGGACCGTATGTGGCCCGTGGGCCGTGATTTTGCGGACCCTGCCTTAGAGCAGGCTACAACAAAGAGGCGGGCCAACTTTGTACAAATAAACAATGTTGCTCGAGCATTCAGAATTCAAGCCAGCTGGGAGATTAGATGCTAAATTAATATCAATACATCATTACCATTTTAATATTAACAGTAAGTCGATAGTAAGACGCGCACCTAAAAAAAATAAAAATAAAACCAGTAGGTACTCTACCTCCTCTATTAATTCATTCAAATGGTGTCCGCACAAGTCGAATGGTGCTTGAATAGGTACATTATAAAGCGCCTCTTCTTACCACTGTAAATACATATATTCTCATAATCTTACGTTTTTTCAGGCATATTTAGGGTTTATAATTAATTTAAATAAGTATTGAGTAAGGTCACTAACAAGCCACAACTGGCATTCAAGGCGATGTTATTATCAGCAGTGCGTTAGCTTACTACGAACGCAGTCTATCTAGTTTAAAGTTACGAGTGAAAGATGGCGTTTTTAGTCATAAGTCGAAGAATTACAACCGCGTGCTATGAATCTGCCTAACTCGAATATATGCAGGTCGAGGAATTACTCTAATTCAATCTAAACAATTTTACTAATTAAAGCATTTAGTATTGAATTAGGATTGAAAGAAGTTATAATTTGGTTATGGCTTATTTATTAAGCGTGTGTGTGCTTGTGCGCGTGTATGTATGTACTTATATACGTATGTTCTTATGTACGTATGTATGTATGTA
>CABFWB010000347.1:142955-179641 GCA_902151455.1 Timema bartmani | reverse complement strand
TGTATGTATGTATGTATGTATGTATGTATGTATGTATGTATGTATGTATGTATGTATGTATGTATGTATGTATGTATGTATGATAAAAATATCTTTATGCAAAATTTCCTCTTAATCTTTGGTTATCAACGCATTCGGATATCCGAATATCCGAAATATATATCTCTCAATAGCGATACCCACTTATATAGATACATCTCTTTCAATACCGACACCTACTAATATTGATACATCTATTTCAACACCAACACTCACTAGTATTGAATATTTTTGTAAGGTCCAAGCATGGTACCGACACCATATCCATAAAGAGAGTGTGAGAGTGACGTTCCAGTTTTCAGTACCTGTTCCTGATCAGACACTAATACAAAGCTCACAAGCCCACACGGTTCAAATTTACCTCCTCTGAGCTTTGTGCCGGGGGTTGAAGAGGCGGCGTGGGGCGCAGCTTGATCTTATTCTGTTTGGGGAGCAGCGACTGAGGGTTCACGTCCCCGGGCGGCCTCAGCTCGTGGCTCAGATCATCCACAGCGGGTAGGAACGAGCGACGGTCGTCCTGGCTTGGACCTGAAAATATGGGACATTTTCTCTACATGTAGACATGCTTATTTAGTAGGGACATGTGTTGACATAGAAAGTAGTGACATGTGTTGATATAAAGAGTAGTGACATGTATTGTACATAAAGAGTAGTGACATGTATTGACATAAAGAGTAGTGGCATGTATTGACATAAAGAGTAGTGACATGTGTTGACATAAAGAGTAGTGTCATGTATTGACATAAAGAGTAGTGACATGTGTTGACATAAAGGGTAGTGACATGTATTGACATAAAGAGTAGTGAGATGTGTTGACATAAAGAGTAGTGACATGTATTGACATAAAGAGTAGTGACATGTATTGACATAAAGAGTATTGACATGTGTTGACATAAAGAGTAGTGACATGTATTGACAGAAAGAGTAGTGACATGTATTGACATAAAGAGTAGTTACATGTATTGACATAAAGAGTAGTGACATGTATTGACATTAAGAGTAGTGACATGTATTGACATAAAGAGTAGTGACATGTATTGACATAAAGAGTAGTGACATGTGTTGACATTAAGAGTAGTGACATGTATTGATATAAAGAGTAGTTACATGTGTTGACATAAAGAGTAGTGACATGTATTGACAGAAAGAGTAGTGACATGTATTGACATAAAGAGAAGTGACATGTATTGACATAAAGAGTAGTGACATGTATTGACATTAAGAGTAGTGACATGTGTTTACATAAAGATAATATTTTTTTAATTCAAAGTTGTAATTGAGCTAAAAAGTTTTACTCAAAAATATTATGCTTTTGGTTCTCAACGTTTGGTTCATCCAGGCCTGCATGTTCTGGAACTCTGTTGGTGTTCTGTCACTCTATTTTCAGTGAACTGAGGAACTTACCTTGATTCTCAATGTTTGAGTCATCCAGGCCTGAATGTTCTGGAACTCTGTTGGTGTTCTGTCGCTCTATTTCCTCTGAACTGAGGAACTCACCTTGATTCTCAATGTTTGGGTCATCCAGGCCTGCATGTTCTGGAACTCTGTTGGTGTTCTGTCACTCTATTTTCAGTGAACTGAGGAACTCACCTTGATTCTCAATGTTTGGGTCATCCAGGCCTGAATGTTCTGGAACTCTGTTGGTGTTCTGTCGCTCTATTTCCTCTGAACTGAGGAACTCACCAGGGCGAGGTTTCACGGACAACATCAAGTTGGCCGTCGACAATCCAGCTGGCAGTTTGACAACAAGAAATAAAATAAATTAGATTATTTTGAAATTATACTCAATTTAGTGTGTCAGCAGAATTACTAAGGTGTTAGTGCATTATTTTTCCAGGACATGAACTTACAAAAAGATTTACTGAATAGCTTTAATACAATGTAGTATAATTACGTTTTATGCAAGGCATTGGACTGTTTTAGGATAGGAAGAAGATGTGTGATGCATAAAAAAAATTTAATCACGAGATGTGAATAGTATGTTTAGTTACACAAAATGTGAAGCTCCTTTTAAAGGATATTCAAAACATACAGGTGTTCGGAAACTCATAGCCCAAACAGCACGTATAGCTTGTTTGAAAAAAGAGTAATATAAAATCCCTACACACTTACATCCAGAAAACTATGCCAATATCATTAAATTGTGTTCAAAGTTTCAGCGTGCAGCGCCGGGAGTGCAAAGCTGTCAAACATGCGCGTACAACAAGTTGCAAAGGTGCTAGGTGTGCGGCACTGTACATGTAACAATAGCAAGCAATAACAATTTCTGTGATGTCGGACAGTTAATGATGACCCTCAGAACGTATCCACATTTATAAATGGACTGGTGTGTTGTTTACTACTAATTGTGGTATATTCTGCTGCCGTGCTCCAAGCTGTCGAGGTGTATAGTGCCGCGCGCCTAGCTCCTATGCAACCCTGTGGTGCACTCATGCTTGCACAGATTTGTTCACTAGGCGCTGTACGCCAAAATTTTGAACACAATTTAATGGTATTAGCATAGTTTTCCGGATGTAAGTGTGTAGGGATTTTGTATTACTTTTGGCTCAAACAAGCTATATGTGCAGTCTGGACTATGGATTTCCAAACTTCCTGTATATGTGTAGCCATATCCATGTTGTTATTGGAACCATTTAATAATCCTTTAAAACGAAAGTATAATTAGGAAGTTTGGATAATACTGAAATATCACAGGCTCAAGATGGTAGCATAGGATAACATAGTAGATCCAAATTACCATATAAAGCGTTTTATAAGTAAATATTATATATTCGCATCCAATGTACATTTAATTTATTTTATCCTTTATGTTTTTCATTCCTTTTACTTGTTCCTATCAAAGTGTTTTATTTACCAATTTACTTTTTCTTTATTTGGGTTTTTGGTTTCCTCTTTTAGGAAGTTGTGTTGAATGTTTCACACTCCCTCCTGATGAGTTCCGATAGAATGGAATTTAGATCGGGGGATTGTGTGGTAACGACCGCTTTTCTTCAAGAGCCAGCCACTCCAGTGGCAGCAATGTAAAGTGTGAACTTCGTTCTTCTTTTCATTGTCAAAGAAACATTGTGTCTGTTCGTTCTCTTTTATTTGTTTACATCCCTCTTTCCTTTACTTTCTTTCATATACAGGGTGTATAGGCTTATGTGAGAAGTAGGTTTGGTTTATATAGTAGACCTCAAAAAACACAAAAAGTCCTTATGAACATTATGTTCTACGTTTGATGATGACTGATATAAGACTGATATAAAACTTTTTCGTTTTTTTTATTTATTTAAGATGTTTAATGTGCACTTTTTAAACCAACTGATTAGACCTATATCAACACATGATTTATAAATAAACTTAAATCTAAAACAGACACAACATCCAACCCCCGGACGTCTATTCTTCACTTTGAAAGGGTAAACTCACATTTGACCAACGATACATTTTTTGGCCATACTTGAATTCGAAACCAGGACCCTTATCTCAGTAGAGAGACACGCTATCAATTGAGCTCTAAGTTGTTGATGGAATTGTTAATATCCCTACTTTATATTTCCTTGTTCGTGTAGCTGCAACCCTGCCTGTATACCAGCAGTGACAATGTCACTTACAAGAGGGGATTCAAATGTCCACCTTGCACCTAAATGCATGTCTGCACAGGTTATCGGTTGTCTGACATGTTCAAACACCCCAGGTGTACCACGGATCTTCTGGTAGCCTTGTTCCACACGCTGGCGGGGCATTAAAATGTTTGTAGCGGGTTCTGCGTAAATGATGGACTTGAGATGTCCTCACAGGTAATAGTCAAATGGATCGAGATCATGGGAGTGTGCAGACCAGGTGACTGGTCCTGTATGGCCCATAACATTGTGCGGGAACCACTCCTCCAGATAGGCTCTGGCCCAGCTACTGAAATGTTGTGGTGCCCCATCATGCATAAACCACACAAGGCGTACCAGATCCAACGGGGTATCCTCAAGTAGCAGATTTAACTGTTGATGGAAAAAGTTACAGTAAGATTGGCCTGTCAAACATCCAGGTGACACGTAGGGCCCGACTAGGTTGTCGCCAACTATTCCTGCCAATGCGTTAATACTGAATTGTTGCTGGCGGAGTAGCTGCACAGTGATGTGTGGATTCTCGGCAGCCCAGTGATGAGTGTTGTGGAAATTGAACACACCATTCTTCGTGAGGCCCGCCTCATCAGTAAACAACACAGATTCCACAAAGCGCTGAACACGACCACACATGGGTTGAAACCGTGTACAAAATTTCACTCATGGTGGGGAAATCAGCATCAGTAAGATATTATACTCTTTGAATGTGATATGGACGAAATAGTTATTCCTGTAGGATTCCCCAAACATTTCGATGTTCCACGCCTTCTGCTGCCGCTATCTGTTGGGTGCTGTCACCAGGGTGCTCATAAATGTGAGTGAGAACATGGTCCTCCAAATCCATAGTTTTGAGTTCGGAGAGGTTTACCAACGCACCCACTTCGTTTAGTGAATGAACTATCTCTCAGAACTTGTAAACTCTCTAAAACCTCTTTCTATCTGGCAGATGACGATTCGTAAAGCGTTCCCCGTACATACTTCTCGCTGACACCACATTACACTCGGCAAGTCTGTACATTGGATGCATGTCCACCATTTTGCGATTGGAATAAGCCTCTATGATCTATGATCGCAGTGCTTTGTGAAGAGACACAATGGACCTGTTTCAGCTAGTAGTATCCGTAGCGCTTGACATCCGACGTGCTGTGGAATTCAACAGGGAAATGAGACTAGCAACACACACTCCACACTCGTATCTACCATATTATGCTGACAAACAAGGATGTACTGACAACCCACAGCGGACACAGTGACATAGGCCAGTAAATAGGGAACGATCGAACATAGGACATATGTTTATAAGGACATTTTGTGTTATCCACACCCCAGTTACTTCCCACATAAAGTCATACATTCTGTACAAATAACCCCATCTAAAATAAGTGAAAATAGTTTTTCCTTAAAGAGAAATAGTAATAATATAGTAAAATGTTTTCATTGTTGATAACCAAAATATTTTCAAAAAACGTCATGGTGTTAGCATACAATAGAGCCATACTGACCGAGCGGCCGCCATCTGTTTATGAAGAGAGTGTCAACTTTTGCGGATAGAGGGTGTCATATGGTCAGCACTCTTCAGCAATTAATCTTAGTTTTATAGACCGGAGCCACTACTTTTTCATTCAAGTTACGCCTCATGTGTACTCATGAGGCTGAGTTAACACCATAACACCAGACTCACTGCTTCACAAAAAACCTGGGAGCACCAGAGATCGAACCCGTGTCCTCCGTGTCTGTAGATAGGAACTCTGACCACTAAACCACACCTGTGTCCACAAATATAAATGTTTGTTTTTATAACAGTTTCTTCTCACCCTTTTCTTAGCACGTCTTACTACCCGTTTGGGTTAGCCACTTTGAATTAATTACACTAATATTTTAGGGATTAGGAAGGTTTAGAGAAAGTACACCCGCATTTGCGTGGAGGGAGAGTTGAAAAACATTAAGGGAAAATCAACCTCATTGCACACGACCGGGATTGAACCACAATCTCTCCGTATTCGGCAGTCTAGTCTAACACGAGAGTAGCGCGTTAGGCCACGTAGCCACCGGAGCGGGTTTTCTTCTTACCTAAATTAAACTGTATATCGGGCTTCACATGTCCACTTTCTGAAAATATAGGGCTACCTGCAGTAAACCAAGAAAAAGAAAGTATGTAACTTATCAATTTGTAAAACATGCCTATTAAATTGATATCTCATAGATAATTCTTGATGCTTGATTTCTATTGGGTAAAAAAACACATTAATTCAGACAAACAGGTTATTTTAATAAATCAACATTTAATTTTACCGCTTCAAATGTGTTGTCTCAATAACTCTAGTAAGTCATTTGACTAACCTACACAAGTATATATTCCGCTATCTCTGTGTGTGACATCTTGGATGCGTAGAGCACCCTTCTTGGAGATCTTGTACTTTTTAGAATTACTTATATAGTTATGGTCTTTCGCCCACTGAATTTTCGTCCTGTAACAATAATAAAAAAAAAGAGCTATGACAAAAATGCAAGGTTGTGAAATAAAATTAATTTTACAACATTTCTCAAAATACATTTAACGAGGTAAATTTACTTTTATGAAATAAAGATTGCATGTTAATGAGATTCGTCAATATAGTCAGTGGCGGAGGAACGCTATATTTATCTAAACGGGGAGGGTAATTAACAAAATCACGGATTTTAGAGGAGATTCAAGCCCCCAATCCAAAGGAGGAGGTGAAAGTACCCTCCCCAAGAAAATGTAAATAAAATCAAAAATTGCTTGCTCCTAAAAGATATTTGAATTGGCCCTCATATGCCACTTATTTGAAAATTAGACTCCCCTACAAGATATCCCCCATAAATATTTTTGAAATTCGGATGCCTTTAGAAGATATTTAGAATGGTTCTCACCAAATTAAAAACAAATTATACTATTTAAGAAGTTATTCGAGGTGGATCTGCCACGTAGACTACATTTGAAGGGTGCAGCGAAAATGGGGTGAGTCACATTACACACATTTTCTAGGATAGCAAATTATATATCTCAAACCCCATAAAGAATCCAGAAAATTCCTTTTTTTTACATTAATATAAATATGACAAATATCTCTTTTAACCATAATCTAAAGTGCATTAGAAAGGTATCATGATTGTCCAACAGATGGCAGCACTAATTAATTTCGAGTTAAAATTGGACTTTCTCCCTTCTTCTTTTGTACCCTTAATTTTTTATATATGGATGCTCCCTGGAGCTATTTTGTGTGTTTCTTTTGGCAATTAAAACAACTTGATGTCTCTAAAAGCTATTTTAAGTGATCCTCGCCTAGACATTATTTGAAAACTAGATTCCTCTAAAATATATTTGGAGTGGTCCTCCCTCAGAAATATTTTAAAATTGGATTTCACTAGAAGCTATGTAGAATGGTTGTCTCTTGGAAAATTTGATGATTGAAGGCCCCTTGAAACTATATTTAAATTGAATAAGGTTATTAACGACTCATTTTAGGGATAAAGATGTGTAAGGGTACTTATAGAAAATGCACCTTCATTAGTGTTGGGATAAAATAGAAGGAACACAGTGATAAATCACATGTTGGGAACCTCTACCTCCCTCAAATGTACTCACATGAGATTCAAACACAGCTCTCCTCCATAACCGGCAACCTATTCTTGCGAGCCCAACGCCTTAAAGGTGTGTTAACCACTGCTGGTGGCGTCACACGAGCGATAATATACCCCAACCCCCTTACCCCCAAATTGTACCTGTTGAATCTCTTGACGGGACACTTGATCTTTATCTGCGTGCCCCAGAACACGACGGCCTGCCCCCCGATCTTGAGAGTGACCTTCTTCTTGGACGGGTTCTGCTGGACGTATGAGGTGTTGGAGGCCGCGATGTGGGGCCTCTCCGACTCCAGGACACAAGACTTGGTGTTGCAAGGTTTCTTGTCAGGTGGTTTGGTGGAGGGGCACTTGGAGGCAGGCCTCTGCACCACGTGGTTCTGGGCCATCACCTGCTTGCACTCCACCAGGCGGGTCTTCACGCCACCCCCGCAGGTCTTGGAACACTGGCGGAAGGCACAGAGGGGCGGGATATTAAAGGCTAAATCTAAGGGTTGGGGATGAGGAAGGATGTATTGTATCACAGCCCACACTATAATAAGGCATTAATCTCACCTTGTCTGGTTTGATGGGAGGTCAAGGTTTGTATCCCAGTCGAACTTAATGTGGTTGTTTTACTAAATTGTGTTCCACTATTACCATACGCGAATTTTGGTACATTTCTTTTACATTATTTTCTACTCTTTGATAGTCAATTAGTATACACACGAGGCTAGCTCGAACGAGTAGAAATACACAGTGCGCGTGAAAAGATATAATACATAATATGTAAAATCATCTAGTACATCCAGATGAGATTCGATCCATGACCTGCCCTGTCACCGCAACCAGCTATAGACACTAATAATCATATATTGTTTTTGTGCATCGCGTCTTATTACCCATCTGGGCTATACACATATTTACACTATTGAGAGGAAGAAGATAGAATTTAAAGGACATGTACCCAAATTTGCGTAGTGTGCATAACTAGCTAGAAAAAAACATTCTCCGTCTCAAGCGTCTCAGTTGAGATTTGAACCTACAGATCCCATCACCAGCAAATCAGACCAGAAGATGTTGACGCCTCTACATTCGTGTCCATAATACAGGTACCATGATGTTAAACGAACTGCTCTGTGGCATGACATGACTTGTTGCCAGATTAAGCAGAGCTTGTTTAAATTGTACTTGTAATAATACCCATAAAGATAAACGGACAAGATCTGCGTACCCTGACAAAACTATATTGCTAAAGTTCAATTTTTATAGTAAGAATTTTATTTGACAGCTACAAAAGTTGATTGATTTACTCTAACGTATTCATAAATCTGGTTATATTACCCGAAACTGTCAATTTTGATATATATTATCAATACCTATGAAATTACAGTAGTAATATAATAAAATATAGGCTTTTTATATAGGTATTGAACTTTACAACTAAAAACTTAACCAGTTTTGTTGCAGCTCTTGGAAGTGAACGTATGACTCACCTTGCTACACTTGGAGGTGAACGTGTGAATCATTCGCTCCACTCAGAGGTGAAAGTGTAACTTACCTTGCTCCACTTGGAGTTGAACGTGTGACTCACCTTACTCCACTCGGAGGTGAGCGTGTAACTCACCTTGCTCCACTCGAAAGTGAAAGTGTCACTCACCTTGCTCCACTTGAAGGCGAACGTGTGAATCATTTGCTCCACTCAGAAGTGAACGTGTAACTCACCTTGCTCCACTCGGAAGTGAAAGTGTGACTCACCTTGCTCCACTCGGAAGTGAAAGTGTGACTCACCTTGCTCCACTCGGAAGTGAAAGTATGACTCACCTTGCTCCACTCGGAAGTATGCCAGCGGATGGGACAGTCCAGCACGTTGCAGTATTGTCTGTCCAGAGGGGGAGGCTGAGGGCACATACTGTTGGGGACGATGACGGTGTTGCTACCCCCTCTCGTCACCTCGTGGATACAGTTCACCTCTCTGGTCTGGATCCCTATCCCGCACGACTTGGTGCAAGGCTGGAAGTCGGAGTAGTTCCACCGCGGGGGGCAAGGGTGGTCGTTGCAGGTCCTCGTAAGGATCTCAGGTCTGGCCTCCTGAGGACACAGATAGGGGCTCACCGCCTTCTGGTCGTGGTCCCGCAGACAGGTGATGAGGGACTCCTGGACACCTGGGACAGTAAGGGAACTCTAGAGGAGACTTGGAACTCCAGGTTGTAAGGGCACGTCACCACAAAGGCATACATTAGCGCTATAGGTACATTCAATTTACCTTGAAAGGTAGCAGTCTGATTACATCATAATGTAGCCCACCAGGTAAGCTTGCTACCTTCCAGAGTAAACGCAGGGTACAAAAAATACAAATTGAATATATTTTTGTCACTACGTCAGGGAAATTCACGGATGGTCTAATTTCACATAAAGGCGCGTAGCACTAAATTAAAATCACAATGGTGATTAGATTGTTTAAGGCAGGCGTTTCAAACTAGTTATATCATCAAGTTTATATTTAAATTTTACATTAATGAAGGGGCCACATTAAAAAATTTATAATTGTCACCATCTTACGTAAAAGAAAATTTATTTTAAAATTCTTATTATTACAGAAATAAAATTAAAATTATGAATTTTGAGACTAAACCTATATTTTTACCCATCAATATGAAACCTTTTATTTACAAAAATTGTGTGAGCAGTGGGCTTTAAATATTGTGTTTACTTCACTTCCATAATTGATGACAATATGCCTGTCCGTAACCCGTGATCTTTCTGGAATCATAAGATAAATTAAATGGTATGACACAATCGCATAAACTTTCTCATATTGTGTATTAAAGCTTGGAAGAAAATGTTCAGAAATAAGTTTTAGTAAACTACCCTTAATTAAGAATTACTCATAAAAACAAACACATAATATCTCTATACAAATTTTAAACCAAATTGTTAAAATATTTTTAACACAGTTCCAAATTTTTTAAAACAAACTATTTATTCCTCTAAAATTTTAAAATTATTTTAATTTGTAAAAATAAAAATGTTTTATTATTTATCATGAAAAACTATTGTCAGATACCAATTTTTAACTCAATCTTATAAGCCAAGTTCAAAAAATTTCAAATTATCAATAATCTGTCTTTAGTAAACTACCCTTAAATTAATTTATTCTATAAAACTAAACATACATTATTAGTGAGTATGTAAAATAGTTTCCCGATATCAATTTTGAACAAAATTGTCTAAGATATTTAAAAATACAAAATTTTACAAAAATCAATCAATAAACTATAATACTTTTTTTTTAAAACATATATAATATTTATTTATAATGTAAAAACTTAACAGATACCCATTATTTTTTAACCAAATCACTAGAGCTATTTTTAAAATATTCAATTTAAAAAATAACAGTTATTAATAAACTAACTTTAAGAAAACTTTACCCCAAAAGCACGTATACAGTATTTTTCATGTCAAACACTCCCCAGATATACATTTTAAACAAAATCGTTAGAGCTGTATTAAAAATATTTAGAATTTTCACAAATCTCTCCTCAGTAAACTACCCTTCCCAGAATTTATAGCCAAAAACCAAGTAGGCCCTTATGCAGTGTCGATTGTTATGTCGAACACTCCCTATACATCCATTTAAAATAAAATCATTAGAGCCATTTTCAAAAAATTTGGAACTAAAAATAAGGACTCATCAGTAAGCACATATTTGGTGAATAAATTTAATAATTTTTGAAATCAATCTTTGGTGAGTAATGTGTTAATGTTTGATACACTAGAAACAGATTTCCCTAAAATAAAACCTATTTTCCAAATATCATAGTCTAAAATTGCTATTACTTTTATAAAAGTAAGAATAGGGCCACATTGCATGTTTGATCATCAAAAGGTCCACGAGCCACAAATGATAATGGATTGGACCACACATGGCCCGTTAGCTTCAAGTTTAGCAAGCATGTTCTAAGGCATCAGTCTCAAAATAAAGAATGGTTTGCTGGTGACGATAAGGAAGATGTTATAATCTTGGTTGAATGCACTAAAGGGTGGTTTTATACATGTCTTTTTAAACCCCTTTCCATGTTATTGTAATTGTATTACTTCTAATCATCCTTATTCACTCCTATCCTCTTAGATTAGGCCATTAATAGCCCCTGTGTTGAACACAGCAATTAAAAAAAAAAAAAGAAAGAAAGATAAAAAAGATCGCACAGTCCAACTTTCACAGGAATTTTTATATCTGATAGGTAGCTAGAAAAGGGACTAGATTAAATTTCCCATATTCATACGTCAAGTCATGTTATCCGTAGCTGTAAATTTTATCGTTATAATCAACAGGTGTCTATAAAATAAAACGAATGATGCAGTCAAATATAATAGAGTTAAGCTGTATAAAATATGTTGTATCTTCTAAAAGGCCCTTTGAATGAAAATTGAGCTTTACCATGTTCCTACAATATATTCTGGCAAATAAAGGGATCAATAAGTGCTAAATATATTTAAAAAAAATCCTCTTCAAAACGCTTCTAGATTCATTCAGAGCGTAAAATGCCCCTGTAAATGGTCCTCCATGCGCCTTCTTTCAGTTGAGACCCCTTCACTTCCGGAGCCCCTGCCACCACGGAGGCTCAGAAGGACTCACCTCCCAAACAAGACGCGCTGCAGTGCGTGAACCCTTGTTCTTTCCACGAGTAGGTCTTGCCGGAGGATCCCGGAGCCACCTTGATGGCGGTGTCACTGTAGTGGGTACGGAAAGTCTCGGACGGATACGGCTCCCCGTAACCGTCTCGCAGACCCACCTGGTCGAACCTGAAATCATGCAGACTACTCTCGGTTTGAAACGGTACGAATACTGTGCTTTTACGATGGTGACAATGTTCTCAGTTTGTCTTAATTAATGCTATGCAATCTCCCTTTACCCTGAAAGGTAACAAGCTTACCATGCTTCATTCCACTATGGTGTAGATTATTAGATAATTCCATAGTTTAATGAGCCAAGATTAGGCTTCTATCTTTCAAGTTAAAGAGAGCGTACATAACAAGGTAGAAAGCTTGGCTTGTTTCGTTCCACTATGGTTTAGTTTATAAGATCGAGCAGTAATGTGATCAACCAAGGTAAGAATTTTTTTCACCTTGAGTTAACGGATGGTAGACAATCAAAATGTTCAATGACAAAGATTATCATTTTGTAAGGCAAATTAAACATCTGAATCTTTAGCTCATCCTAAGATGCACAAATACACATACATATACATACATACTCACGCCGTTCCCTGATGGGATAGGCAAGAAAATTGGCTTATAGCTTAAAAACACCTTTGTACTTAACCCATACACATTAGCTTTCTTCATACTTTCATATCCTTGCATACTCCCTTCGCTTCAACAACATCTATACACCGAGTAAAACAATCTCTTTTATTGGTAAAACTCTTAATGTTTCTCTTTTCCACACATTCATCTACAGTATTTAGCCACGTCTTACATGGCCTACCCCTTCCTTTTGATCCATACACTCTACCAACATACATATGCTTCGTCACTTGATCCACATTCATCCTCTCAACATGCCCAAACAAACGTAAGTCACTTCTTTCAGAATAATCTATTGGGTTCCCTTTCAAACCACACTCCTTCAGCACCCATTCATTACTGACTGTCCATATGAGTTCTTCCACATACTTTTTTTGATATCTCATTCCAACAGCATCCATATTGCTCGTGTGTTTCTCCTGACAAATCCACGCTTTACATCCAAAAAACAATGTTGGCGTTAACACACTTTTATATGCTGCCATCTTTGTCTCTCTCAATACTACTTCATTCTTTGCAATAGTCCACATACATCCAACTACTCTCTTTGGATAAATATCGGGTAGTAATTAGAAAATATATCCAAATCATCATTTTCGTGGTCTAAGTCTTCAAGTTCACACTATACTGAATGGCCGGTGATGGGGAGTTCGATTCTAGAGCTTCGCTCTACGATTATGTGGGTGCATTCTTTCCGACAGGCCTTTCGACCCACCTTCACTCTTATAACATAGAACTGATGTAACAAAGTACTAATTAAACCAAAACCATCGTCTGTGAGCACGCGGACTAAATGCCAGGCTCATTTGCTATAATTTACCGAGATGTCAGGGCTGAAGTTCAGTAGGATGTACTGAGGATTGTTAACCATTTTCTTCCACAAAAATTCAGGTAAATTCTATATTTATTATCCTTAATGCATTCTCGTTAGTAAATGCGTAAATATAGTGCAAAAAAGTAGTAAAAAGGGGAAGAAACAAACTAGATAAACCTTTA
Organism: Timema bartmani; assembly: GCA_902151455.1. Lineage (NCBI taxonomy): Eukaryota > Metazoa > Arthropoda > Insecta > Phasmatodea > Timematidae > Timema > Timema bartmani. The sequence continues at coordinate 166,109 of CABFWB010000347.1, read as the reverse complement.
AAGAAGTACCTGTTCTCTATAGGGCAGGCAAGATCAACCACGCAGTTCTCAGTGGTTGGGGGTTTGGGCCCCTGGCACTGTTGGTCTGGTAGACGGGCATTGGTCCTTGAGAACTCAAGGAAGATCTTGCAGTGGACCTCTCTCTGCCTCACGCCCTCACCGCAAGAAGCGCTGCACGGACCCCAGTTTTCCGCGATGAAGCTGTGGTTCAAAGAAAGTGCGGAGGAGATCAAGCGGAGCATTCAGGAGCAATCGGTGGGTGGCCATTAAAACAAGGGTGTGGAGGGAGATTTTGACCATAGATCTCCAGAGAGGGTTCCGGAACTATCAAGTTCAGAACAATGGTATAAAGGGGCGATTAGTTACATAGATCTCCAGAGAGCATTTTGGAACTATCAAGATTGGAATATGGATGTAGAGGGAGGATTTATTATCAATACATCGATGGAGAATTTTGTAACTATCAAGTTTAAAAAAAAGGCGTAGAAGAATATTCAGTATTTAGATGTCCAGAGAGCATTCCAGAACTATCAAGACTAACACAAGGGTGTAGAGGGAGTTTAAATGTCTAGACTTCCAGAGAGCATTCCTGAAATATCAAGACTAAAAAAGGATGTAAGAGTGGAGGGGGATTCTCTTTCTAGGTTCCCTAAGAGCATTCAAAGAGAATACATCCAATGCTTTCGTCAGCTGGCATGGACACTACTAATAAATTCACGATGCGGGATGGACAGAGGTTAAGGGTTTTATGGTGATAAAAATCTGAGGTGATAAATCATTCTGCATATGGTTCAATAATTCAAAGTTAAACATATCATCTTAGTTTTTTTATACGTTAAAGTGGTGAACATATTCTTGATGAGATAATTCTAGCGGTGTTCTGATATTTTCATGCAAGATTATATTTCATTAAACTCTGAGAAAGTATTGAGATAGTAGCGATAAAAATAAATATATAAAGACACATACTCATCGCGAACTTTTGAAATATGTTTCAGTTAGCTTTGAAACATTTAAATGTGCATGCAAAACTAGAAACTTAAGCTCACGACAATACACCAATGGACGTCATTGGAAGGGTCTGCAAGCGGTTTGTTACAAGGTTTCACAGGACTGTACCAGTAGATTGTTTATCGCCATTCATGGTTAAACTTGACCTTTACTAATTAAAAACAATGAATACACACCCGCTCACCACATTATTGTGTGTGTGTTCAAATGGATGGCTGAGGGGAGAGAATAGTTTACTGGTGCAGTTCTGTTAAACCACGCTTGCGCTGGTAACAACTCACGAACTCGCCTTGGTAATCGGGTCATATAAAACTAGAATGTTTGTTCACTAGTGTCTCACGGTAGAGTTTCTCTATAATTGTTTTTCTCACATTTAAGATCCAATTCATGATAAAGAAATAGTCTTACTGTGCATCGTATTCCTTTATTCATCAGCTCGCATCGCCTTTCTATCACCTTAAACGCCTCCCTCTGCACAAATTATTTGAAGAAAGTAGAGACGAGTCTACATGCATGGACAGAAAGATAACTTTTCGACTCAATTAGGTATGCCCAAACCCCGCTCATAACAGTGCAGCCACACAATTTCACCTTAAAATTGAAGTGGGAGGATCCATAGCAACGCGTGTTGCATGCACCGGGCAGTGTGGGCTGAATCCCCCCCTTCCCACCAACCACTATAATAGCACATGTTGTCCAGTGGGGGTCGGTGGATCGTTGTTAGCCTTGACAAGATTGTACTAGTGAGCTACCCCTTAACCCCATGTTCAGTATCAAACTATTCCCTTAGAGCAAATTAACACTAGGTCGTTCACCACATTATCACGGGTGTGGTTGGTCGAATGGATATTGAAGGGCAGGGAACCGTTTACTGGTACATTCAAGCCAAGCCTGTTTTCCTTTAGCAGCAAACCTACGAACCGCCACTGATGTAGAGACAATTAAAGTTCCTGTCTAATCTTGTGAAGTAAATGTTTATCTACGAAATATTTTGAGCTTAGGCTTATTGTGTACAAGTAAGTTTTAAATTATGCTTAGCAGGTATTTTTTCAATTAAATTGTTGAAAAATTACCCCTGGACATGGGAATAGAGCTCAGGACCTTTACATTAGTGTACCAATGTTCTACGACTGAGATCTCTAGAAATCATCCCCTGCCCACAGATATTCTTCCCTCATATCTAAATGCAGAATAACATTAGGAGACGCATTGACGCACTAATAAATAGGTACCAGGTTTGTTTCCTGCCTTCAGGTGTAATTTTAAAGTTGTATTTAATTACATTTTAAAATGTACCCAGATACGTCTGTATCCGTAACAAAAGCTAATTTTTTCCTTCATTATTATTTTTTGTTGAAAACCATTTATCCACTCTTGATTAACCAACTTTAGTCCTAAATTAAACATTATTTGAAATGTTCATACCATTTTCATAGTTAAAAACTGACGTAAATAGGTAAATAGGTATACTTATAAATCATTAAAATCTCAATAAATTTGGTACTATTTCCTTATACAACTATTAGAGAATGTTACCAACAATTTTTTATTTTAAAATAAAAGTTAGTTAATCAAGAGAGTACAAAAAAAAGTTAAAAATAATTAAAGACTTACTTGAACACTCTTATGATGTGGGTTGGTTGGAGTGCTTAGTAAAAACTTTATAAAGGTTACATAAACTTTGACTGTAAATTGTCTCTCCTCTCTACTTCCTTCAATGCCGGGAATTATCAAAAGCGCATGACATGAGAGATTATCGGTTCCTTTTATTTATTTATAAATTATTTTATTATTAGCATAATATTTTAGACCCTTAAAATAACTATGATTAATAAACATTAAACATACTCTTTTGACTCTTTTATTTGCACACGTATGAAATATTTCCGATGGATTTTCCCCTACTTTATTCCTTTAAGTGTGTACTAATTATAATGGTCTTTAAAATCTTGAAAATACTCAGATTATTTAACAATCCAGTTTGTACAGAGTGACATACTTGATAATAAAGGTCTAAAATAAAATTATTCTTAAAAATAGTTAGTAAATATGCCATTTAAAATTATAAATTGTGCTAAGCATTCTTAAAACCACTACTCTCATTATTAATATCATTCTCTAGATGGCTCCAAGTCTTAGTTGAATCGGGGAATACTAAAACGTTCTAAGTCCATGATTTTGAGTTAATGGTGGGAAGGTAAATACAACTATCTATACATACACGCTCTAAATTATAAGTCTCTTTGACATATTATGATAGGGGAGTCTGTAAAATCCTAAGTCAGAACCCCTTTTTGTTAACGTTGTAAATGTCGATTTTATTTTTAAAAAAACTGCCATTTTTTAGTGATATTTTTAATTTAAAGTAAGAATATCAAGATCAAACTATGTATGAAAAATAACTTTTTAGTTTTAAAAGGTACTTAAATTTTTAAAAGAATTGTTTTATAAAATTGTGTGTTTATAATTTTTTTTTAAATGGCTGGTCCTAATTTTTCAATTTTAAGCTATACGATGGTTTAACAACCCTTAATGTTTTTTAAAACCTAGTTCTGAAAATAATTTTGTTGTTAAAAAGTGTCATTATTTATTTCAAACTCCTTTTAGAAAATTAAAAGGTTCCAAATCAGATATTTAATTATTATTTTTTCAAAGATTGAGTTAAAAAATATACAGGATCAGCCTTTTAATTTCCTATCTAAATATGATTTTTGGGGTGGGGTGGGGGTTAAAATGTCATTATTATGAACTGCTTAAAGGAAAATAAAAGGTTCTAAGTCAGATTTTTTTTTTCAAAAATTGAATTGAAAAAACAACACAAAGATTGGCTCTTTATTCACTATCTAAATATGATATATTTCTGTGATATTTTTAAAATTGACATTATAAGTGCTACACAGTTTTTTTTTCCGAAAATTAGGGTGGGCTGACATAAGGTTATAGTATTCACCGATTCAATTACAAAGTAAAGAGAACATTTTTATGAGACAATTAATTTGGCCGGTGAACTATGTTTAATCTGAAAGGTAGTGGCTAGCCTACCTTTCTTGTTTCCACTACAAAGTAACTTATAAGATAGAACCATAGAGTGTACAAACCAATAAGTAACTTTAACATTTAAAAGTATTGTTTAAGCATCACCTCAGATTAATACTTTATTACAACAGGTCATCGTCAGAACATAATTAGTTGATTTTTTTTAGGTCAGGTTAGGAAATTTTATGTTGGATTAGTTATGGTTAGGTAGAGTTATGTTAAGATACGCTTAAAGTTGGCGTGTAGGGACTTCGAGAAAAGAAGAGTGTTTTTGCAGTTTTATAGCAAAACAGTTTTTAAGCAAAAAAAAAAAATCCAGTAGAAATATTGAGTTTAATTTAGTTCACGCGGTGACCTCAACATTTCTTGAATATCTGTCAAGGTGTCCTGGAATTTAATGACAACTTTTTCTCTTAATTTAAAAATGTTTCTCATCTACTGACATTACGCTCATGGCAGATATTCAAGAACTGTTGATATCACCATGTGGAGAAAATTAAACTCTATGTTTCGACTGGACCAATATTTGATTTCCTTTGAAAAAAAAAATGTTTTGATAAAAAAAAAAAGAAAAACCACTTACCTCTTATCGCGTTACCTACACTCCTACCAAAGGTAACATAATACATTGTCTATTAAATGTAGCCTTTAATGAAAGGTCTGACATGGTATAAGCTGTCTCCTTGTAATTTGAATAAAAGTTAAATTTTTAAATTAAAATGCTTTAAATTAAATTGTAGGACGAGAAGACCCTATTTAGTTCAATAGATCATATTATAGTATTTATTTTATATTAATATTTATTTTGTTGGGGTGATATGAATATTAAATTAACTCTTTTTATTTATTAACATTAATTATTATTTTTTCTTTAGAATAACCAATAGTAGAAGATAATGGAAATAGCTTTGTAATTTGTCTTGTTTTTCATGTGCTTAATACATACTTGTGCTTGCCATGTTTTATTAATAATATGCAGGCTTTTAACCTTCTTAGATTTGTTGCAAATTTACAATAAACAATACATGTTATTAGGATATTCTTAAACTAATTAATTTGTACTTTACTTAGACTTATATATGAGTGTTAATCTCAACTTAGACACAAAAAATATTAAAACATATTTAAAAATAGTATACTTAAAAAAAGACAGTGATGAAAATAAATTATAGCTAAATAATGTTTAGCTAATTATGCTAGAATGTTTTGGTACAGCCTAACTATCCTTTGAAGCCAAAGTTTGTGGTTTTTATCTTCTCTATCGACGGATACTAGAGCGTTTGTATTCTACTTACCCTTCTCATCGCTTTGTCCTTAAAATAAAATCGTCAATAAATAGCTACAAAGTTAAATAGATGAAATAGATTTAAAAATAACACGACACATTTTAGTACGTAAATTGCAATTTGATTGTAAATGATTTATACATTATAATTGCCATGCCTATAAAAAATAAATGCATTTGATACAAAAAATTTCGTGCTTGTTAACATTCCATTCCAAACAGGACTACATGAAAATAATGGTCTAAACTTGTATAGGATATATACAATCATATTGTAAAATATTGATGGTATGATAAAGATAATTAATGTATACATTATATCTCAAAAATCTTATTAGCTAGAGTGATATATTTGCATAAAGTGTTTTGATCAGATATTAAATCCTTATTACTAAGATTCAAGGCTGCCCCATGTACTTTTAAATTATTCTTAACGTTTCATTATGTGGTTGATAATATGTTTTTAATTCGGATCAACAATTTCATGGTTCTAAAGCTGTGTACATTCCCTAGTAAAGTAATTATTCTTACCGTCAAAATTTTAACATGTTTATTACAGTTTTAATACTAAAGTAAGACTTTAGTAAATGTATGGATTGAAGTTGAAATATTCTTGAATGAAAATGAGGAATAATGTATGTTTTAGAATAATAGCTTGTCCATCCAGGGAGAAAATAGTTTCACGTCAAAAAGTCAAATGTTTAAAATAAATTGTTTTGAATCTTGTCCAAATGTGTCAAGGTTTATTTAAAAAAACTTTATAAGATGTTTAATTTTAAGATAGACCTTTTAAGAACTATAAAAATATTTAAGTTGACATTAAAAAATAACTCAAAGAACATATCGTAGATGCATGCGCTCTAAATGTTTCGTCAGTGTCAAGATGCAAACTAACAAAAATACCACGAGGAGCCACAAAGTGCACTAAAATATACAGTGTTTTATTTGATTTTAGCTATTACTATTTCATGTATCAAGTTTACGTTAACTGGCTACAAAGTCAATAGGTTGTTGTCAATAGACACCGCAAAGTAGGCGACATTGAACACTGTAAATCTGGAACAGGTATTTCTCGCTTCATCCGTGGAAGGATCAAATAATTTCAAAAACGGATCACCTATGTTGTTTAGTAAAACTATTTAGACTAAATATACACTCTCTCTTCATAGTGGCCTAATAATCTCGTCACACAGTGACCAATTTATCTATTGTTGTAGGGGAGTAAAATAAAGTAAATGCCAATTAACTTAATGTTGAAAACCCACACTGTATAGCTATTAATTAATTAAAATCAGAAAGTTACAAAATTCCCTTAAAGGTTACAGGTACTTTAATTGAGCATAAATTCAGTGACGTAACTGGAGGAAGTTAAAAGGCATTAGCCCCTTCCATATGCTGCCAGCTTGAAATTAATCAGTTACTTAGGCATGTTTTTATTTCATATTGAACTTTTACTTATTTTCGTTGATTGTTTTAGTTTGAATAAATAATATTTTTTGCACTTTTCTACATTATCTCGAAACCCGTCTTGGTGGTGTGGTTAGTTAACGCGCTAGTTTTGTGTTGAGTTAGACTGCCGAGGATGGGGAGATTGAGACTCGAATCTCTGTCGGGTGAACTGGGAATAGTTTTTCATAAATTGTTTTCCACCCTCCCTCCACACAAATTTGGTTTCCCTTCTTCTAAATTCAACCTTCCCAATTCCTAGACCATTAGCGTAGTTAATACATAAGCATATAGCCAGAACGGGTAGTAAGACGCAATGCTACTACTACTACTACTACTACTAATAATAATATACAGTATCTTGGCTTGAAAATAATATAATGGTATGTTTGAGTTAGGTGAGTAGCGATCTTACACAATATCAATATGTACTTGCACTGGTTGCAGGGGGGGAGGGGCTTGTACAATATCGATGGATGTGCGGCTGAGGTGGAGGGGGTACCCTCAGGCCCATAGATGGGGGAAGGAGGAACTTTCCTTTAAACACCCCCTCCCCGATATGAAATCCTGTCTACGTCAGTGCATAAATTATATGACATTCGGAATAATAATTCATCTGCCTAAAAATGGAAATATTTCTTCTATATAACATTGTCTTTTCTTTGGAGCTTTATAAAACTAAACATTTCTTCTTAACACGGAAGAACTAAGTTCACAACTTGTGAATGTGAGGAATGCCAGGCCTCCACCGTGGTTCGGATCCCACGTTAAACTGTAGGTCCTCCATTTCATCTCATAATCACCCTACCGTTACACATTAGCGTAAGTGCGTATAACCCGAACGGTTAGTAGGACGCGGTGCTAATAATAATAATAATAAGAAGAAGAAGACCTAAGTCCTATATTTATAGCTAGTGATTTCAATAACCTGTAAAATAATATGAACAAGTAATTAATATTGCTGATTTAGCTATCTCAGCTATAGCTCATGTTATTTATATACTTGGAGGTAGTCATGGCGATGGAAAGGGAGAGTATTGGGCTGATAATCATCTAATCAGACAATGGAAAGGGAGAGTATTGGGCTGATACTCATCTAATCAGGCGATGGAAAGGGAGAGTATTGGGCTGATAATCATCTAATCAGGCGATGGAAAGGGAGAGTATTGGGCTGATAATCATCTAATCAGGCGATGGAAAGGGAGAGTATTGGGCTGATAATCATCTAATCAGGCGATGGAAAGGGAGAGTATTGGGCTGATAATCATCTAATCAGGCGATGGAAAGGGAGAGTATTGGGCTGATAATCATCTAATCAGGCGATGGAAAGGGAGAGTATTGGGCTGATAATCATCTAATCAGGCGATGGAAAGGGAGAGTATTGGGCTGATAATCATCTAATCAGGCGATGGAAAGGGAGAGTATTGGGCTGATAATCATCTAATCAGGCGATGGAAAGGGAGAGTATTGGGCTGATAATCATCTAATCAGGCGATGGAAAGGGAGAGTATTGGGCTGATAATCATCTAATCAGGCGATGGAAAGGGAGAGTATTGGGCTGATAATCATCTAATCAGGCGATGGAAAGGGAGAGTATTGGGCTGATAATCATCTAATCAGGCGATGGAAAGGGAGAGTATTGGGCTGATAATCATCTAATCAGGCGATGGAAAGGGAGAGTATTGGGCTGATAATCATCTAATCAGGCGATGGAAAGGGAGAGTATTGGGCTGATAATCATCTAATCAGGCGATGGAAAGGGAGAGTATTGGGCTGATAATCATCTAATCAGGCGATGGAAAGGGAGAGTATTGGGCTGATAATCATCTAATCAGGCGATGGAAAGGGAGAGTATTGGGCTGATAATCATCTAATCAGGCGATGGAAAGGGAGAGTATTGGGCTGATAATCATCTAATCAGGCGATGGAAAGGGAGAGTATTGGGCTGATAATCATCTAATCAGGCGATGGAAAGGGAGAGTATTGGGCTGATAATCATCTAATCAGGCGATGGAAAGGGAGAGTATTGGGCTGATAATCATCTAATCAGGCGATGGAAAGGGAGAGTATTGGGCTGATAATCATCTAATCAGGCGATGGAAAGGGAGAGTATTGGGCTGATAATCATCTAATCAGGCGATGGAAAGGGAGAGTATTGTGCTGATACTCTCCCAATCAGGCAGTTTGAAATATATTAAGGGCTTTGATTCTAAAATAAATTGATACAACTTTAGATTGTCTTATTCAAACAGGACATTAAAACATTGACCCGTTCCTTAATATATCTTGTTATAGAAATTTAATTTGGCATTAGAGAGTCTGAAATAATACGATGAACCACCCATTTTGAAGTATCGATTGCCTCATGTGTAACATTTACGAATGTATATATTTTGGTCTCACAATGAGAAGTGGATTTCTAAATAGTAATTTCAGCTTTACAAGCCTAGAATAGTTCTTAACCCTTCTTCTATGCATTTAACTCACTCACCTAGCTTCTAAGGGACCGGACACCTTAGATCAGTCGGTAGCGTGTCTGTCTATCTACTGAGATAAGGGTTCCGGGTTAGATTCTTGACATGGCCGAAAAATTGATCATTGGTGAAATGTGGGTCTACTCTTTCACAGTGATGAGTTAAGGGCCGTGGGACTGGATGTTGTGCCTGTCCTAGTCTTAAGTGAGATTAGAAGGCCTATAAAGCTACTACAGGCGTAGCAAGCCCGCAGTAGAGAATATATGACTTGAATAAAAAACTGGCCCGGGCCACAGGCTGTAAACAGTAATGGATATAAAAAATACCTAGCTTCCTAGGGACAAGAAATGAAACTTTTCCACCCAAGACAAGCAAAGGGGACAAGGAAGGATGCTGATTCATATTGAAAATGATATCAAGTTTAAACATAATTATTATGAAAAACACAAATAATCTACACATGTCTAAATAGCAATGAATATATTATGTGTAAGCCAAGGAAGTTAGCTGAAGTAGACGCCATCATCCCCATACTCGTCATGCAAGCTTGTGTGATTAAACTAGAGGACTATCACTACGTTGTGACCTCAACTCCATCTCCTGGAGATAAGGTTTATTTATGTCTTAGTGGTTATCATGATTAAATCTAGGTTTAACAGATAAACCCTGACTCAAAGGCGTTGCCTACCAACTACAGCCTATTGATTAATGTTACCAGTGGGCAAACATATTATAAAGGATCTCCGACAAAAAAAAATGAAACAATGCAGCACATGAGATTTCCTTTGACCAAATTAATATAATATTAAATATTTCAAAACTACAGTAGGTACGGACAAATTCAAATTATAGTTTATGAAATAACAATACAAACAATACGAATACACTTTGAATGCTTTTTAAAGAAGTGCAAAAACTTTTTTATACTATATTAAAATGTATTAGTGGATACATTTTTTCTTTACCCCTAAAAGATTTAAAAAACAAAGATTTTAGTATTATTTTAATGTAAATAATTTCTAAACAAACAATCTTAGCTACCATTTCTTTGTGATTATTTTAAAATTGGTTTTTAAGGCTTTTGGCTCAATCCCTAAAAACTTATTTTTAGTTTTGAAATTATTTAGTGTATTAGCTATACAATATCATAAAGAATCTACTTGTATCCTGTCTATATTAGGAAGGAATGTGTGGAAGGTCTTTTTTCCTAACAAAATCTTACTATGTAGTAGAACTCTGACAGGGAAAAAGGCCTTTCATACCACCCTTCCTTTCACATACTTACTCAATGGCATTTGTAGCTCGAAATTTCATTGCCGCACTTTCAAAAGTAGGCCATCTATCCCTATCTTGAACTAGTTATATCCAGCTCACCTCAATACGCCTTCTCTTTAAGGTCCATTTTAATGCTATCCTTCCATTTGCATCTAGGTCCTCCCAAAGATCTCTTACCATTGGGCTTGCCAGGCAATACACCTAGTTATAGGATCTAACTACAAACTAAAATATTTCGATAGTAATAACTACATCTTAAAATATTTGAGATAGCTTAAAATCACATTATGGAGTGTATAACGTAAATGTCTCATCATAAAAGTATAAGAGAATGGTGACTCGGCCGTTTATTAGTTCCCATATTTGTATATATTTATTTTTATCTATAAGTTCAACACAAAATTCAACCTATGTAAGAAAAAGGGCTATATTAGCAGTTTAATATAGTTTTTATTAATTGCTATGATACTACTAATTGAAAACGCTAATGCTGATACTAATATGTGAAGAAAAATATTAAAAGTCCTCAGCTGACAGATTGACCTAGCTGTTAACATGTCTGCCTACTGAGATGAAAATCCCGGGTTCAATTCTCATAATCGCCGATACATTTATCATCGGTAAGATATGGGGTTCTCCTTTCACATTAATGAATTAACGACCGATTTATGGGTGTTGCATCTGTTCTAGATTTAAGAAAGCTTATAAGTCATGTGCTGAAATATATTTTGGTCCATAAATTGCACGTTAAATACAACAAATTATAAAAAAAGGTTCATCATGCTTATTTTAAAATGAATCGTAAGATAGCTTGTAAAACACGCAGCACGCTTCAAGAACTCTAAGAAACCATATTTGATTCAATATTCTAAATAATGTGTCTGTTATTTGAGTCTCACATATTGTCTTCTAGCCAAATAATTTAGATACGTAGTGTTGAGTGAAATTAAAATGATATAATTGACTTTTAACAAGCTTATGAGAGTGTTATGTACATTTTTATAATAAGTTTTAAAAGTAAAGTTTTTACTCGTTCTATCGAAACAATAAAAAAGTAATATATTTATAAAGATGATATATGAACAACGTGTAGACATAAATTATTTAAATCTTAATATATACATTTATTTTCACTCTTAACAAATTATTGTAAAATCCACAACTAATAAATATTGGGGCTGGGCAAATTTTTACTCACATTTAATCTTTGCCTATTTTGTTAGTTTTTAAATAAACAAAATATAATTTTATTACATATATATATATATATATATAAATAAAAAGTAAGATTTACTTTTGAAATAATGAAATAATAGATTGATTAATCATATTAATAATCCTAAGATATGTTTCAAGAAAATAATGACGCAAGCTCACCAATGGAAAAATGGAATTTGTAATACATGCAGATCATGAATTAAAAAAAAATCAAATTGAAGAATATGTGATTAAAGAGTTCAAAGTTGACTTTGTGGCTTTCCTGCGGATAGATAAAAAGATGGCGCAATAAAGTAAGGTGTATATATACATATATATATAAAATAGATTGTGAGGTGGCTGTGCATGTGAGAAAGTGGGTGACGGTGGTTGATGTTTGTGTAAAAGATGGCGTGTGAAGGTTAGGTGGAGGGTGAGGTGATGTAAGTGTTACGTGAAGGAGTGCTCTCATGTAAACAAGACGGTGCCAAGTAGTTATAAAAATAGATAGAGTGTGCTCGGTCTCATAGCGGGAAGGTAGCGTCACACGAAGGGTGAAGTGGGTGAAAATAGAAATACTGTACCTCAAATACAACCAGCCGCACGCAAAGAACATTTCGAAATGGCTGAAAAAACCAACAATGGAACAAGGCTTTCAGGTTAAGGTTTCTGTGCAAGACAAAACCAAAACGAAAATAAAATACAAATTAATAACAAAAGAAAAGAGAAAGTGCGAGCCATTGAAAGCGTCACACATACAAATATAATAAAATGACAGAGCTATAAATATTAGGGATAAAGTTTTTAAAGGAGGGAGGAAGAGGATAGCTAAGAAAGGTAGAATTAGTGAGGTTGCTTTTTTATACAGTATAAAATCCTAAGCTATTCAATCTACAATAAAAAATATAGGAAACCAAATTGTGACACAATAATACACATACAAGAAGGAAACATGTTAGTTACACATTAACGCACAAAAAAGAAAGTTGACCACAACAAGCACAAAGACACACATAGAGGCGGAATGAAGGAAGACAAGCAGGGATTTTATTTTCATCGGGACGGAAACCAAACTTTCCCTAGTTGTAGGATTATTACTGTCTCTTTTGGAGTTGTACTAATTGTTAGGTGACTAGAAACCTCCCCCCTCCCTGACTAAGGTATTATAAAGGTCGGCTGCAACTAAAGGAATCCCTGGTTATATTCCAGGGGACTTTCCAAATAAATCTGTTGATTAAGAGACTGGGGATAAGAACCGGGTAACTCCACCTCGAATAAAAGGAGTTGAAAGAGCGGTTTGATGAATGAATAAAACACAAATTGATGGATGCAATGGATAAGCATTTTTGTTCCGCCTATATTGTATTGGTTTTTAATTTTTTTTAGCTGATTTATAGATTTGTTTAATGTTTACTTCCTACACCTTGGTTACCAACGACTCAATCTAAGGGAGATTGGTTAGAGGAAATGTATCCAAATTTGCGTGTGAAGGTTATGGAAAGTTCCCAACGATAAATTACATTTGGAAAACCATTCCCTGTGCATTCGGATAATACGAACCTCCCTGTAACCAGCAGCCCAGTCCATAGTGGCCATGATGACATAGATCGTGTGATCATCGGTGAAAGTTGTGTTAGAATAACAACAAATATTTAGTTATAATTACAAACAATACATTTATAAGTACCTTTTGTTTATATTATTTTAAATTATAGCTTTTATCTTTGATAAATTAAATAGCTAACCAGCCTCGTGGTATATTGGTCAAGAGGCCCTGGCTGCTGAACTAGAGGTCTCGGGTTTGATTTTCAGCTGGTACAGGAGGATTTTTTCGAAAGGGGAATAATTCCCATGGTTATCATGATTTGGCTTAAGCAATGTTAAAATCTTAATTGGCTTTACACCATTATATTCGCTATCAACATCATCTCACCTCATGGGGACATAGAAAGAGCCTCCCCGAGAATAGTATACGATTAGTACATACATACAGGCGTTCCCTGGGCAACAGTAGGCCTACATTAGTACTGGCTAATCTTTCCTCGAACTGAGATAGATATTTATGTAGCCCAGACACGCCATTATTATTATCATCTTAAAAAGCTAACTCAAAAATTATATTTCTAGTAATTTTCTTTACTAAAATGTGTAGTTCTATCCTGATTTTTATACAGAAGACTAAACGCTGACAAACCTGTGTGTAGTTGTCAAAAACGAGTGTTTCCAGAATTTAGTATCAAATTTGTAACTTTTAGATAGTTACTTAAACTTGCTTAGTACCTATTCCAATATTTGCTCTAAGCAATTTTTTTTAAGTAATGTAATATTTGTTACACTTTACACCATCAAATTATAAATACATCGCTACAATTTAGCTTTGGATTATTTTACCTTTTTCATCTACATTTTATTCGCGTGGGGTCACCTGATTCTTGCATTTGAATAATCGAAATGGGTTTCATACTGTCATTGTTGCAGTTACTGTTGGAAGAATAGAGTCTTAAATGGTACTGTCATAATTTAAGTTATTTTTTAAGTCATGTGCTGATACATTCCCGTTTATATAAAGTACTCGCTAAATAGAAAATGCACTTAGTATACATTTATACTTTGTTTCTGCATGAGCGCCTGGTATGGCTATAGGTAGGCAATCTGGAAACCAGATAAGAGTGGCTGGTCAGCATGTGAGAGTTTTAAGGGGCTAAGCCTCCCCAGGTGAATATAGCGACAAGCCATACGGATTGCCTATCTACGGTCGCACCAGGCACCTTTTTAAAATTATCCTGCTCTGATGATATTATTTACACATCCTAGCCCAGAAAAATGGTTTGTATTTGTGAGTCAACCAAGTTCTGATCACTGTACCACATTACTCATTTTGTGTTCTTTACAAGACACCACCTTGAGCAAATCAGGATAACTCTCACAAATACATATTTCGATAAATAGTTAAAATGTGACCTTCTGATGCGATATTTTCTTGTCACTTAAGAGGAGGTTGGCACCATTCATTTTGCTTTCAAAGTAAATAATAAATTTCCCTGGTATGTTTGTGTAATTTAAGGTTAAATACCATCACATTTATTTGTTAAAAATCAGTAACCAGGAATATTATTTTCATAAAGATAATGCCCTTAAACATTTAAGTAATGTAATTGGTTTAGGAACAAACCATGATTTTCTGTCAAAAAAAATGGGAGGCGTATAATGCAACATTTTATTTTAAAATTTTGTTTTAAAACATGTTAAAATAATATATGTTAATTAATTTTTCTGACTTTAGCACAACTATATAATCTATATTTGGTACGTGAAGGACCCGTAAAAGGGGAGCAAAGGCAAACATGTTCCTTGTAACAAATCTAAACTTTCTTTAAATTCATGGATAAAATATAAACTGATTAGTTTAATCAAATTTGGAGATGACAAAACCTAATAACTACCTCATTTTACATTAAAAATAACTTTCATGAGACAAATCATAGATTTATTTTGAAATATTAGTGTTTTATACACACATACAACTTTTACCCTTCCCAGTGCCTTAGCCCATTACGTTACTACAAATGGGCGCCCATATTATTAAGTACGTGTTAAATATTAACATCCCCTTTGTCATGACACATAGGTAGAATGTAAAAGGTTACCTTCTTATGTGTACATTGCTGTGACGCCATTAATTATTCATATTCAATTACGAACTGAATGTGTTGAGTGTGTATGTGAATAAAAGTAGCTCAATATTTCTCTCAGCCATATGTGGATATGTAATATAAAAAGGTTTGATAATAACACATTACATAATGTTATATATTTTTAAAGCTAGCTAGAAAACTTAGTTGCTATTATTTTAATATTTTTATTGATTTTCATAAGGTTTATCCAAACAAATACACATTTTAAGTACCATTTTACATCGGAATTTTAGAATGTATTTTAGCTAACTGTTGAAAACGTATCGTTTTCCAAATTTTATTAAAGTACAGGTATGTTTCAAAAGTTGCCCAAGTGCATGACACTGATCTATGGTCAGAGTTTGAAATACTGACCAGTTTTCGAAAGTTTTTTCACATTTTTCCTTGTGTTCAACATTTATTTAAATAAAACTATATAAATCAACTGCAACAGGATAAAATAAAGGTTTTTAAAAATATACTACCTACAGTAAATAAGTTCATTCCAAATTGTTGTTTTTCAAATTCCTTTTAAAACCTTTCTAAGGTTCTGATCCCAATTTTGAAAATACGTTTCTGGGGCTGTATACTTTAAACTAGTTTTTAAAAGATAATATATTTTTAATAATTTTATTATGAGCTTTGGTTTCTAAAAACAAGACATAGATTTATTTATTTTCTCCAGCCAACTGAAATATTTTCTAAAACACCAGCCATAATCTTAAATAATATATTTTTGAAATGAAAACAATACATTGGTTTTCAATAACAAACTAGAAAATACCCTAAAATAAGTTACACAATAATTTGGTAAAAACCTGCTTTAAATAATTACATTTAAAATAAAATTGCGTGGTTATCAGGATTTATAAAATAAGTTAGGTTGAATATTATATTTTTGTTTATAACATACTAGGTAAAATAAGTAGGGTTACATTTGATAAAAGGATTGTACATTGTATTAATGTTGTATTAACCCAGGAAATGTATATTGAAACATAAATCGCAAACATACTAGCTAGTAGTGAAAAATAATATAATATACTAAAACATATTTACACTTAGGCTGTTTTATAATAAAAAAAATTATTAATAACATATCTGCACACAAAGTACTATCTAGAAATAATCACCAAATTTATCATACAAATGAAACGCAATAAAATTCATGCGTATTATAGTCAAACAATTTTGTGGAATCTTTAAATTTTAAACAGCTAATATTGTGTTATGATATTTGTAAATTGACTTGACTTGATTAAAATCACCATAAGTACATTTAACACCGTTTATTAATGAGAAGAGTACATTTATTATTGTATATGCTTAGTACAAGCTATACATTATATGCTACAAATAAATCCTTAGTTATGTCAACTCGTATTTCTTTTGACAAAAAAAAAATGTTTAAACTAATATTGTAATAATATTCGTTGTTTCAAAAAGATCTGAAATTATATAATGTTTATATATTATGGCTATAATTTTTTAAATTATGAATATAAAGGGCGGACAGATAAATTTCTTTCAGTTGAACAGTAAGTGCATTTATATGTTCTCTATTCGACAACGAATTAAACTTTTCTGTTAGAAGCGACAAGAGTTTCAATTTCTCAACTCTTTGATTACAGGCCATAACATTTTTTGGAAAGTAAATGTATGAAAGATTTCAAGTTTATTTATCTTATTTAATAAAAAAAAAAGTTTTGAATGAAACTACTTTTTTTTATCAACAATAACAACATAACGTTGAGAATTTCGTGGCACACCTTTTGAGATCCAATGGCCATATAGGACTTTTCATTCACAGTAGCTTTGTATTTTTGTTTTAAAAATATTATTAGCAACAGTTCTGCATCCAGCCTCTTACCAAATATGTTTTTTTAAGTTTAATAAGAGATATTATTCGATTCCAATAGTCAACGTAACCAAATATACTGAATACGGAAATGTTTTAGTAACTTTTTACCCTTCATAAAAATCCCGAGCTTACTTGAACCAATTAAAGAGACAATTTGAACCTGATTGATGAGATTCGCCTCTTAGAGTAAGATTGATATATCCTGTGTAAGTCTTTCGCAAACTTATTATTCATCCACTCAATGCAACTTCTATTCTAGATTACTACTCGTAGTTACGTCGCTGAGTCTTCTGTAAATTGCTTCAACAATACTGTCTTTTATTCTAACAACTTTAGAAGAGTAATATCATCACGAGGACAGTATATTTTAAAATACAATATCAATATATATAAAATATATAATATATATATATAATATATCTAAAAAATATATATAATATATTTTAATGGGTGAATGTATGGACGCCTTTATGACAGAATTCCCGATATTATAAAAAGGTAATTGCGGTCTCTATAAAGAAAATCTTGCACAGTGGATCTGCGCAAAAATCACACAACGCTTATACTATATTAAGGCTTTCTACAAAATTTGCGATTTGGATAATCAATAAACTTAACTTAGGTGATTTTTCACCTGGATACGACTGTAAGTCATATTAAAATAAACGAAAATGTGTTAAATGTGGTCAGCCAAAATAGGATTCTATTTTCTCAACCTTTGCTATAACCGCATTATTGCTGTATTTTAAAATGAGAAAATATTTAGTACCTGCGAACTTTAAAATTTTAAAAGTTATATTTATATGATCATAAATATAAAATTTCTCTCTTTTTCCTGCCTATATTTATATTTGTTTTTTAGTCATTCAAGTACAGTAATATGCAGGCTCTTCCAATATGAGAGCTAGTGGAAGTACTCACGTGGCCTCAGAAGGTACTATTTGCTGTCCAACTAGTCTCTCGGCCGTAGCGCTAGAAGGTGCTGGTCGCGGGGGCGGGTACGGTTGAACCAAAGGTTGTGTATGCCCCTGGCCTGGTAAATGTTCTATACTCATTCCACCTGTCAGATAAAGAAAAACATATTCCGTGATGATTAGGCTAGAAACTCAGTAGACAAATGGTATGTAGTTTCGGAATGCCTCTTTGAATTTTATTCAACGCGAAGGAAATATTGTTTTACTATCAAGTTTAAAAAAGGAACATATGCTACTGAGATAGCATGGCTCTTTTTGTTTAAAAATAATGGAAAATCCATCTTCAGTGCATTAACCCGGGATTAAAATCCATGCCTACCTGCTAGCGATGACCTTGTGTGTTGCGCGTTTAAGCATGCGACTATCAAAATTACCCTTTGATGCCTCGGCTTGAGGCATGGGTTAAAAGATAATTTTGATATTCGCATGCTCAATGCAAGCAATGAAACCATCACGCACAACGCACGTCAGTAGATGACATGATTTCTTCTGTCTGTAAGATACCAAGAGTGATCTGACCTTTTATTTTTACAGTTCTTTTACAGGAATATTTACTTAGAAGGAAATTTCACGCCACGCATTTTATATTTTATTTCTATTATAATATTCCAAGCTCTTTGCACCCCATAATAATCGATTACTCTCATAAAGTTGAATTTATTGACGCAGGGCTTCACTGTCTTCCATGATGCGTGCGAAGCGAGGCAACAACACACCCATTCATACGAAACGTTCCGCTCGCACTGAGGCGCCTTTGACCCCCCGACCGGTCTACCGACAAGCACACGGCTCGCGACACGCGTGCGTTGCGAACCGTGCGAAGCGCGCTGCCTCATACAGTCCTTGGGCAGTAAGGAGAGTTGGTCCTAAAACTAGCCTGGAGAGAGTATGTAAAAAAAATCCCACAATAATTACCAGTGTGGAAAACCACCCCTTCTGGCTGGCACACCTAGTTCTGAGATAGCTTATTTGCTTTATGTTGGGATCTGAATCAGAGATTGTAGGACAACGGCCGATACATGAAAATATGGGGTGTTCGTACTCACCCGAGTCATAGAAGGGAGGTCGGTGGGCCGGGCAAGGGATCCCGGTGCGACACCCCTGCATGACTGAAGGCTTGAAGGCGGTTTCACACATGCTGCTTGGATTTCCTCTTATGTCTTTGCAGTGCACTACTCGGGTCTGGACCCCTTCCCCGCAGGACACGGAGCACTGGAAGAAACACAAGGAGCGTCTAATCATCAACCGCGTTCAGAAATCAGACAATCCTCACTGTCCCAGCAAGAGGTTAGCCACCATTTATTGGAACTTATCTGACAGTTTTAAACTTTGTTTTATTGGGACAGCAACTTTTCAATTATAAGTTATTTCGAATCTCAAATAGTTGCGGAGATATGTTAAGAATTGAACATTTCTCTTATGTAAAGCACCTTCAAAGTCATTTTCATGGGAAAATGAGATGTGCCATTTTTCCTGGATATAAGTTTCAATCAAAATTGTTAAAACATATATTGAGAAAACTGCTTTTTAAATCTTTTCATCCTTATGTAAGCTACCCTTAATTTTAGGGATATGTAAATAACTCCACAAACACCCTTGGGGAACCTTATTAAAACCCTAGATACAAATCTGAAGCTTCAATGGTAAAATGGTTTCGGTTCTAGTCGGTAATAAACAGACAGACACATTACAAAGAAGCACTTTCTCGGGTTCAAGAACGTCGCATACATCCAAATATCGAATTCAATTCTTTTAAAGATCACAACGTAGAAACCTGAAGAAAAAACTTCAAAGTTTTGAAGTCACCGTGGGAGCGAACCTCTAATTTGATTTTCCTTTTGGAAATAGGCAGAGGAAGGGACAGCAGGGCCATTTAACCTGAGCCTCCGATTTTCAGTAAAATATAAAATTTACACTTTTGAAGTTAGCTCTTAATTTGGTTATAGTTACAGACACAGAAATAAGCTGATGGGTTTGAAAGAAGATAACGTTCATCAAACAAATTCACACCGAGTGGGGCCTCGCGTTTTTTTTCTCTCTAATAATCGCATAGGTGACCACAGCAACGGAAACTTTCTGAGCATTATTGAACTGCTTAGTAAATATGATTCACATCTCTTTAACATGTTGAAACTGTTCGAGAGTCCTTTAAAAATATCAGAAGTACATACAAGTACGTACATCATCTCTTCATGTACATTCAGAATCATTATTCATTAACATTTGTGGATCATTTGTACAAACATCTATTCTTAAGGCGGGGTTGAAGTGGACGCTAGAAAGGGTAAGTGTTTTTTCAGTTTTTATATCAACCATATTTTTGGTCAAAATAAATAAAATATATTATCAGTTAAGATATAAAATTTAATTCTCTTCACATGGTGACCTCAACATTTTTTTAATATTTGTCTAGGGTGTCCTGGAATTTAATGACAACCTTTTCTCTTTAATTAAAAAGTTTGTAATTTAATGCCGCTATAATCATGACAAATATTCAACAACTGTTGATATAACCACGTGAAGAAAATTACAATCTATATTTGTACTGAAGCAATATTTTATTTATTTTAGCAAAAAAAAAAGTTTTTCTATAATAACTTATTCTAGTAGTGTTGGGGCTAGATTTTCAATAATACCTCGTCCAAGGCTATGGTAATGAATCGAACATGGCTTGCAAACACAGGCTGTTCGGAAACTAAAGGCCCAAACTTCATATATAATTTTTTTGAACAAAAAGTAATAAAAATCCCTATACACTTACATTCGGTAAACTATGCTAATATCATTAAACTGTGTTCAAAGTTTTGGCGTAAAGCGCCGGAAGAGCAAATCTGTGCAAGCATTCGTGTGCAACAGGTTGCATAGAAGTCAGGTGCACGGCACTGCACGCCTTGACATCTTGGAGAACGGCAGCAGAATGTAGCACAATTAATAGTAAATAATACACCAGTCCATCTAGAAATGGGAATACGTTCAGAGGATCATTATTAACGGTCCTATATCACAGAGAGTTCTTGCCATTATTACATGTGCAGTGCCGTGCGCCTGACTACCATGCAATCCGTCGTACATGCATGCTTGCACAGCTTTGCTCTTTCAGTGCTGTATGCTGAAACTTTGTACACAATTTAAATGTATTAGTATAGTTTGCCGTATATAAATGCATAGGGATTTTTTTTATTATTTTTGGTTCAAACAAACTATGTGGGCTTTTTGGGTGTAGAGTTTCCGAAAACCCTGTATAATGGTGAACAATAAATTATTATTCTCCTTTAGCATAACCCTAGATACATTTTCTCTAGCTGTGGAAACCACACTAATCTTGTAGGTGGTGATTGTGCCGAATCATGTAAAGAGGTAGTAAAGTACTTCAGAAAAATACAGCATATGTATGTACAATTAATTCAATATCAGTCCTCAGAGGGAACTCTTAAAGAAATATCTTCATGTTTCACTGCATGTGATGTCAAAAACTATATGGTCTGCAAGGATTAATAGAGTAAGACCAATTGCACATCATATAGATGAAGTAAGAAGCCTTTAAGTGAACTGAAATATATAAATCTCTCTGCACATGCTCTAATTGAATTATAACCCAGAAATACGTGTCAAAAATTAGATTTTTTTCTAATGACATCCCTGTGGGTTAAGTTTATTTCAATGACCCACCAGAATATTCTAATGATTGAAGCACGTAACGCTACGCTTGATGTTGAGAGGAGTAATATTAAAAGCCTCATTGCTGATATTCAGCAATTACTTTAACAGTGGGATTTGCTCTTTAACTAGACCAAATTGGTAGAGCAGTCACAATATTGGTACATTACCTCAGCTTACCAGCAACAGCAAACTTTGTAATACTTTTGGTGTTGAGCGACATTAAAGACCTAATATTATTTTCTTTGTCATTGTTGACTCAATAAAACCAGGTCTTAGAATGCAGTTTGAGTCACTCGATATAATTTGTAGCCTTTTGAAATTAACTGGAAAGTTAATTACCTCAGTATGAAGATCCACCGTCATTATCAGAAAAATTTCAAAGGAAGTAAGCAAAATAAATATCATTGTACTTGTTAGATGAAGTGTTTTTCCTCAAGCAAATACATTACATCAACTTTAAACTTTATTTAAAGATGTCTCCAACTTGGACTTTTTCGATGTGTTTCCTAATATCACTGTTACGATGATGATTGTTCTGAGTTAACCTGTATCAGTAGATTCCGGTGAACGGCCACTTAATGTGATGAAATAGGTCAATGATTACTACCGTTCAACTATGGTACAATCGTTTGAATGCCCTGCTATACTTAGCATAAACTATGATATTGCAAGTGAATTAGATTTTTCTAGTTTAATTGGCCCGTTTATAAAAAAAAATACTTGTAGATCACATGTTAGATAAAAATGGGAACGTTTATTAAAAATTGTTTCAATATTAATTTTCTGTGCTAAAATCGTTATTGTATTAAATGTAAGCATATGAAATATATTACTAGTTTCGTATAATTGTTTTATCACTTCTTCCTTTTTACTTTCTCTCTATCTTACAGGTAGATAAAGTATGATGATCGTCAAAAAAATCGAACTCGAGATTTTGATGAATCTTGACGTTTCATGACTCCCTGAATCCGAAAAAGTGGTTTTTGAATTTCCGTCTGTCTGTCTGTCTGTACCTCCAACTAGAGCCTAAACTATTTTACCGATTGAGCTGAAACTTGATATCTAGGGTTTTCATAGGGTTGCCCCGAGGGGTTTTTGGAATTGGATATCTACCCCTAAAATTAAGGGTAGTTTACTGAAGGGAAAAAAGAGAAAAAGTCGATTTTCTCAAAATCGGCTCTAACGATTTTGATTAAATTTCATTTATGAACATTAATAAATATTCCAAACAAAATGGCTACTCTCAATATTTCGGCAAAAT
>CABFWB010000347.1:76017-141970 GCA_902151455.1 Timema bartmani | reverse complement strand
TTAGGTGGACAAAGATGCGCCTCTTTTCTCATTGATTATATATCATTGTATATTATTTTATGCGTGTTCTTATGTGGAGTGGTGATGATACAATGTACATTATTCCGTTCAGAAATCTTACGAGTTTATAGAAAGAGAGAGAAAGTCTGTGCGGTGCGCCGTACCATTTATTTAGTTTAATGGGGAGGTGGGAAAGTGGCCTTAAAAGTAAACGTGGCCTGGGCATCTCTTGACCTCTATGAGGTCTATGAAGGCCTAAGTAAGCTTATTGTAATATTAACCCTAAAACCAACTTCGATGGAAAATTAAAGAATTTTTTTAATCAACCGATTTTATAAAAAAAATTAGTCTACTTTCAGATTAAGCTATCATTATTATTAACACCACGTCTTACTACCCGTTTGGGTTGTACGCAGATAAATCTATCAATTTCTTACTTTCCTAGGAGGTTATTTTATCAAAAAAAAAAGTGATATAAATTTTCAAGAATACAAAAATTAAAATATGTTTTAGATACTTAAAATTATGTTTTTTTAAATTCTAGTACATTTTCACCTAAAATATTATATATATGATTTATTTACTTTAAAAAATTTCGGAAGCCGGAAATACCCCAAAGCTCTTCCCGACTCACGGAAAGTTTATAGTCTAGACATATCAGAATCCCTAGTAAGATCATAGAGAGATGCAAACAGGGGGATTAGGGCCGGGTGCGCCTCCCCCCCCCCCACCCATCCCTCGAGTCACGTGAGTTAAGGTCATTTTCCCCGTCGTGACTTGCTTTATACCACTCATGCATTTGTTTAACTGTATAGCCAGATTTTCTTAAGAATTACCATCTATAAGGCTCTTTTTTCCTACCAGAATCACACTAAAAGAAAAAAGTTCTTTTGTAAGGTCATTTATAATAAAAATCGGGCTATAACTAGAGTACTATAGTTCTTTTGTATTAGTAATATCACGATCCAATACAGCTTCAACTTGGGTTAGAAGCGCTTGGGTGGTCGCATGGTCTAATACTCTACTCTCGCAGTAGACAAGACTAGTGTTGGCGAGAAGATCTAGGTTCGAATCTCGTTTGGGTGTACCGAGAGCGTTTCTATTCCCAAAATGGTTTTCCACTCCCTCTCTCTCTAATCGCAATTGCAGGTACACTTCTTATAAATACACCCTTACACATCCCTAAAATCAATAACGTTATTAGTACATAATCATATAACTCGAATGGGTTGTAAGACGCAGTGCTAAGCAAATACATAGGTATATCTCACCATCCTAACAAACGATGAACAGGTGAAGGGGGGAGTAAAAGAAGGGAGGTACACCGTATTGTTAAATGTTTGGGATATAGCTGTAATCTCTTCACTCCCTTCTTTTTGGATCATAGATATGTACTTCTCTGCAGCTGTAATTGTTTATATATTTCGTAAATTCTTACACATTATGTCAATTCTGACAGAAATACAGTACATGTGGTGACCTTTTATCAACATTAGTTAATACGAGTTAAGTTTATCTTCTAAATGTATAGCTGTATCTTCTAAATATACAACTTTTTTATCTAAACACTTCCCATCATTTTATTTATTTTTTAATCCCAGATGTCTTCTGTTTTAGCTTATAGGATGAGTAAAACATGATTTTACAACTAATAAACCCATTTTACTAAACATTTTCAACGTATTATATTATAAAAGTAATATATATTTACTTAATCTATGACATTAGGAACTCGAAAGTTCATTACCGCACAAACAAAAGTACCCCACCTATCTCTATCTTGGGCTATTTCTATCCAATCCACCTCATTACACCCTATATATTTCAGGTCCATTCTAATGTTATCCTCCCATTTACGTCTACGTATTCCCAATGGTCTCTTCCCATTGGGTTTGTCAGTCAATACCCTTAACACAGTTCTAGATTCTTCCATTACCACTGCATGTCCTGCCCACTGTAATCTGCAAGATTTGATTTCCTTGACAATGTCTGCTGATGAGCACAGGTTATGGAATAATCATTATATAACATCCTGTACGGTCCATTATATTCATTTCATTTTTGAACCATATAATTTCCAAAGTGCTTTGTTTTCAAACAACCTAAATTTCTTCTCGTAATATAAGGTGACCATGACCATGCTTCACAACCATAAAAAAAAGAAGCGATTTTTATATTCTGAGTATTACATTTAATACATATAATCATCAATAAATCTACCAATATGACTCAATATGTTATGATACATTAATTTAATAACTATCACTACAAAACCACCTGGTTGATGTTAAGTCTGTTGAGAGTTTTTATTTTAAGTATTACGTTCAACATCAATACTATTAAATGGCTTAATTTAAAGGGTAAGGATGAGAAAGTATGTTTTTAGGAAGTGCACCAGCGTTAAATTTCTGCTAAATTCTATTCTATACTCATCTTTACGCCTATTTAGTATGGTAATATGCAGAGATCCCAGATGGGTAGTAGGATGTGGTTCACACACAAAAAAAAATCCATTTAATATTTAACAATAATAATGAAAAAATAAATTAAAACACGCAAAATCATTTCTTTTTAATTTAACATACCACTTCATGATAATTTAAACACAAATTGTTACCGTTTTCCAAATTCAAATCGGTCCACATTCCGCTCTAAATGTTATTACACTTGCGTGATTGAAAAGCTTTCAAACGTTCCAATCACTTCAATTACTGGAAGCTTCAAAATGACTATTGAGTTGGAAAATAAAATGAATGTCACCCTCCACGTTTTATATTAAATTCGTTATCAAGCTGTTAAAAACATTTTGACATATTAACGTGTTTTTCTTTTGTTCTCGATCGAGTTTTCAAATCACAAGTTTCCGCCCAGTTGGAGACAGATTGAATTTAAAAAACCATTGTTTTATCTCTGTAGTACAAACAAAAAAGTGGGCAAATTATTAGCAATGTAAATTAAGATTTAATAACTTTAATACATTTAGTATGTTTCAGCAATATTTAGTCAACCATCTTTTAGAATAGTTTTTTGTAACGCAACTTATTATTTATTAATTAATTTTAGTAGTTAACATGTAAAGTACTTTCTAAACCAAATGGTTGTACCAGCACATGATTTAAAAAATAAGTTTACTCTAAGACTGACAAAACACGGAGTCCTCCATTATTTCTGATAAAAAAATATATTTCAACATTAATAAATTACATTTTCCGGTCATCCTGTGAATAGAACTTGGCCCAATATGCAGACAACTATTGACAAAGACAAAGAGTAGAACTATTTATATTTGTATCTTTAGTTTCTATATGTAATTATAATCTACTAGTAGTTTTGTAAACATTAATCAAAATGCTAAGTACAACATGTTAAGAATGTTGTAATGTTTAGAAGAAGGAGATAGAAATATAGAGCTTATACTTGTAAATTAAGGTGAGAAGAAGAAAAGAGAAAGGTAAGGTAAGCGAAGGAGAGAAGAAGGAAAGAGAAATAAATAAAGCTTTAATGAACGAGAGAAGTAGAAAATAAAGATAAAGCTTAATAATGTGAAGAAGATAAGTAAAGATAAGTAAAGATAGAGCTTATACAAGCAAAGGGAAGAAGAGGTAGAGAGAAGATACAACTTATTTTATACGTGATGAAGACTCAGAATAACTTGATAAGTCTTTAGGCCATATTCAAGAACGAGCATGAGTAAAAGTAAAGGGCTGGTGAAAAGTGAGTGGCGTTGTTAGGGTACTTTCATACAGACGGCCCAAATAGCAAGAAAATCAACGCCGCTTCACTTCTAACTCACCTTTCACTTTTACTCATTCCCGTCTTTGCATATGGCCTTTTATCTAACGATTATTATAAAAGAAAACTCTGGCCAAATGATCTAAGGCTTCACTTTTGTGTTAGCCTGACCTGCTGATGATGGGAAGATCGGGGTTTGAATCCCAGTTGGGTCTACTGAGGGTGTTTTTTCCTAAACAGTTCCCCACTCTTCTACCACGCAAATGCGGGTATATTACCTCAAAAATGCTTCCTTCCTCCTCCCTACCTCACTAGAATAATTGTCATACATACGTACAACTTGAACAAGTAATCAGATGCGGAGATTTGAAAAAAATGTATATAAGAGAAAACCCAACTGGTCGTTGTGTTTTTAAATACAGAATTATACTACTGGGACATTTTTTCTTGGTGCCCCACATCTTATTACCAGTCTGGACTATCAGAATTTAATCATGCTAATGAGATGGAAATGAGCAAGTTAGAATTTAGAGTAGATGCATCCGCACTTGCGTAGAGGGAGAGTAGGAAATTATTTACTAAAATAAACAATCTGAGTGAACCCAGGTGGTATTCGAGTTCAACTCTCCATCAGGGGCAAACCATTATATTGCTGGAGTGATGCCTCAAACCATGTAAGCATTGATGTGGGTAACTTCCTGCTAGTGTAGCATTTTAAACACAATATTTAGTTTTACTGTTAAAAGTTGGAATGTAGAGGGAACACAATATAGAGTAAGATTATAGTACAAACTTTTTTTTTTGCGGTCGATAATATTGAATTCAGTTAAGTGAAAAATGACAACCCAGATACAGAAATCGAACTGGATACGAGACCAACCAGGGCGGCTCAGTTGTAAAGCATTGGCATGCAAAGCCAAATACCCTGGATTAGATTACAGTCTCCAGGCTTTACTCAGTTGTAGGGCCTGATCTTGTCGGACAGCTATCATTATTACCTGTGATACATGGGAATTAAGTATTGATCATCTTATACTATATTATTAGGGTTAATTTACTTACCTACTTTATGGCATTAGGAACTCGAAAGTTAATTGCCACACTTACAAAGTACCCCACCTATCTCTATATTGAGCCAGTTCTATCCAGTCCACCTCATTACATCTTATCTCTTTCAGGTCCAGGGGTGGCCTAAGGTCCGAGCGAACCGGGTGGTTACCCGGGGTGCTAGCTTGAGTGGTGCGCCAAACAGAGCACCAAACTAACCTAACGTTGCCTAGACGTAAATGTGGAGCTACTAAGACAAACAATCTTTCACTGTTTGATACTAACAGAAAATTTGACATATTGGTGTTGTTTTTTGTGGTGGATACTCTTAAGAAATTATTCTACATCCAAAATCTTGAAAAATGACACCCTAAAATTGTTTTTTGCAACTATTTCGTAAACCGTTCATTATATCAAAGTGTTTTATATAGCAAAAAAAAAAGTAATTGTCTACAAAACACGTTCTTATAGTTTTCTTTGTAATCCTGTTTTCGTACAATCTTGCAGTGAAGCGTTTGGAGTACGTTCACCTTTTGTAGTTTTTCCCTTCAAATTACTTTCCTATCACGCCCAGGTTACGTGAGAATTAGAGTTACTAGGTTTAGGGATTATTTTAACTTTTTTTTTATATTAGATCCGATTATCCACAGGTTATATAGGGGGCGTCAAGATAGCAATCCCACCCGGGCGCAAAATTTACCTCAGACCGCCCCTGTTCAGGTCCATTTTAATATTATCCTCTCATCTGCGTCTAGCTCTTCCCAATGTGTTTGCCAGTCAATACACTGAACAAGGTTCTAGATTCTCCCATTCCCCCTGAATGTCCTGCCCACCGTAATCTGCAAGATTTGACTACCTTAACATTGTCTTGTGATGAGTACAGTGCATGTAACTCATCATTAGGTAATCCCCTCCACTCACCAGTACCTTCACCCCTTTTTGGACCAAATAAATTCCTAAACATCTAGTTTACAAACACCCTTGGTTTCTTTTAGTTTTTTCTATAGCTATTAATACCATCTATCAAAAGCAATAGTTGAAGATCAAATTTGATTCAAGATAACTACGTTAGGAAGAAAAGTGTCTGACAGTTACAAATTAAGTTACTAATTATAGTTTAATACATTCATACGTCAAGTCATGCTATCTGCAACTGTATGATTTTGTTATATGGCTATATGGAGGAATGCAATGCTATACAATTAAGTATATATGAAAGAAGTAGCTTTATAATTATGAACATGAGCCGTATCTCGATTATAATCGCATTAATTGAAAAATAGCACCGGGACACGGGAATCGAACTCGGGACTTTTGACTTGGTGCACCAACGATCTACTATTGAACTATCCAGGGATCATCACGTGCTCAAGGTCATTCTTCATTCATATTTTATAGTTATTTAGTCCTTACAGAATCCTTCTAAAGATGGATATACTCACCCCAGACCACTGGCCAGTGCTCCAGATGGGACAATCCATGTCACTGCAAGGCTCCTGGTAACGGGGTTTATGACCGTGGCACAGGTGCTCGGGAACCTGAAAACAAACAACATACAACACACTTTTAAATTAGCTACTTTTTTCACATGTACTTGAGTTGGTGGGATTTTTAAAACTACATGTATTATTTAATTTTAAACTTGGGGATATAAAAAATATGTTAATTTAGTGCACTGGAAGGGAAGGCGAATTTAAGATCCATAGTTTTTAAGTTTTACTTAGAAAAACATTTATAGTAAAAAAAATGAAATATTTCTTTAGTAGATAAGTTTATTTAAATGTTTACATATTCATACAGTTCTTGAGTATTTGTCATGAGCATCGTAGCATTTGTTCAAAAATCTTTATAATTAGAGATAAAAAAATCCAGGTCAAATTACGCAATACTCTTGACTAATATTCAAGAACTATTTATTATATATAAAATCAAACAAAATGTATATACTGAAAATTTTTTTTATTTATTTTGCCCAAAAACTGTTTAAAGGCTTCCAAATGCATTCCATTTCCCTGGGTTTTTCAATGTTCTGAAATAGCCACAGGGTAGTTTTCAACTTTAGGGCTTTTAATTTCGACATAAAAGCGTATGACATTTATATAACTTTTACACTGTGAGCTACGCATCTCTGAAACATGTTTTATTTTAGGTAAAATAAAATAAATGAAAACAAGGCTTTGATTTATCCATTTCTTCACTACTCCCCTCAGTTGACTCCTCTCCCTCACTGCATAGTTACCTCATGTAAGTCTCCTTGAAAGGTCGTTCATTCGAAGGAAGACTACTAACTTGATTTGTCTAGCTTAGCACAATCTTCTATTGGTCCCAGACCCATCGTTTGCTCCGCTTCAGTCTACGGGGATTAAATTAGCAAGACGAAGGTAGTGGCACAAAGGGTTCGGGGGGAGGGAAAGAAACCAGTGCTTCACCCGTAGGGGCACACTAACTGCAAGGACTTCTTCCTCTCTTTATTTTATCCTCCTCCTTCTTCTACTCACCGGTAGTTTTGCGGGAGTTGAGTCAGCGCTCCTAATGAGTCACCTGACTCCCATTTGGATTGCTCTCAGACATCTGCTACGCCCGTGAGGGGCAGTTTATCTTACGCCGTATTTACCACCCGGGTAGGGTGCGGAAGAGGGGGGGACAAACGTACGGTTTCTTTAGTACAGCACCGCAACCAGCTGATGAGGTTTCGGGAGAGAGGTTCACGCTCCTGACTCTGATTTGGCAGGAAGAGGTGAATATTTTTCGTTAGGTTTTCAATCGGACATTTTTAAAATAAATATTTCAAACTATTGAAACTCGGGGGAACAGCTGGTCTACAGTAGACTGGGGAGCCTTAAAGTTGATGACACATTCAACAAACAAGCGTTCTAGTCGGTACACTATTATATACATACTTGAATCGCTGCTATTGCTTTATTGTAACTCACTTATGGGGGCCGCCTCGTTAACCAAAAATGGCCCCCTCCATATAAATGTTTAATTCCTCGATGCGATATTTCAAAACATGGTTCACTCCAAAATAAATTTGAAAATTTTCAACAGGGTTATCTTTCTAGTTTCATTAATAGAAATAAATGTTTCAAAATGTGACACAAACTCATTTTCAACGAGTTTTTAAGCATATTTATGGAGATATGAGACTAGGCTTGGTAAAAAAAAAAGGCTCTAGATTTAACTTCCTCTATAAAATTGAGTAATTTTTTTGATAGTCTACCAAAGGAAAATTTTAAGATATTTGAGAACTAGGAGCGAGCTTTCTGCTTTACCTTGAGATAATAAGTTTAATTTTTATATTTTTTATATTTGAAGAATTTAACGTACACTTCTTGAACCGACGGATTATATCAGCAGACGAGAATTTCAATGAATGAGAGTGAAAGGTCCTATCAATTTTGCCTGGGAAGGTACTTTCACATACCTTCCAGCTTTCTTTTACATATCACAATCGACATGGAACTGACGGATTTACTTCCCCTCCAAAGGAAGTTGTACTACAGATTCTTATCGCTCAAAAACAATCCGTCGACCCCAGCTGGGTTTGAACCCTGAAGTGAGTACTTTACAGCTAGACCATCGAGGTCAACCTCATTCTTATTGACATGACAAAAGGTGGTTGTAGCTGAAGGGCAAAAGAGAATACAAGATCATACAGAATAAATAAGTAGTTCCAGAAAACAACATATATCATTGTATTTTAATCCATGTGTGCGGCCTGACAGCGATTTATACTTTCTTGCTGATCAAGGCGTCCGCCTTAATGTTTTTGGTGTTGGCGTCTTTAGAATAAATTAAACTGGCGTGCAAACTTTAAAACTTTATATTTTGGTAAATATATTTTTGTGTGCATCGCATGTTACTTACCCATCGTGGCTATCCACAATCCCCATTTAGTAACACCAATGTAATAAGAACGAGGCGAAAGAGCTTAGAAAAAATGTACCCATATTCACGTAGAGAGATAAATGATAGTTTAATTAAGAAAACAAATCATCCCATCCGGGATACAAACCTTGACCACTCTGTCATTGACAGACTGAAATATACGATCCTTTGTCTGTGTGCCCACTATTTTGGGTTCAGTAAATACATAATTTGTAAACTCTTATAAAAAATACGCCTGCCTTCCAACCAATATTTCATCTAGAACAGAAATAGAAGAATTTATTATTAATGGAGTGGAGAGAAGATATTGGGATGAGCTTCAATTGGTGGGAAATAGTGTTTTCAAGAAAAAAAAGCATAAAAGAAAATTATCATCGCACGGGATAGAGCAATATTTACCAAATAATTCGTTTCAAAGTAATAGGTCCCAGTAGATCTGGTTAGTATTTTGTTCTCGCTTTAAATGATTGGTTTATTCAGCCATACATCTTTATTGTAAGGGGTGGATGAAGGGTCTATCTCCAAAAATTAGAAGAAGAAACTATTTTTTAGTTCGCAACAACACGTATTACTCACCAACTATCCAGGCTGTTTCCATATCCACGCTAATGAAGTATGATTGAGAAATATAGAATTGAAAGGAAGTGAAGTCGCATTTAAGTAAAGGGAGAACGATAAAGGATAAACAAAGCTTCCAGTAGACCTTGCTGGGATTCTATCCCCCAACCTCTCTATCACAGACAAACCAGACTAGACTTGACGTTTAGTTCGTGTGCTCACCGACGCTGGTTCCACAAATTTAATGTAAGCCAGCCAGATATTATACTTTTATTTTAGCACCACGTTTTACTCCCTGTTCAGGCTATACGAATATGTACTAATTAAGCAAATGAGTTAGGGATGAGTAAGGTGGAATTTAGAAGAAGTGTACCCACATTTGTGTGGAGGAATAAAAGAAAACCCACCCTCATTACATCCGATCGAGATTCAAACCCCAATCTCTCTATCATAAGCAGTCTAGTCTAACACGAGAGTAACGCCTTGGACCATGCGGTCTCCAAAGCAGGTGACAGATATACCACAGTTTATTTTTATTACTACCGGTACGGCTTAGTGCTAGTTTGCTGATAATTAGCGAGTTATACTATATAATTAACCAGATAATGTTAGTGATATATAGCAGAGGTCACCTCGAAAGTGGACAGGTACATATATTCGACACACTCTCCCCTCGCCCTATTCGTGCAGTCAAGTCTCAATATAATTATTAACAGTCCCTGTGCAGTTTGAAACAACCAATACGTTTAGTAGTAGACCTAAGTAGTGCACAGTTAAATTAAGCTACTTGTATTTAAGAAAGCATCTTTATGAAGAGTCTTACATCTCATAGACTAACCAAATTAAAAATTCTCATCACTGGTCACGTGGTGTCAGTATCGTTTGGTATGGTTTGCCGCTGATTAGAGTTTGGGGTCAGAATCCTAGCCTGGTGTGCTGAGTGTTTTTTTTTGACGTGAATACGTCTTTAAATTTGCTACCATACGGGGGCAATCCAAAAAACCTAATGATAACAAAATCGGGGGATACAGTTTGGTGTTGTAGTTTCGAATCTTTCCTCTACATCCAAAATTAAATTATACCACTGGATAGCTAAAGGATCAAAGAATTCATTACGATAGGCGAGAACAGTGACGCATCGCGCGCGGTGGAGGGGGAAGCGCCGCCATTTTGATGTTATTTTGCTGCATATCGAGATTTGCAATTAGTATAACTTTTGACTCGGAGAAGCTACGATGTTCGTTTGAGTTTTAATCGTCAGCTGTCGTCAAAATCTATCGATTGGATATAAAACATTAGTTTAAAGTAGTGACAGTGAATATAATAAGGTGTTAGAATAAAAAAATATTATCAAAAATACAGTTTGGCGTTGTAGTTTCGAATCTATCTCCGTTACATAAACGTATTCACGTACAACACACGCCCGTGTCCATGACACAGCCACACCCTATTTTTTTACCTAGATCGTCTCCTTTTCACACAAACGTTGATACATTTCCTATAGATTATACTTCCTCATCTCTATTCCATTGGCTTTAATATGCGAATGTATTGAACGCGTAGTAAGACGTAGTGTACAAGACAAAGCTTGATACAAACAGCGATCTCT
This sequence comes from Timema bartmani, assembly GCA_902151455.1. Classification (NCBI taxonomy): domain Eukaryota; kingdom Metazoa; phylum Arthropoda; class Insecta; order Phasmatodea; family Timematidae; genus Timema; species Timema bartmani. The sequence continues at coordinate 131,136 of CABFWB010000347.1, read as the reverse complement.
GCCCACAGATGTACTCTTTTCAAGCTTCCTCCTCGTGGGTACAGGCTCATGGTCTGTTTTACTCCCCAGGGTAGCATATTTTCTTATAACCTCGGAGCACTAAATCAATATCCAAGGGTAGGAAACGGATTAACATCACCTGCACCTGATTTTATCACCTAACCAACCCCGTTCCCGACTTTCAATAAACGTATCGCCACTCCAAGTTGCCATAAATCGTTCCCAGGAGAGAGCGCGCGCGCGCGCCAGCCGGACCGCGGGACCAACCAACCGCGACCGTGTGACGGGAACTTGACGGCACTTTTTAGATTCCGAGCACTTCCCCCAGTCCCCGATCACTATTCGCCAGAAAACCACTCCTGTAAAACCGACACGTCAACTTGAGCGTCAATTGAGATAGACCGCACATTCGTGGGCGTGAGGGTCGAGGTAGGTGTCACACCCATCTGTCGTGGTTTGCCGGTGTTGGGAAGAGTGGGGTTTGAATCCCGTCCTACAGAGATGATGGTTTTATTATAAATGGTTTCCCACTCTTCCTCTAATAAGGTTACCTTGATGAATTATTAAAAATAAATTTTGATCAATTTATTATACATTATTATCATTAATAAATGTATAATTAAATTTATAATGTAAATTAATATTTAATATTATATTAACAATTAATTAAATTTTCAATAATCCTATATAAAATGGCTTTGCAAACCAATATATAAGAAGTACCCTTATTTTATTTTTTGCTAAAAAAACAAACAATAAACAGGAAATTGTTTCGTTTATTTTTATATAACATAATATTAAAAAGAAAAATTAATTTAAAAATTACCCTTCTTCTTTAAATTCTACCTTCCTCGTATGTACTATATTAGTGTAAATATTTGTATAGCCTGTATGAGTAATAAGAGGTAGTGCACTAGTAGAGGGGGATGGGAATTAAGCCCAACCAGAGCTGTCTCTCGGTGGGAGAACACTCTTTTGGAGGGCTAGACTCTGTGCCGAGAGGTTGTGATTCAGTTCGAATCTTGGCAGGTTACTCTACTGGGGTGGTTTGCCACGTGACTACTTGTAGTTCCACACATCTTTTCGTGAAGGGAACTATGGGGCAATTTACTTAATATCCACCATCATGGGTACTTAAATTTGTACTAATTGATAACCACCCATATGAGCAATAGGATGCGTGGCAATAAAAACTAAAGGAAAGTTAAGAAAAGGGTTAGTTTGTTGTAAGAGTAAAATTGTTTTTACTAAACCTTTATCACGATAAGATTGTTAGGGGTTGCTAAATTCTGAGTATAGTAGTTTCAAAACAATTCAGATTATGTCTAATATAATGTTATATTACTAAGATTCGGACACTAACACCCTGAATATCGAACCTTAAAAGTGGTATCACAGGCGCTTAAGGAGACCACCCACCAAAGTGCTGAGATGCGTTGCATACGTTCATAAACACTTCCCTATATCATTAAAAACCTTAAATTCAAGTTTTAAAATTTAGACGAAATATACGTAAAAGGGAAACTAGTTAATATTTTCATTATTATTCATCGCGAAATGGCACAGATGGAATGATGGGAATCATATTTCAATTTAATTTAGCAACTAAACTTAGCTATAATTAGTTCACAACTTAATTTTTTATGAAATGTATGGGATTTTTTGGTGGTTTTTAAGCTTCAGAACTTTTCATAAGAAAGGTTGCACTGTGGGGATATGCCCATCCAAGTACGCGGTTCTCTAAGGAATCTCCAAAATAAGAACGCAAAATTGTCATGCAAACGTTTGATGCTAACTGTAATGTATGTATACACTAAGAGTTTAGTATTTCTTAAATTAGACAGTATAACTTTAAGTTCTTTCAACCAGGGCAACTTAGTTTTTTACTTTAAAATATCTTAGGATACTAATACAAACTTGGCTGTTTTTGACATTTAAAAAATATCTTTTTTTAAAGTGGGGTAAACAAACTTTTAGGGCTATCAAAGCCTAGTACCACAATTTCGGCGATATCCATGTTCATCTTATATTATCCCTGATTTCCCCAAGTGATGAATAACTTTTTAACTCATGGGAATTTAAACCATAATATATAAAAAGGGATGGTAATAGTTACAATAAAATACATTTAGAAAAATATATGGTTCACTTCAAATTACTTTACTCCTTTAAAAAGTTATTTTATTCACTAAGACTGGGTTGATATTCAGCCATAACGCATAATAGTGAATTACGCATGTCACTTAGTGCGCAAGAAGTTGAAACGCACTATTTTCAATGAAAGAGTTCATTATCAAAACATAGTGAATATTTACAGAAGTTAATTTAACTGTAACTTCGTATCCATTATGAAAGGAATTGAATATAGACAAACCTTGTGCTTAAGGCGTGACAGCCAATGTGAATGTGAGGGGAGATTTAGCCAATTAAATCACCAGAAGACACATCAGACAGAAAATATTTTATTTTTATATTAGAATTAGTATTATAGTATCCATACGTACTTATTTTTTAATTTATCAACGATATTTCTTTGTTTTAGCATCAATGACTTTGAGTGTGAATACGAGTAAGATTGAAAATAAAGATAGCATATTTATTTTTATTGTTTTTTTAGAAGTAGTTATAATTTAATATTCATAAAAATAATAAAAATTATAGCCAAATATAAATAAAAATTGATTTGTGTCACTACTTGAATAAGGTTAATTGTAGGTTTCAAAAATACAGTTTAATTAATGAACTTGATTTTCTGAGTAAATTCTTAATATATAAGTAATTTTTAAATATCATATTTAGCAAAGCATAGAGGTTAGGCCAACTTTTAAAAGTAGAAAATAATCGATCTAGGTAATACTCCATTAATTTTCATTATAAATGGTTGTATTTTTGTTACGAATTGTACACTAAGCTATGCAATACTCGCTATTAGTTATGCGTTATTTGTAACCATAAACTTGGCATAGAAAAAAGTTTTTGATGATAACTTTAAAACATTAATTTTCCTTAATTGATGAATGTATAATAATAATTAATATGATATAATAGTGTATGTATATCTATCAAGGAGATTTTCCATACTTTACAATGAGCTATAAATATGAATTTGAGGTAAATGTAAAAGAACCACTCTACAAACGCCCAAAAATCCAAAATGCAAAATTTATTAAAACGTTTAGGTAAGTTAGTAAAAATAAATAAAATTATAGTTCATTCTTCTTAAACACCATAAAAAACCTCTATTAAAACACTCGTTTCATTTAATCTTTAAATTTAGTTTAGGTTTTATTGGTTACAGAGGAAACTAATTTACCAAAACTTAAGCTTATGCTTGTTTACAAATCGAAGGTTAGGTTTAATTAAGTTGGGTAATATAATCGTATTCAGTCTGTCGTAGACAATCTATATCCTAGTTTAATATATTCGTTGTATTGCCGTACTGTTTCTGTTGAGCTGTACAATATCTAAGCTATGCAACCCACAGTCCAGCCCTGAGCGACGGGTCAGTATAACAGCTGTTACTTTCAAGTTTCGAGAAGCCCCGTGCTTCCAGGCTGACCTGCCACGCAGGGATTTACTGCTCATTGCATAAGCACTTCTGTGTCTGGCGCTATCCAGGCGCGTGGTGTGTATAATTTAGCCGAGATAAAAAAATATGGGGAAAAAATATTCTATTTGAAATTTAAAACCTGATGATGTTTCTAAATCGCAAGCAGTTTTCAAGTGTATTCAGATTTATTTTCTTATGGTATGAATTATAAAGTAAAGTAAACGTACTTATATGAGAAGTTTTGTTGGTAGACTACTGAAACAACCGCATATTATGAAAATATAAACTAAGTTTAAAGAATAGATTAATTTTACACATGAAAATAAGTGATTTTCAACTAATATTTCGGTAGCAAAATAAACGCAAATGAAGACTGATCATAAAATATTAACTAATTTAAAATATTAAAAATATGTATTTCCTAAAATTGCACAGTAGTATTGACATATATTCAAAGAAGTTAATCAAATCAAGACCAATATTATAATTTTTTGGAAAGAAATTTAAGAGTTCATACAACGTTAGCTATGATTGTCACTTTTTTCTAAACTAAATTTCTTGATATTTTCTGCCAGTAGCCCAAAAGTTACACAAATACAATAATAATACAATGAAAAGAGTTGTATGAATGAGTGTGTAGCAAAATGATTTGTGTCAACCTCCTTCCCCCTATTGTTTCTAAGCCTGGATACGAATAGAAGCAAAAGTTTCCCTCCCTCTCCTCCCCTAAAAAAAAACTTTCAGTATCTTTTAGTACACAGTGTTTCTGCAGTTGTGCTGCCGCCTGGACGGAGCCGGCTTAGTGCCTGAAATCACCCCTACCCTCCAAAACATTGCGCTATCTGTACTTCTGTGCGTGAAGTTTGGGCAGAGTGCCAAGATCTGTCCCGAAGCTTGCCGTTTCTCGCGGGCCACCACTATGATATGTGAAGGGGTTGATAAATGTGGAGGGGAGAAAAGGGAGGGTTTTGAGAATCTTGTATGCATTCCATCCTCACATGGGTGTCTTGCTTGATAGCTATCTCTCATGGCGAAGAACAGAAGTTCACTCACAGGGACAAATATTTATAGAAGTCAGAACTTCCCCAATGATGCTGTTAGGGAGACAAAGCGTAGGAGTTTATTTCGGTTATTTTCCGTATGTGTGCAGTACAGATATAATTTTATGTGAGGTCGTCGTTAGGAAGACAAATCAAAAAGGGCTTATTTCAGTAATTTCCCTTATTTGTGTGCTAAGCATGCTGCTGCTAGGGGAACAAAATGAAGAAGTTTATGTCGGTACTTTCCTATATAGGTGTAGTACATAGTTTGTATTGCACTATACTAATAGGTAGACAAAGCGAAATAGATTTTTTTGGTTATTCCCCTTATTTGTTACGGGGATATTATTGCATGTTGGTATGTAAGTTGTGCGCTGATATAATCAGCTGGTTTTTGTTTTTGTATACGTCCTAACACCCGTCCAGAGTATCTACAGCTAATAAGACTAATGAAGTAGGAATGATGAAGGTATAATTTAACGGAAATCTAATAGTATTGACATCAAGGCAAAGTGATAATCTATTTAGGGAAAAAATGGAAAAATGGAATTTAAAAAAATTGTAGGGGAAAAAATGTAGCCGTACTGATATTCTAGGATCATAATCACATTCAAAGAGGAAACATTTTTTTACTATGATTGAAAGGTTTTTCTTGGAAAGGGAGGCAATTATTATTTTTACAATAGTTGAGATTAGAAATATAATATTACTTCTTAAAATCGAGTAGAATACTGGTACTTAATATAAAATATTTATTTCTTATGATTGAAATTCAAATTTCGGTAAATTAAAATATAATTCGAAACCCGAGTTATTCGTCACCGGCAAAAAAACTGGATGAGCTTGAAATTAAGTCCACGTGCCCATCGGTGTGGGTCATTTAGTTAAGATAAAAAATATGATATACCCTCTTTATATTATTTATTTTTTATTCTCACATTGTGTAAAGGCCATCGTAATATACAACAAAAGATTATCACTGCATTTGGCGAAAGGTTTTTACAACACTACTTTTTACTTTGCTCTTTGTCAAAAAATTTATTTCTGATATGAATTTTTTAAACTTCATTATCAAATAATACATTTTAAAAACACACATACAATCTGAATGGTAAATAAGACTACGTGGGCCACAACCAGTACAAGTAGCAAATATTAGTAAGGAGCTGCTTCTCATATCGTTGATGTATCAACCGCAGTCAATACAAAAACAAAAAGTGCATATTAAAAGGGCATAATGGCCAAGTTGAAATGTCACTTCTTAATATCAAGAGCGTTCATTAAACACCACAACCTTAACCAACAAATTATATTAAAAATAAACCCTACTAGTTCGTGCTTGTTCAACATCAATCTAATCACAAAAAACCTTAACCTTTCAAGCAACCCCTTCACTGACTTTACATGAATCTTCGATGGGAAGAGTTTTGACAAGAAAATGATCCCCCACCCCCACTTTATTCAGTACTGAATTAGTAAGTGGCCCTTCTGGTACACCCGTCCATTTTTCTCCTTTATTGGCCCTATTGAATACTAGAGGGAAAAAGGCTAACAAAGAAGTACATAATAAGTTGAGTGTATAAAAGAAGTTCTCGTTGAGTGATGAAGGAAAGGATGTATAAAAGAGTTTATTTTTACATTGCGCATGCTCTGTATGTCTACAAACCGTTGAAATTCTCTCTACAAACCTTGCAAAACAAGTAGGTTGCGAAGGTATAATGGATCGGCAAGGCAAGCTTGAGTGAGATTTGAGGTTTTAGGGAAGGGTGAAAGGAACATTTCTCTAAGGTTCGCATGAATGGAATAACCTTCAGGGGTTCTATGAGACCACCTTATTCAAATTTCATCGAGTCCTCCACTTCAATTAATTACCGCCGACACAATAGCCAGTGGAAAGGGGGTGGGGGCTTTCCCCTATGACCTTCCAACGTAAACCAAGGCTACCTTTATGCTTTTAGCTTCAAGGGTACACTTGATTTAACTGGGACCCTCATGAGAAACGAACTTAGTAGCTCTACGAGTTCTGATAATTTCCATGTTAATTATAAACGAGATATTAGAGTTGTACTTTCTGAAACGAATTACAATTTGACTTGATTACAGAACCAAAAACAACACACAGTCTAACGGCCATCGATTCATCACTCTTAAAAGGGAAACCACAATTTAACCAATTACATATTTTAAGGTCAAGCCAGAAAAACCCGGAGATACGGAGTGGCCTTATCTCACTAGATGGATGGGCCCATCAAGTGATTTATCATATTTTACCCAACATTTCATCAACGAAATTCTGTAATATTATAGATTTGCGTAAGAGCATATGATTTCTACAAAAAAAATGTATTAAGATTCAGTTAAATCATCTTTAGTTAAAGGTTTTCTCTATTACGTCTTACTACCCATTCAGACTAACCGCGATGTTATAATAATGGAGTAGAAATGAGGAGGGTGAAATTTAAAGTAAGTGTAACGATATTTACGTGGATGGTCTGTGGGAAACAATATTTAATGATACACACTTATCGGGGTTCGAAGCAAATTATTTTAAGAAGCAATTTGTTTCTCATCTGAAGTAAAACACTTTATCCTAATCTTAAAAGAGGCCTTTAATGAACAAAGTATTAGTATGAGAAATTGAAATGATTATTTTTCAAGTTCGTATACATACCATTTCACACAATTTCCAATATCATAAAACTATTTAATCCCACTCATAATCTACAGTTTGGAATATTAATGATGATAAAATTGAAAAAAAAATAAAGGTGTCAAACTAAACTAGGGTTACAAACGACCGTAATTTTACTGCGCACTTGCAAAGTGAGAGAAATTGTACCTCAGTCTATTTTTTCTCTCTTCCGCTTTTCGTATTTCGTTTCCTAAAATTTGCTGGCCTTCATGCTAATTTAGTAAACCCCTCTATTATTATCACAAGTTCCTTCTACCGTCCCTCTCTCTACTTTCTTACTTGAAATATCACCATCTCCCTACTCCCACGACCTAGACGATTGTGTTCCTTTTGCATGTCTAACTCCATTAAGAGAGAGCGCTGAATTCATCTAGGGCGGCTGGGGTTGGGGAGGCCTTTGAAGCAAAGTCTTCTGCGCCTCGTTCTAGTGGCGCGGACCCCTCCAGGCCCTAAATCTCAGGTTGGAGCACAGTTATATACATGCTGGGACCAAAAACCACGATGGTCACTTTTAGTTTATATTATTTAAACATTGGGGTATTAATTGTGAAAATTTTAAACATCCAAATAACACTACCACGCGACTTATGGAATAACTTCATTTAGTACATTATGACAAATACTAAACCGTCCACCGTGAAACCTGGACACATATTAATTGGATAGCAGAGTGATTGCAGATAACTATAGAACATATCTGATTCAGTCCCACCCAGAATCGAACTGAGTTCCACTAGAACCATGAGGCTTCTCTAGCCATTGAACAAAAAAGTGGAGAATATGCTTCGTAATATTATTAATACAAAACATTGATGTCCCCATTTTTGTGTAAATTTCACCCAAATACAATAATTTAACACTAGTACATTAGTTTAAAATACCTTGATTTGATTCCAAATGAGAACTAAAATACAATACAATTAAAGTATTCCCCCCCTTTCATGGTACTAAAATTACTTTAGTTGTGTTTGTGATTACGGTTTGTTAGTGCCATAGGTTAGGGACCAAAGTTATTCTGTAAGTTGGTTTAGAATATGTAGTTTAAATAGCGTTTTCATTTTAAAGTTAAACACGTCTTACAATACTTCGAGGATATCCGCATGATTATACTAATATAATAGAAATGAGGAAGGTAGAATTTGGTGTATAAATGTCCAAATTTTCATGTAGGGACAGTGAACAAAACATCTTGAGTATACCCAGACGGCATTCTCACTTTGAGCTCCCCGTTACAGGCAAACCAGACAAGATGAGACTGATGCCTTAGATCATGTCCCCATTGGTGGGGGGGATACCTAGTAGGTGAACTAACATACTTAGTTCTAACCCTGGAGACCAGGATTAGTCTTTGATCATGTACAATACACCCGCAATGTGGTTTTCGATCTTCTCTCTGAATGAATTGTGTTGAATGTATTTAAAACTCTCCATCTTAATTGTTTTATAATATTAGATAGTTTGACATGGCTAGTTACCATCACCATAACATTAAAACATACCAATAGAAAAACATAAAACATACCTTTTTTTTAGAACACCCTGTAGCGTATCTCCCTTCACTCTATTAAAACCATAGCACTGCCTTGAAACAAATCAATTAGCTACATCCGCCATCTTCATGAAGAGATTTTAATTATCGCATGACTAATGTATATAAGAATATTTCAAAATGCAAATAGTAGCCGCATTAATATTTCACACCGGGGCTAGACTTTTATGTTTAATGTATTATCTTACTCAATTTACAAGTAGATTGCAATAAGTTTGTTATAAAAAAAGTACGTTCTATGTTAATTAAACATTTTACGTTAAAATATAGTTAAAACATTTATTAATGTATTTTTAAATAAATTACTTAATTTCTGGAGTTATTAACGACTCAAGTTAATGAGTATGGGCGCAAAGGTCAGATTAGAGTATATGCACACGAATCAGTTTGGAGAGAGAATAAGAAAACAACAGAATGAAAACATCATGTGTGTTGAGCCAACCCCCAGTTCCTAAGGCTGGGATTCAAACCTCAGCCCCCCCAAGCCTTTCTCCATTTCCTATAAGAAATCACTCTTCTCATCCTGTTTTCTTGGATTAGTAAACGAGTATAATTGGTGTAGATATACCAAATGGGCAGTATTAGGTGTCGCGCTAATAAAGATCTCCACTTCTTGAATGGTTCAATAAAATTTTTATATAAACAAATTTATATAACCGATAATAAAGCTATTATATTTACTTTATTGTATTCATACATCAAGTCATGGGATCTGCAGATGTCTTTTGATATATAGAATCAATACCTGTGATAATGTAGTAAAATATTATCAAATTTGATTACGTTTGTATTTTCTAAATGGCCCTTTCTTTATAAGATGGACTGTAAGAAAGGCAGTCTTACCTTGACCCTGGTACCATTTCCTTCCTGAGAGCAGTGGACAGGTCTGAATCTGGTCCCTCCCCCACAAGTCACAGAGCAGGGGCTCCAATCCTCCACAGCCCACCTGAGAACATTCGGAATAAAAAGTTTACCGAGTATTAAAGCTCATTTAGAAATATCATCTGAAACGATATAGTAAATTTTACCAAGCAAGGATTCAATCCTCAGACTTTGATGTGTTTTTTGTCTTCTTTAAAGGGCTACGCTTTAACTCAAGAGTTATTTAACTGCTTAAAACAAAGAGTTGGGTTGAGAAAGGTAGGTTTATAGGAAGTGCTACCACATTATTGTGATAAAGGGGGATGGATAAACAGCCCCAATGATGAATTAATTGTATGGGGAAAATCACCTTATAGTAGACTAAAACCTTGACCTGCCCATCACCGAGCAATAATCCAGTATATTGCAAAATCAATAACTTAAGTCACTTGATTACTTTAATGGGTTGCCCATAGCATAACCTCCTCAAAGAGGCACCATGGATTTTGCCAATGTGCTAGAGTATCCATGGTTTGAACCTACGGCTGTGGAATCCTAGGAGAGTTATTTAGAGAGATGTGTCTCAAACTTGGACAACCAGTTGGTAGAGCAGTGAAGTGCTAAGTCAAAGATTCGCTGTTCGAATACCAATACGGACCCATTTTTAATATTAATTGCCTGGTCGTATACAAACAAAATTTTTACTTGTAAAAATAATAGGTGTAATCGGAGATTAAGTAAGGCACAATGATAACTAGCTTAAACTAACCTAACATATATCCAATAAAATGTAACGGATGCTTATACAGGTACTGATAAGACATAATGACTAAGGTTATATATAATGTACTTTAAACCAAGCTTACTAACGTTATAAACAAGGGCACGGGGCGATTCCTGGATAGCTTAGTGGTAAAGCATTGGCGTACTAAGCCCTAAGTCCCAGGGTCGATTCCCGTGTCCAGGTGTCATTTGTCAATTTTCTGAATATGATATCTAGATGGAGTAAATCCTCACTAAAAGCATATATAATAGCTTTGGCTATTTGATTCTTAGGAATAATAATGTTCCATAATAATCTACCGATATTAGAAATTGTAGATTATGTAATGAAGAAATACTCTTTTAAGTTGATTTAATGTTGGACTTTTATAATCGATGCATTCATACACACTTCAGCTATAGGCTTGCTTAAAACATGAATCAAGACTTTTTCTAAAACTCAATTCAACAATTTATTTGTTGGCAGGGCTATGCCCATATTTTTAAAGAGGATAACGAGGTTGGGGAGGAGGTCATACTTCTTGTGGGTCGTGGTGAAGACTTCCCAAAGTGGATTTTTTTTATTAATATTAGATATATTTTAGGCTATTTAATTTAAAAAAATATATAAATGAGGTTTTTATGTCTTACGGATATTTTTTTAAGACTTCAATAAGCTATTATCCTAGGCATTGGGTAACAACCTTATTTTTAAAAAAACTCCTTTTATATTATATTAATATTACTTTAGAGGGGTGGGAGGGTTCTGAATCTCCCCTCCTCTTGACCCTACCCCCGGTACGAACTTCTTTGCTACTAATGTTTCCGATAGTGTCCGTGGCAATCAGGCGGTTCCTTTTCCGTTGACCGTCCGTCAATTGGGCAACTCACTTGGCAGGACAGCGGTGCGTGTTGCACTCAACCAGTTTGGGCTCCGGCCTCTGAGAGGCATCGCACAGCTGTTCCTCCACCTCCAGGCCTGACACTCTGCTGCGACAGACAGGCCGGGACATCTTGTAGCCTGAAACATGGTCGGGGCTGCTGTATCCGTGACAGACTACCTTTGTACTCATATTGGCGGCTATTTGGTTTCTATTACATGCACCGCGTCTTAATAACCATCCAGGAAATTAGCATGTATACAATTATAGGTTAAGGAAGAGGAAGGCAAAATTTGAAGTAAGTATCCGCATTTGTGTGGTAGGAGGATGGGGAAACAATTATAAGAAACCTAAATACTGAGGTTTTAACCTTGACCGTCACGTGACCTGAAATATCGATGACACTAGATATCATCTCTGAGGGAATTGCATGCCTACTTTGGGAAACAGCGTTGTCATTTTATTGTTTACGTGTTGTCAATCTTCCCCAAAATAAAATTTTTGCAACGCTGGTTTGTCTATATTGCCAGTAGTTACTTCTTACCCCAATACACCATCTTCAGACACAACTGAAAGTGAGGAGATTTGGCAACAGTTAACTGAGAGAGAGCGAAGGTAATGATTTTCTCCATTAGATTGTAGTCCCTCAGTGGTAATATTGCATATAGACTATGCTTATACCTTTAACCCCATGGGTATGGCATCTCATTGCTGGTCACATGGTTTAAGGTGTTATGTTCTCAATACAGACCTACTGGATTTCCTTCAATGAGGATGTCAGGGTTTGAATCTTGTGCACATCCTATTAATTAGTTTACTCACCCCTACTCCTTAAATTGAGTCTATATTAGCCATGGAGTTAAAGTAACATATAAGTAAAAAATTCCCTTACCCCCTCCACAGGTAACGGAACAAAGAGAGCTGGGTGCCTCCTCCCAGTGGTACAGAGGCTGGGCGCAAGATGAACCATCCCCTCCACACACCCCGCACTCGTCCACCTTCTTCAAAGATCCTATTCGTAGGTCACATCCTACTCTCTGAAACAGTAAGCAGTACATCCTACTCTCTGAAACAGTAAGCAGTACATCCTACCCTCTGAAACAGTAAGCAGTACATCCTACTCTCTGAAACAGTAAGCAGTACATCCTATTTATTTTGAGTATTAAAAAAAATTTCTAATCCAAGCGTTGTATCAACGCACAATTATTTCAAAGGTAACTTAATTTGTGAGTGTACAATTAGTTACAGATACCGAACTTAGGATCAAGATTTATATTATGTGGGCAGTAGCATTAGCCTCTGTAATAAAAGGGTTGCTTATTTTATACATTCCCTGTAATTAAACTTGGTGGGTCATCTTGTAATGTAATCAAAATCTCTAACTATTTATTTTTGTCAGCTGTACTGTGTCTAGTATCAAAATAAGTAACTGGTATCAAAGCTCTCACCTTCCATATATTTTTTTTTTGCAATAAATTCAAGCCTTATCATGAAGAGTAGTTTTAAAGGAGTTTCAGCCTATATAGTGGGCTGCACAACAGAAATTTATCAATTAAAAGGCAGTTCTGGAAATAAATTACGATTATTTACCCAATAGAACTGTATGGAATGAATAAAGGGAACATTTTCTGTGATGAGCTAATGTAATATCCTTTTCCTCGACATTTTTAAAATGTAAAGAGCTTCAGTTTAGTAACATCGCCAGTTTTCTAACCTAACACTTTGCTTTTAAAGAATATATATTATATGCCCATAGAGCATCCAGTACCATATTTCATATTCTCTCCAGACTGAATCCTAGTATTATTTGAATCCTGAATAGCCGTTATTCATCCCAGATGAATAAAGGCATCATCCAACTTCACCGAAAGATCATTTCAAGCGACATTGGTTTTTGATGCACATGCTCCGGCTTTCCTGACGACTCTAGATACTCGTGATTCCTCTTATCTGCCTAGCTTCTACCTAATAGCTCCTTGGTATTTGTAATGAACAATCACGGAAAAAAATTGTCTCCCCTAACAGTTTCTGTTGATGCACATGCCCAAGGTGCAAGGACGGCATCTGGTACTCTCCTAACTCTTGTCAGCCAGCTGAAATATCACCTTATTACACGTCCAGCCCCTGGTATTCTTTCCCAAATAGGGATGACCAATGTATATTCTTTGACATACCCTCCATTTGTCTCACCTGGCACTTTCCGTTGATGCACATGTCCAAGCTTCCAGGACGGCATCTGGTCCCGTCCTGAACTTTGTCCGCCAGTTGAACAACCACCTCCTCAGACTCCTCACTGCCTGGTAATCTTCCTCTGCAAGTTAGGGCACATGGCTCACTGTCCTCGTAGTGAGGCGACCACTGCAACTCGGTGCCGTCGTAAGGGATCTCGTTGTAGGCCGAGCATTGCTGGTCTCGAAACTCACCCGTCTCTGGACAAGGCTGAATCAGACAAGACACCAGAACCAGCATAACAATGTGTGCCTTGGATAAAAGTTTTATCCAACGTGCAAATAATATGTTTCCTTTATTTAGGTGAAGTTTTCAACACAGTTACAACACTTTTATCGTAACAGATTAGGATGACACTTTACAAATATACTTAATTTGTTGCTCTACTTGAACACTATAGTAAGTCACGTTTGTATGGAAATAGTGATTTTATTTGTTTCATGTGAATAGGTTCACAATTTGTTTTTATTCTATCTCCACAAATTATGATAACAATTTTACTAGCCACTATTACCATTCTAAATCTCTTGTATGAATTAATTAACTAACCTAATTTAAACGTACAATAATATTATGTACGCTGTATTTATTTTAGCTATATGCATCATAATATGAGCTTTCTGCTACTGTTTTAAGGACAAGTACTACAGAAGATGAAATTTAAGGAAACGACTCAGCATTAACCCGAGTGACACGCAACCAGAATTTGGACCATAGCTTTCAAAGTTATTGTGAGGTTGATATGGTTAAGAATTGTTTATATTAACATTTATTTAAATAAACAAAACTAATATCAGTGCAACCCGCATCGGTGGTAACATGTGTTTAGGCTCTAGTCCCATATAGTTAGACTTTTCAGTGATGGATAGGTCGGGGCTCCATTCCTGACCAGCTGTACTGATGTGGTTTTTAATTAATGGTTTCCCACGATCTCTAAACGCAAATACGTGTACATATAATCTCTTAAATTCATCCTTCTCGTCCTTGCTCCATTAGTGTAGGCCTATACAAGTGGATAGCCTTGATTTTATTTAGATGTTATGCATTACAAAAACAACCAAAAACCAATTTAATTCCACTTGCCAAAAACACTTTCTATCTTTTTTATCATACAATCGTTTAGTGAACTACAAACTCCTATAACCTCACCTGTTATCGAACCAAGTAAATAATAAAATTCTTCCCAAGCTATATATTAACCAGAGGTAATCGGTTAACGTCTAAAGCTCAGTGACTTGCCGCTCTCTTTCATGTCCGATCCCAACGATCGTTTACCCCCGGGTTTGTTAGTGACCTGTCACATTGTGTCCACCCTCCAGTGGAGAAGAGTGGGAAAATTGGTGGTTTCAAAAACCCTCATGAAGGCTGAATCGACCACAACGAAAGGAAAAAAAAGTGGCCCAACGAGATTTTCTGGTGTCCCCTGGCAATAGTAAAAACCCAGGCACACAATTCCATCAAAGGACGATGAAAAAAAAAAATCCCTCCCTACAACTCCCAGAGGCTATTTTCGGTTTGATCGTCTTAAAAAAAGAAAGAAATAGAAGTGGTTCCTCTTGTACAAACGAAGATACAAACAAGGACTGCGAAGGGATAATGGGTGCCACGGGGTATGTTTAGCTCTTTCACGGTCTTTTCTGTCAAACAACACTTTTTTTTAGACAAAAAAGCGAAAATATAAGTTTTATATAGCAGTTTTTATAAACCAATGAATGATACGTCGAGGTCGTTAAAGTAGGGAGAGAAATTAAAAATATATTTTATCAAATATTCTATAAGGCACTTTTATGTATATATTTACATCCCTTGGTATGATAGGGGGCTATTGGCACTCGGAATCGCTCTAATTTGAAGGTCCAACCACTCATATAGTAAGCATTGCCTTAGTTAGTCACGTTTGTTAATGATAGGATTCACGGTAAGGATCAATAAATGATGACTAGTATACCCTTCTAGGATGCTTGTTTTAAACCCATCCATGATATTTGTCTTCTTTCTCTTCTACATACACATAACATTTACATTCGTACTGCATTGTTTGTTTTTACACAGAACTGAATATTTAAAAAAAAAGCATATTCTAGGTGCTACCCCAGGAAACGTTTTTCATTGCTTCAAATCTATATAGAAAAAAATCTCATCGTTTTATTTTTTCTAACCTAGTCTTTAATAAATTTAAAAAATCAAATCAAATTTTTTAAATTCATACTTTAAAGTGCAAATGCTCGTACTTAAGTGCTACACATTTTAAAATTTCAAACATCTGCTTGTGGTAAATATTGCACCAAGCTCACGACAGACAGACAAACAAACTCTTCATTTTATTATAATATATAAATGTATGCTCACATGAACTATTTTTTACCTTTCTGCTTTCAGAAAGATTTATAAATGCCATTTCCAATCATAATAAAAATAGTTCAAGTTTTAAATAATTTCCACAAAAACACATTTTTAAAGATCCTGGGAAGAACTTAAAATTATGAACTACATTCCTCGAAGTTGTAAGGCGTGGTTTATTTTTTGTAACAAAATGGGAGCATATATTTTATGATTAATAACCTAACGACACTTGTTCCAAATTTTTATTTGTTCTTAAAATGTGTAGCATATAGTAGGGAGTTATATCATTTCTCGCAATATCAGTTCATCCCTCTTACAATAACATAATTAAAGCTACGGTTGATAATTTAAATCACACAGATCGGTGGCTTAACTCCCTCAGAGACCTTCCACTCAATCTAGATTTATAAAGTGAAATATATAATTATGTATACACGTATCCACTTCCATTCACTAATGTATGTATATTAATATACATACATTCCAACTCCTTACGCACCCTTTTCCATATTTAGAAAACAAATGAGGTATTAAAAATTAAGCACTTTAAACATACATTTAGAATTTCAATGCTCGTGCCCAATATTATTTTTTAAATAAATATTTACTAATTACGCTAGTGGTTTTAAGGATGAGGAAAGTTTTATTTAGAGGAAGTGTAACCATATTTGCGTGGAAGGAGAATGGAAAACTTTCGGAAAACCCCCACAGTATACCTGACCGAGATTCGAACCTTGATCTCCCCATCATCAGCAGTCTAGTCTACTGCGAGAATAGCACATTAAACCATGCGGCCACCGAAGTGGGTTAATACATTTAGTTTTCCACGTTTTTCTAATAAGTAATAGCGTGTTTCAGTGGACACAAGGTCTAGGGCGTGACTCTCCTGTTAGATTAGACTGCCGACGACAGAGAGATCGGGTGTACTGAGGGTTTTTTTTCTAAAATAGTTTTTAACTCTACCTCCACTCAAATGCAGGTACAATTATTCTAAATTCAACCTAACTCATTAGTGTAATTAGTACATAGGCTTATAACCTGAAAAGGTAGTAAGACGCGATGCTAAATAAACAATAAAACAGTATCAAAAATTGGTCCAACTTTAGTTGCAAAAATCACCGAAATTCAATTAATGACCCGTGAAGGGTAGTGTAGTTTTTAAATGTTTCTACTTAAACTCCAATAATATAGTTTTTTTTTACCAAAACAGTTAGGCTAGAAGTTTAGGCACCTCGTATTATTCAAATTAAATCAAAGTAGAATCAGATGATTTTCCCCAACACATTTATAAATAATTTGTTATAACCCGCATAGTTTGTCGCATGGTCTAATGTGTCACTCTCATAATATACGAAATTGCTGGTGATGGGAAGGTTAGGGTTCGAATCCCTGTTGAATGCGCTAAGTTTTTTCTTATCGTTGATGGCTTCTCCCTCTCTATCTACGCCAATACAGGTACATTTTCTATAAGGTTCTACCTTACTATTTCCTACTCCAATAGTGTACATTTGTAACTAGTGTACATATATGTAAATAGTGTATATATATGTAAATAGTAGTAAATGTAGTAAGACGCAGTCAACAAACAACGTATAAAAATGTATGTAATATATTAGTAAGATATGAAAGTAAAACCATTATAGTAGTTTAGTTTCCAAATTTTTAAAAATAAAAAAAATATCCAAGCTTAGCTTTTGTTGGCGTATAAATTATTCGAGCCCGTAAAAAACTTCCTAATTGACTTTCCTCTTTTTTTTTTGTGCATAATTCCTACCCCCACCCCTACTCCCTCCAGCCATTCTGTTCTTCTTTTTAGAAGCGTCTGAAACGAGAAAGAAAGAATAGATTGATTTATGTTGACTTCTTCTCTCTGGAATGATGGAATGGAAATTGATCTCGACGTTTGGCCGCTCGGCGAAGAAATGGGGCGGCGGACTCAAAAATCTCTGCTACCCTGTTACTACAAAATGATTTATGGCAATCTCTTATGTGTGCCGCAAGAACTTTATCCCCACCTTCCCACCCTCCCTCCCCACCATTTACTAAGTAACGAAAGGAACGGTAGTGCCGAAACAAAAATTTGTTAAATGTTACTTTTGGTTTAACTTTTGTGAATGTCTTGGAGTTAGCTGCTCCTCCAGCCATGACAAACATGTCTGAATCTGGGTCAGAGATAAAAAAAAAACATTTCCATAAAATACGTTTACTTGACGACTCAGCGAACAATGTAAAGGATCGTTTTAAATAATTTAGTGAGGCTATCGGAATATATTTATTTAAAAGAAGTCAAATAAATGGGGGAAAAACAGAAATGCGCATTCATGAAAAAAAGGGATATCTTGTATGGTCAACAAAACACTTTTTGGTCGTTGCCAAAATAAAATAAATAAGTTATACCAATTTGATGATGTTTTTTTGCAATAGTAAATAGTTTGAGGAATGTGAACTAATTTTTTTTTGTAGCACCACGTCTTACTACCAGTGCGGGCTGTACGCCAAACTAATATTTTTTTAACAAGGCAGCTATATATATATACCCAAATTATCCTTTGGTTTAATCATATATTGATTTACAAACTAAGCTATCCTGGAACTTGTCTAAAAGACACAACGGTGGGTACGCCTAATAAACGGATACTCTAGTTTTATTTTCCTGTGAAGGAGAAGTCGAGTGTTTTGAGAGTGTGGGTACATTTACTCTAGATACTACCTTACTCATCCCTACTCCATAAGTTTAATTGAATGCGAATAGCTTGGTAGGATAGTAAGAATTGGTGCAAAACAGATTGGTCCAAGCTTGACTTGGAAACATTCCTCTTTAAAACTCTCCCAATACGGGTCTACGTGGTCAAACCCCGGCAACTATAGACTTGGTGAAATCTTCAGGGACTTTGTTGGTAAAAAAGTGGTGCATTAAGCCAAAAGATTAAGGGTTTGAATCCTTGTATTTCAAATTCATCCTATCTTCATTTCTGAGGAGCTCCGAATGTGATGTATTAGGGCAGATGAAGGGAGCTATGTAGGACTAAAGTAAAATGTTACAAATAAAAAACAAGAATTTATCAGAAATTTTAGCAGCGTCTTTTACTGCCAGTCCGGGAAATACGCATGTGTATTAATTACGCCAATGTGTTAGGGATGTGTAAGGTTGAATTTATAGGGAGTGTGCCCGCATTTGAGTGGAGAAATAGAGGCAAACCATCTATAAAAATACACCCTTTGTACACCCAACTAGAATTCTAACCCCGATCTCCCAGTTATCGGCAGTCTAGTCTATTGCAAGAGTAACACCTTATACCATGCATGTTCAACCTTTCCCCAACTGAGGGCCACGTATGTTCTTTAGGAAATGGAAGGTGGCCATACTTTAGATTTATAATACCTAATGCCCAAATATAGTAGACACACATACATACCCATATCCACACCCATACCCATCCACCCATTAATACTTACATTACACAAGTAACACTATACCTACGATTCAGGAAACCACATGAAAGCTAGCGAGTATTTACGTCAACTCCAAGAGCCTAATTGGCTGTCTATTCCTGGTATTTTGAGCTTTGAAGTATTCCAATTTGATCTAGAGCTGCATAGAATGTACTCAGAAGCCACAAATGGCCCGTGGGCTTGCCTTAGAACATTTGATCACCATTGCGGATATGATCAGATTTCACTGTGAATGAATGATTTAACTAAAATATTCGTCCCCAAATGTAAATAAAATTATTCATTTATTTTAAGAAAGTTTTTTTAGCACCGCGTCTTACTACAAGTTTGGATTATAAGCTTATGTACTAATTACGCTTTTGGTTTTAGGAATGATGAAAGTTATTATTATTATTATTATTAGCACCGCGTCTTACTACCCGTTCGGGTTATACGCACGTACGCTAATGTGTAATAGTAGGGTGATTATGGGATGAAATGGAGGACCTACAGTTTAACGTGGAATCCGAACCATGGTGGAGGTCTGGCCTTCCTCGCATTCATAAGTTGTGATTAATACACGTCTTGTCAGAGGTGAAGGAAGGGTTTGGCAATCAGATAAATCTGTGCCGGGACCGAGGATTGAACCCCGGACCCCCAACACAGAAGTCTGACACCTTACCCCTAGACCACCAGGTCACCCAAGATGAAAGTTAAATGTATAGGAAGTGTACCTACATTTTTGTATAGGAAAAGTGGAAAACCATTTGGAAAAAAACACCCTCAATGTACATGACCGAGATTCGAACCTCGATCTGCCCATCATCGGCAGTATGTTCTACTGCGAGAGTAACGTCTTAGATCGTGCGGCCACCAAAGTGGGTAAGCATATCTCAATGTCAAAAATAAAGAAAGATCAAGTTAAACCAGTACTAGTGGTTAAGTAGTCTAAGGTGCTAGACATTTCATTAGGTCACTGTGATCAGTGTTTGAATACACCCCGGATACATTAAGAGTAGTTTTCAAAATGGAATTTGCCTTGTGTTTTTCTACCATCCTCTCTCCACGCTTGTGCAGATGATTTTACCCAAAAGCTACTATTCCTATCCGCATATCTTAGTTAGAGTGGTTGGTAACCAATGTTCTATAATTATTACCTTTAGAAATAACTATGCCAAATTAGGCTGGACTAATCTTGTCTATATATAGTTAAGTTAAGTTATATTAGACTAAATTAATTTAAGTAATATTATAGGTACTGCTTGTTCTCTATGGGATGAAGATACTGGGGAGTGGAAGAGGTTACATAATGATGAGTTACATACCCTGTACTCATCACAAGACATTGCTAGGATAATACATTTTCTTAAATTACGGTGGGCAGGATATGCAGTGTGAATGGGAGAATCTAGGACCGTGTTTATAGCAATGACTGGGAAACCCAACGGTGGGATAAGACCATTGGGAAGACCTAGACGCAGATGGGAGGATAACATTAGAATGGACCTGAAATAAATAGGGTGTAATTAGGTGGACTGGATTGAACTGGTTCAAGATAGGAATAGGGGGCATACTTTTGTAAGTGAGGCAATGAACTTTCGAGTTCCTATGCCAAAGAGTAATTGGACACAAGACCAGGCGCGCATTCGGGGGGGAGTGGGGGGGGTCAAAGGGTCAGTTGACCCCCCTGTGAAAGTAAGAAAGCTAATACAGAAAGCAAAATGAAAGTTCAAATTTTAGAAAGAGAATACAACACAGATAAATTGTACGATTTTTTTTTATATTTTTACGCGCAGACACCTCTTAATCCGGGTCCACACGTTCGTTATTCTTTCACGTTTATTCAATTTTCGATATGACTCACGCAAGTGTGGAAAAAATATTCGTTTTCATGTACGAATATTTTTCGTGCATAGCGAGTAACAAACATTGTTCTGCATAGAGACGGTAAACTACCACATCATCAAAGAAGACTAATAATCACCTGAGAGCAGTTCATCCACGAATACCGAATATAGATTATGTGTGGACAGCAGGAGTGGTGGAAATATGTGGAACTCTGCCCCCTCTGGAATAAATCTCCCCCCAGATATATTTAAAATCCTCCGATATTATCGAATATGAAGCTGAAATATGGCCTTAAACAAAACTCCAAATGACTTCTAGATGCTTTCTATTGTCAAAAAAATTTGCCGGAAAAGACCGAAACAAATAACTAATAGACTAGAGGCATCTATCTGGCAGAAAAAGTCAGAGGGGGAAAGCTCTAAATAGCTTCCAAGGTCATCCAAATTTCAAAAATGTTTAGGGGAGTACAACTCCAAATAGCTTCTGGATGCATGTCATTTTGAAGAATTTTTAGGCGAGAAGCACCCCAAACAGCCTAGTTTCTGAAATAATTCAATTTTCAAAATGTTTTCGGTGGAAGACCACTTCAAATATTTTCATCTAGAGGTATCTAACTCTAGTAAAATATTAAGGTGAGGATCACTCTAAATAGCTTGGAGGAGCATACAAATATCAAAAATTTCTAGGAGAGAAACTCTTTAAATGGCTTATAAAAGAATCTAATTTGAAAAAAAAAGCAAGGCGAAGACTACTCATAGCTTCTAGAGTGAAGCATTTTTCAAAAAATTGTTGAAGGAGGGTCAATCCAAATAATTTATAGAAACAATATAATATTCAAATATGAATGAGAAACTATTAAATGGCTTTAAACAGAAATCTAACATTGTAAGTAAGTACATATATGAAACCAGCTCATTCCGTTCTGGTCTGAGTAGGAGTCATACTGCATTTAGTATGGCTTCGCACTTGGGACATACTAAGCTTTAATATGAAACTGTCCCTAAGAGTATTATTATTATTATTATTATTAGCACGCCTTACTACCCGTTTGGGTTGTACGCACTTGCGCTAATGTGTAATAGTAGGGTGATTGTGAGATGAAATGAAGGAACTACAGTTTAACGTGGGATCCGAACCACGGTGGAAGCCTGGCATTCCACATCTTGTCAGAGGTGAAGGAAGGGTTTGGCAATCAGATAAATCTGTGCCGGGACCAAGGATTGAACCCCGGACCCCCAGCACTGAAGTACCTTACACCTAGACCACCAGGTCACCAATCGCCAAGAGTAAGTAATTTTATTAGGTAAAGTTTGGTTAAATTTAAATGGGTCGTCATGTTTAGTTTCACTTATGTTAGATTAAGTAAGCTATTGTTTGAACCCTTTTCATGGTGTATATAATTGTGATAGCTCTTTTAGAGGTAGAAAACTAAGCCATGTCAATAGGGTGGTTAAATAGGACATAGAATGCATGAGGTTTAAAGTGTATAACAAATGTGTATGCAGTACGACCTATGGCATAGCCACTTGATCTAAACCTATGCTTAGGCCCCAGAGGGGCCCCTTACACACCAACCATACGGGATATTGGATGAAATAACCTACTTCCTTAAGTAAGAAGAACAGGCTTCCAATCTTAATACTGGTAGAAGGGGAACTTATTTCCCAGCGCAGCCAAGCGGCGGAGCGTGAAGCCATTATGAAGCGGGTAGGAAGGGCTGGAGGAGGTGGAGAAGGGGGGGGAGAGAATTATAGGGGCGGGTTGGAAAGAGGAGGGGATGTGTAATATGTATATACGTGGGTGTTCTTTCATACACATTAGACCCTCACTCATGGATTAAAAAATAACGGTAGAATATTTCTTCAATCCCTCTCCCACAAGATGATCGAAAATAAAAACCCTTTGTATAAGTTTTATTAAATAGCTAGATTTAATATATACTTTCTTAGGCCACTGATCATATCAACATTTAAAAAAAATTGAGAATAATTATATCAGGAAAAACTTACCAAGCGATTTATATATATATATATAAACTATATATACACACGGTGTTTCAGTGAAAGCGTGCAAAAATTAAACAGGACATAGGGGATGCTCTACCGAATATTTTGAGATAGGGAACATGTGGTCTGCGAAGCCATATAAGGGAAATAATATGGCCCTAAACATGTGGGGGAGAGCCTGAAGACTATTTCGTATGGGGATGTCTCAAATCACTTGTGTATGTGACCTTAGTGGACACAAACTTGGAATTGGTTGCCAGGACTGTCGTCGCCTGTGATGTGATTCGCAACACGCATGGGATATTTGAACGGGTGCGGCAGAATCTCGTACGCCGATGTCATGCTTGCAATGGGGTTGATGGCCGTCATTTTGAGCAACTGTTGTGAAGTACGAAATGGTAGTTTTGTCAATGATGTGGTATACTGTACAGTACTACCTGTACGTAATGTCACAACTAAATGTAAATAAATTACATGTAATGATTAGCTGTAAATAAACTGGACATTAGTAACAGTGTTAGACATGTTTAAGCCCATATCCCACTTAGCTGGCTTCGCAGATCACACGTTCCCTATCTGAAAATGTTCGGTAGAGCATCCCCTATATCTTGTTTAATTTTTGCACGCTTTCACTGAAACACTCTGTATACACACACACACACACACACACACACACACACACGTGTCTGGGTTACATCACTTGTAACCCAAGTTTGTGTAAAGATTAGCCAGTTTTAATGTACCATTTTCCAGAGAACTCCCGAATATTGACTAATCGTACGTCCTTACCGTGTCCCGATGAGATGAGGCGATGATGCTTGTGAATATGAGGGTGTAGACTCAGTGGAAACTCTTAAACCTAAATTAAGCCTAACTGACCAAACCCGGGTGAATGTTGGGATGATTCCCCTTTCGTGAAAAACTAGCATTGGAAACAACCGGGAATCGAGCCCGAGACCCCTAGGTTCGTAGCCAGGTGCACTGACCACTATACCACAAGGCCGGACACTAGATGATTCAAAAACAAACATAACATCCAGTCCCCCGCCCCCTAAATCTTCATCATGCAAGTGGAAGCCCCAATTTTATTATTCATAAATCTTTTGGCCGTGCCGGGAATCAAAATTGGTACCCTAACCTCAGATTCAGTCATGATATCAGCCAAAATAACGAGTTTTGCAACTTTTTCCAACCGTTTACTACGTCCTATCCGTCCGAGATATCCACAGATTTCTACTAACGTGATAGTGACGAGGAATGTAGAGTTTAAAGGAAGGAGGGAGAGTAGAATCTCATGTAGGAAAAAACGTCCTGACAATACCCGAATATATTTTGAACCCTGACTGACATCCCTAATACCGGAAACCAAGAACAAACGAGGATGACGTATGGGTCCACGCGCTCATTAATACGGGTCTTATTTAGTTCTTTCCGATCTGTATAAAAAGTTTGAGTTTACTATTAATGATATATAGATATCCTAAATTCAACACCCCTCTCCATAGAACATCTACCTACCAAGTACCGTCAACTCTGATCGAATTTACGAACATAATGAAGGATTTTTAAGAGTGAGGGTCCATGTTTGTGTAGGGAGAAAAGGGGTGGAATATTATAAAATAAATGCAGGGACCACCTGGGAAAAACTTCAAAATACCGCACACCAATCTCTGCCAGATAAAAATACTAATTTACCATTAAGTTAAAAAAAAAGTTTATGTCAGGTAAAAATAAAGAGATTTTAATATGGGATGCCAATACTCTCTTGGTTTAAAAATGACCTGCTAAAACATGGACATGTGTGTGGTAATGTACTAGTATGCTATGTTAAGGCTGCCATCTACCAAATTGCAGTGTAGATTTTCAGATATTTTACGATAGTATTGGTTAGTTATTTCAAAATATGGTTCACGTCAATTTTATTTTTGAACCGCATCTTACCATCTTTCCAGGCTATCCATAAATTTAAACTAATGTGGTAGGGAAAGAGGAGATATAATTTATATGACATGTACCCTAATTTCCACGGCGGGAGAGTGGGAAACCACTTAGGAAAAAATAAATTAGCACACCTGTTTGGGATTCAAACCCCGACCTCCTCATCATCAACAAAATAGACTAGATGAAGAGATGCAGGACATTCATTCACTGTTAAGCTAAAAATAAATAAATTTAAGTTGTTTGAGAATTTTTATTTGTCGTTTAGAAGGCTAAGAGCTGCCATTTCCGTATAACCCGAATGGGTAGTATGACGCGGTGCTAAAAAAGAACCAGATTAATTTGAGATGAGTAAGGCTGATTATTGAAAGTACATCCGAATTAGCGTAAATAAGAGATGGTGAAACAATTTCCCAGTACATCCACATATTTTATTATTTTTATTATTCTTATTGATAGTGTAAGAAAAAATCTATATTTAGAAATAAATAAGAGATGATAAATTTTCAATTTTTAATGCAATCGAGATATCCGAAGTTTTAAAAGTTTTTCTTGAGTGTGATTTCTCAAGGGCGTCAACATCAGAAATTTAGTCAAATTAATTCCAACAAAGCAATAACAGGGGTTCCAGTTATCTCCTCTCGGTCACGTATCGACTGCAGTGCTTAGTGGTTGAATGCGTCACTAATATCGGGGTTCCCCGGCCTGCTGTATACCAGTAATACCACGTAAATATAGATACATTTCATTGTGATTCAATGATCTGAAATTTTTACAGAGAACTCTACCAGAAAATCTACTTGAAAATGTTACCAGAAAACTTACTTGAAGATTTCCCAGAAAGCTAACTCGAAAGCTTACCAGAACATTTACAGGAACCTTTTCTGATTAAAAATGTACTGAGCCTATAAATTTTTATTTCTTGATAAATCAAAAAACAAAGTATATTCATAACTGGGGCCAAATGGTCTAAGGTATTGGACCCACATTGTATTGGGGCAGTGTTTAAGGCTTAGTACTTTACGAGAGATTTTCTAAATTTGATATTTTTTGTGGGTTCTCAATCCTCTCTTTACGCAGATCCAGGTGCATTTACATTAAAAACTATCTTGTTAATACCTATCCCTTAAAATACATATTCATTAATAGCACTTGAGGCTTACATGATATTTGGTAAAGTAAGTTTATACAAATTTAAAACTGTATAAATCTAGGAAAGAAAAATTCAACACTAAATAGTAAATCCTAGAATCAAAAATATTTGCTAAGTGATTAAATCGTTCAGTTATAAAAACACTTTTTTGTATGTCAACATATATCAACAATCTTTTCTATTTTTATCTTAAAAATACTTAGTCACGCCAACATTTTTTTTATCTTACACAAAACTAATTGTTTTCAAGCAAAGACTAACCCCAGCCCCAGAAAATAAAACCAGCTAATTTTTCATCTAACCTATACAAAAAGTGATAAATTACTTCCAGCTGAAGTAACATTTTTTAATTTAAAAAAGCTTCTGTGTTAAAGGTTTAAATAACATTGTCATGGTAAATTTGTTTAAATTAAAAATACAAAATAAATAAAAATTTATAGACATAAAATATTTTCAAAATGATGAATATTGTAAACCTATGGAAAATGGTAGACAAATGATTTTTTTATTTTACGCATTGCCTAAACAAAAATTAACATATGAAGTCTAATAGGGGAAGACATCAATAACAAAAATAATAAAGGATCTTTCTTGAACATAAAACACATGACAGCTCTAGATACGGCTTTATCAATTACACTAACAAGTAAAGAAATTAATATCAAGAAATTGTTAGAGTACCTAGAATAAGTATTTTTTTAAACTTATGTACACCATTATGATATTGAAAGAGTTAGATCTTATGTTTTTGTAATCTCTTATCATTTCTTCATTTCACTCTAATAACATGTATAATGAAGCTTGGTAAAAACATCAGGGGTGGATATGACTTGGTTTTTGCGAAGGCAAGCAAGGATTGACGAGACTGTACTGGTG
Organism: Timema bartmani; assembly: GCA_902151455.1. Taxonomy (NCBI): domain Eukaryota; kingdom Metazoa; phylum Arthropoda; class Insecta; order Phasmatodea; family Timematidae; genus Timema; species Timema bartmani. Next base: position 103,976 of record CABFWB010000347.1, on the reverse strand, counting down.
AAATATTCTTTTAATGGCCTCATAGTATAGTGGTCAGAGCTCCTGGCTGCTTACCTAGAGGTCCCGGGTTCGATTTCCTGCCTGTACCGAGGGATTTGTTTTGAAAAGGGAATAATTTCCACGGTCACCAGGGATTGGTTGATTAAGCTTAAGCTAGGTTCAAACGTTTCCACTGGTTCCACACCCTCATATTCACTATTCCCATCACCTCATCTCATCGGGACATGTAAAGAGCCTCCACGCAAAGTATGTACAATTAGTACATTCGGGAGTCCCCTGGGCAAAGGTACATCAGTACTGGCTATTATTTCCACAAACTGAGCTACAGATTGATGTAGCCCAAACACGCCATTATTATTAATGGTTCTCTCGGTAATAAATTTGGAAGGTAACGATTTGCTCGTACAAGCATATCAAGCTGAGCTTGCCCCAGCAATATCCCACGAACAGCACATGGTAAAAATATTATGAGTTCTGAGTGAGAGCAAGCGTATTATGTCTTACCGTGCATTTATAATCCTACATATAGAGTGAAATAGCGCTGCTTTCAGGTTAAAGTCTGATTGAAACCATCATTATAAATTAATATAGGATTTAAAATTCGAATCCGTTTATGTGTGGGCAATACTCTGTGTTGACATAATTTTTTTTTTAAATCTTACGTTTGAATTTATATTTCTCCGTGGTTTATTACCCACCCGGGCTATACGTATTTAATTCCACTAATGGAATATGGATGAGAAGGGTATAACTCAGAGCAAGTGAGCCTAATTTGTGTGTAGGTAGAGTGGAAAACTATTTAAGAGAAAACACCCTCAATACACCCGGCCGGTGTTTGAGAGCCGATATCCCCGTAATCACCAAACAAGACTAGATGAGCTTGACATTTGATCCACGTGCCCATTGTTGTGAGTTAGACCAAAGTTATCACAGAGTTGTATAAGGATTAGGATGACAGTTTTAGGGGAAGTGCACTTACACGGAGAAAAGATGGGAAAACGAACGTGATGAATTAAATGTGGAAAATCACCTCCAGCCCGCTCTACCGGGATTATGACCTTGAACTCCTTAGCACTAGCAAATCAAACCAGAGAGTTATTAAGGCACGTGCATGCCAAGGAGTGCGCACATCGCTCATCACTCCTATCTTCGCACAACGCACATCGCTCATCACTCCTATCTTCGCACAACGCACATCGCTCATCACTCCTATCTTCGCACAACTCACATCGTTCATCACTCCTATCTTCACACAACTCACATCATTCATCACTTCTATCTTCGCACAACGCACATCGCTCATGGAACAGCCTGTGCATACCGAGCAGATTGCTCATCGCTCTTCGTACCCGGCTAGAGAAAACCAGTATGTATGGAGCATTCGTACTGTATTGTTTCTTAAACATCTTTTATTTTGTTATTTAAAGATATTTAATTTTAAAATATTTATTAAAACATAATTTTTTTTTTGACAACGGTAGAGATGATAATGATGACATGTCAACAGTGGCCAAATTTCCATGCCTCTTGCAGCAGATTTCGGGGTACTTATAAATACTATTATTTATTAGTTTATCTCTTATGCCATTATTATTCTTCTTCTTCATAAAATACACTCAGTCTGTAGAAAATCCGAGAAAGACAAACGTAGAAGTAAAAGTCGAATTGATAAAAGATAAAATAAAAGTCCACTGAACAATCCTGAGGGTTTGCTTTGACCTTGAACTCACTCAGAGCACCGCGCACATCGTACTAACCATCACACCCGTCTTAGTTTTTGTGAAGGGTTGTGCGATGTGCTCGGTGCTCTGATTGGTTGGTTCAAGGTCAAAGCAAACCCTCAGGGTTGTTCAGAGCACATTTTATTTCACCTTTTGTCTTTTCGACTTTTACTTCGACGTTTGTTTTTCTCGGATTTTCTACAGACTGAGTGTATTTTATGAATAAGAAGAATGACATAAAAGATAAACTAATAAAGAATAATATTTATAAGTACCCCGAAATCTGGGACAAGAGGCATATACATTTTGCCGCTGCTGATGTGTCATCACTATCGTCACTACTGCTGTTAAAGATAATTTTTTTCCGTTTTAATAAATATTTTAAAATTAAAATGGAAACATTTATATTAATATTTTTTTAAACAAAAAGATGTTTAAGAAACGATACAGTACGAATGCTCCATGCAGACTGGTTTTCTCTAGCCGGGTACGAAGTACGATGAGCAATCTGCTCGGTATGCACAGGCTGTTCCATGAGCGATGTGCGTTGTGCGAAGATAGGAGTGATGAGTGATGTGCGTTGTGCGAAGATAGGAGTGATGAGCGATGTGCGTTGTGCGAAGATAGGAGTGATGAGCGATGTGCGTTGTGCGAAAATAGGAGTGATGAGCGATGTGCGTTGTGCGAAGATAGGAGTGATGAGCGATGTGCGTTGTGCGAAGATAGGAGTGATGAGCGATGTGCGTTGTGCGAAAATAGGAGTGATGAGCGATGTGCGTTGTGCGAAGATAGGAGTGATGAGCGATGTGCGTTGTGCGAAAATAGGAGTGATGAGCGATGTGCGTTGTGCGAAGATAGGAGTGATGAGCGATGTGCGTTGTGCGAAAATAGGAGTGATGAGCGATGTGCGTTGTGCGAAGATAGGAGTGATGAGCGATGTGCGTTGTGCGAAAATAGGAGTGATGAGCGATGTGCGTTGTGCGAAGATAGGAGTGATGAGCGATGTGCGTTGTGCGAAAATAGGAGTGATGAGCGATGTGCGTTGTGCGAAGATAGGAGTGATGAGCGATGTGCGTTGTGCGAAGATAGGAGTGATGAGCGATGTGCGTTGTGCGAAGATAGGAGTGATGAGCGATGTGCGTTGTGCGAAGATAGGAGTGATGAGCGATGTGCGTTGTGCGAAGATAGGAGTGATGAGCGATGTGCGTTGTGCGAAGATAGGAGTGATGAGCGATGTGCGTTGTGCGAAGATAGGAGTGATGAGCGATGTGCGTTGTGCGAAGATAGGAGTGATGAGCGATGTGCGTTGTGCGAAGATAGGAGTGATGAGCGATGTGCGTTGTGCGAAGATAGGAGTGATGAGCGATGTGCGTTGTGCGAAGATAGGAGTGATGAGCGATGTGCGTTGTGCGAAGATAGGAGTGATGAGCGATGTGCGTTGTGCGAAGATAGGAGTGATGAGCGATGTGCGTTGTGCGAAGATAGGAGTGATGAGCGATGTGCGTTGTGCGAAGATAGGAGTGATGAGCGATGTGCGTTGTGCGAAGATAGGAGTGATGAGCGATGTGCGTTGTGCGAAGATAGGAGTGATGAGCGATGTGCGTTGTGCGAAGATAGGAGTGATGAGCGATGTGCGTTGTGCGAAGATAGGAGTGATGAGCGATGTGCGTTGTGCGAAGATAGGAGTGATGAGCGATGTGCGTTGTGCGAAGATAGGAGTGATGAGCGATGTGCGTTGTGCGAAGATAGGAGTGATGAGCGATGTGCGTTGTGCGAAGATAGGAGTGATGAGCGATGTGCGTTGTGCGAAGATAGGAGTGATGAGCGATGTGCGTTGTGCGAAGATAGGAGTGATGAGCGATGTGCGTTGTGCGAAGATAGGAGTGATGAGCGATGTGCGTTGTGCGAAGATAGGAGTGATGAGCGATGTGCGTTGTGCGAAGATAGGAGTGATGAGCGATGTGCGTTGTGCGAAGATAGGAGTGATGAGCGATGTGCGTTGTGCGAAGATAGGAGTGATGAGCGATGTGCGTTGTGCGAAGATAGGAGTGATGAGCGATGTGCGTTGTGCGAAGATAGGAGTGATGAGCGATGTGCGTTGTGCGAAGATAGGAGTGATGAGCGATGTGCGTTGTGCGAAGATAGGAGTGATGAGCGATGTGCGTTGTGCGAAGATAGGAGTGATGAGCGATGTGCGTTGTGCGAAGATAGGAGTGATGAGCGATGTGCGTTGTGCGAAGATAGGAGTGATGAGCGATGTGCGTTGTGCGAAGATAGGAGTGATGAGCGATGTGCGTTGTGCGAAGATAGGAGTGATGAGCGATGTGCGTTGTGCGAAGATAGGAGTGATGAGCGATGTGCGATGTGCGTTCTGCGAAGATAAGAGTGATGAGTGATATGCGTTGTGCTAAGATAGGAATGATGAGCGATGTGAGTTGTGCGAAGATAGGAGTGATGAGTGATGTGCTTTGTGCGAAAATAGGAGTGATGAGCGATGTGCGTTGTGCGAAAATAGGAGTGATGAGTGATGTGCGCGCTCCTCGGCATGCACTTACCCTTACGCTTTTGATAATGGGCTCACCTTTGCAAGTATCCTTTCGCATATCAAAATGTGTAAATGTATAAAATTATTTATTTGTCTCCTTTGAGCTCATGGTTGTTTGTTAACTCCACTTTATGATAATTGTTTTTGTATTATCAACGGGCTTCTAAATTTAATTTGAACAAGAAACACAAATTAGTCCACAAGACCAAGCCCAGACATTTATTTTGGTATAAGATTTTATGCGGTGGTTCGTGGTAAAGTCCCCAAACAATGGATTCCAAGGAATTTACTAACATTAAATTTCTATTGAAGTAGAGAAAGTATTGTTATTGTGAGAAAAAATTCTAGAAATTATGACGAATTTTTACGTTTTATATAAACACCAGCCCAAAAAAGTGTAATTTACAATTCTGTTCTCCATGTCTGTTTTTCTGTAAATCCGTCCCTGGCCACGAATCCAAAACAGTTTAATGGATGTTGTTCTAACTTTATATCTAAATGTAATAGGGCAATGCCACACACTTTTTTTTTACCCTAGCCCTTCAATTAAGGGTAGTTTACTGATGAGTATTTTTTCATTCCAAATTTTTAGAAAATTGCTTTGAAGATTTTGTTTAAAATGCATATCTAGGATTTGTTTGACATGGCAAATAGTACCATATAATTGTTTTTTGGACAAAAATTCGTTAAAGGGTAGTTTGTTTATGACTGATTTTTCAAAAACCTGAAATATTTTACAAATGGCTCTAATTATTGGGTTCTAAATGTGTATCTTAGTAGTGTTTTACATAAAAATATCATTGTTTAGAATGGAGTAGGGTAGAGATGAGGAAGAAAGCATTTTAGAGGTAGTCTACCTAAATTTGCATGGAAGGGGAGTGAGAAAACCCTTAAGAAAAACCACTCTCAGTAGACCCAACTGGGATTCGAACCCCAATCTCCACGTCACTTACAAGCCAGTCTAATACAAGAGTAACGCCTTAAACTATTCGGCCACTGAAGCGGGTTTAAATGTACTTTAAAGTTTATAATAGGAACAGCTCTACAGAAATCTACTAGCCTAAGCATTGAGGGAGGAGGAATACAAAATTCAATATCAATAATATGTTCAGGAGGGAGGGGTTGAAAACCTTAAACACCCCTATTCAGTACGGCCCTATATCTACGTACACTTCTTTTACCTAGACCGATTACATTATGGCCGTATCTTGTACGTATTACAGCATAGTGTTACTTGTCAAGGAAGGTTTGCTACCTCAAAGGCTAAACGGACTGTGCATGGAAACATTGGACATTGTGTGCGTCACTCATTTGGATGGAACATAGACTGACCTGCATATTACATATCTTGTATCGTACTGCCTCTCCTCGACACCCTGCGGGGGATTTGCACCGCCGCAGTTGATAGGAAGCGCCACCATCACAGCTCCTTGAACACGTGCTCCACTCCGACCACTCCGACCAGCCGATACCAAGTCTGTGGCCCATGCCTCGCCTGATGGCTGGTGGTTGCTGTAACAATGATAATTGAGTCTTCACTAGTTGAGTCAGCTCAGTTGTTATGGTCACATGATGATAGGACGCTCTTCTCTCAACAGCCCACACCAAGCTTGATGGTTTGTGGTGTCTGTAAAAAACCGCCATTGACCATTATTAGTTGAGTCAGTGCAGTTGTTAAGAGATCTGACACTTTAGCTCAGTCGGTAGCCCGTCTGTTTGCTGAGCGAAGGGTCCCGGGTTTGATTCCCGGGATGGCCGAAAAAGTTATCATTGGTGAAATGTGGGTTCCCCCTTTCACAGTAAAGAACTAACGGTAGGGGACTGGATGTTGTGCCTGTCCTAGTCTTAGGTCAGATTACAAGGCATATGAAACTACGACAGGCCTAACAAGCCGGTAGTGGAAAAATATAATATGGCTTGAATAAAAAACTGACCCAGACCACGGATTGGAAACAGTAATGGATGTAAAAACAAAAAGTTTTTAAGCACACACATCGCTGTTGCTGTACATTGACCACCCTTTTTACACTCCTCTCTGCATCGCATGCAATAGTTGATCAGGTTTTCAAGCTTTTTATGTGCATGGTTTGTCACAATATTGCTAGCACTGTGATCGCTACATTGCTTTTTTTCTAAGAAAAGGTAAAGTGATAGTAACATATTATATATGTCACCATCCCCACCCAAATGCCATCAGGGCACCATATGTTCATTTTATTACTTTATTCTGTCTGGAAGGCAGCTTTCGAGAGCCTCTTGGGTCTGGAATAACATTTATATTATTCTTGAGCGTATATTTTTATTCATATTTTTTATTTTCTGTATAAAAAGTCTTACAAACAAACAAAAAATAACAGATTTTTTTTATTGTTTTAGACAAACACTTCAAGAAGCCCTTGGCGTTGACTAAATAAATAAAGATAATATCATTATTTTTATCTGAAATCAAATATAATCTGTGATAAATAAGTAAAATAAATATGATTAAAATTAAAATTTGTGTAGTAAACAAAAGTTTGTGTTTGATTTGAACAATCATTTTTCTTCATGTATTATAGGTTCAATAATATTTTACTCGATCATTTATTTAACAATACTTCATGGCATCAACCCGCAAGAGAACCATACCAACCAAGTTGCCACCATATATTGGAGAATATAGTGCCAAGATCTGTGTATATAGGGTGTCATGTGGTCAGCACAACGAGCCCGCTGGGCGTTGATCTCATTTTTTTTGACCGGAGCCGCTACTTCTCATTCAAGAAGTTTCTCATTTGTCCTAATGAATACTTTTAATAGTGGTGACATTACAATAATACTTTTTTCAGTTGTAGGCCTAGCTTAAAAAATACATATTTTTCTACTCTTTTAAATATAACATATTTTACTATTATATTAATCATATATATTAGTTAAATAAAATGTACATTCAACTTATTATTTTAGAATATTTTCTAAAATGTTAAATTATATGTCCTGATAGGCCTTCATAGGTAAACAAATTAGGCTTAAAATATCTACTTAAAGAAGGGAAATAAACTTGGGACCGTTAGATTTATAGATAGAGGGAGGGGGATTAACAATGCCCCAGTATTTTAAACTAATTTTAATATGAAAAATATATTAGATCCCTAGGCCTTTGAAAATATAGTCTACGATTCTTTATATTCAAACAAATGACCCAAAATGTCACCCACCAGGATATTAAAGTGGTGCGAGTGAAGTTATGTATTTTTGCAGTTTTAATAACAACAAAAAATATTCTTACCAACATAAATACAATATGTCTTCATTAGAAAATACACGGATGACACCACCACGCATGATTGCTGGGGTCGAAGATAACTAAGAGCCGCTGAGTGTAATAGTTAGATATATATCCTCTTACTTCTGTATAATTTCAACAATCTACTTGTGTTTTTAAGAATTTGAGACATTATTGTATCTTGAGAGCTCATAATCATAAGTAAAACTCTACTATATAATGTACATTTTTCTAGCCTTGTTGAAAATGGAGCAACAGTGACCTTCCATTAAGAAATCAGCAGAATATCTCATTCAACTAAATCGCTCATCTATTTGTGCCTATGTTAATTGCAACATTCCTTTTTTGTGTAATACTACAAAATTTTTACAATATAACTAAAGCTGTATATAGCCTTGGCGATAGACGTAATAATGACAATATATTTCAATAAAACACCCAAATAGAAGAATTTAGATTAGTTAATGGAACTTTTGGTATAACATTTCTTAGTAAAAGTGTGTTTCCTACGTTGGCCTTTAAACTTATCAAGTTATTTTTAGCACTGCATCTTACTACCCGGTTTTTTGGGATAGGTAAAATTATATTCATAGGAAGTGTACCCACATTCGCGTGGAGGGAGAGTGGAAAACCATTTTGGGGAAAAATCTATCAGTACACCCGATCGAGATTCGAGTCCTCGAGCTCCCCGTCATCGGCAGTCTAATCTATTGTGATAGTAGTGCTTTAAACCATGCAGCCACCGTAGTGGGTCTTATTAAGTTTACCTTGATAGGTTACACTATGGTGCATATATAGCATAGGGTCATGCTTCATTCGATCAAGACTAAACCTTTAAGAGTAAACTCTCAGTTCAGCCTGAACGTTAATAGTCTTACCTTGACGGGTCACAAGCTGCATCAAGAAAATCCTGATAGCTTTCAATGTCAACAGGCGTTACAGTAAAAATCATAAATTTAATTTAAAAAAACTTTATTTCTTCCTCTTTTTTTTTCTACTTGGAGTGTACAAATTTGAAGTATTCGTGTCACGCGCCTACCCTTGCGCCGGCTGACAGGATTGTTTCCGTCCTGCCGTTTCTACGCTGTTCTATGTTGAAGAAGAAGACAAGGGACCCCAAGAGAGCAATGCTACCTTTACACGACTGATGATCTGCGCACTCTGGTGGAAACTGTCATACACAGAACACCTCCCCTCCCTTCACATCAACCCCTACTTTACCCACACACAACAATTCAATCATCGCATCTCGCTTGTAGGAGTGATATCTCGAACTGTCCAAGGAATAGTAATTTTTTACCCAACCAACAAATACATCCTAGTATCAATATACCTATTTAATTAAGGACGTCGCCTACCTGTGAAGTCACGGCCGGTCAAGATAGGATTTCCTATGTTAATGAAATTACGTTTTAATAAGTGAGTTTTAAATGTATGACGTTAAAACAAAAGCCATAAATTCTTAAATAATTCTAAAAATGATCCTACAGTATCACAAAATTGTTATTTTTATCTTGAAGTAGTTTTTTTGTAAGCGGATTTCTTATAAATCATTTACAACTTAAGCTATTTTGGCTCTGTCACGAAGATGGCCTATATAAATCTTCCTGCTAGGATTTAGATTAAGAAAATCCGTGGTAGCATATGTTTATCTAGAATAGTAAACAAGAAAAAAGGTAATTTTATAAAGCAAGTCAAAGTTTTCAAGCAGTAAATAGTATAGCCAGTGTGTAAACTCGTCAGAGGAAGAGGGGAAGTGTTATTAGGGAATAAATCAGAGGTCTCGCAGGGTGAACTGCTCGTTTTCTTTCCTCTCTTTTTATTTCGTGCATTGGTGTTTAAGTGTGATAGTGTTTAGACTGTTAGGTGCGTCAAGTAGGCAACATCGCGAGGGCTTCAGTTTAGTGTAGCTATAGTTCAGGTGATGGCATTCGACTTGAACTTATTGTATTAATTATCTTGCCTTGATATAGCATGACTTTATAGTGGTTTGAGAACATATTGGTTAATGTTAAAACACATATTCACAACTAACTTATTTTAAATTTAATTGTTCTTGAACAAAAATGAATTATGACTCAATATTATTTCTAAATACACATTTACACGCCGCTGGAAACGTGGAATATATGTCAAACTCATCTAGTTTGGTTTGCCGGTGATGGAAAAATTGTGATTTGAATCCCGTTCGGGTGCAAATTGAGTGTTTTTTTCCCCCCCTAAATGATTTACCACTTTAGCTCTATGAAAATGGTGAAACATTTCCACTAATTTATACTTTTCTAATTTGTCCAATTAGCGTAGTTAAAAACACATTACGCAGACGGGTAGTAAGACGTGGGAAAAAATAAATTGTAAACATAGGATACATTAGAGTTTGAAAATATAGTTCAAATTTAGAATATATTCATAGAAGATGGAATGAACGTGGATCACGGAAAAAGTTGTCACTAACATCATTTTTAAATTAGTTTAAAAACTAGAACTGTACACGATTTTTATTCCCTTGTCGTTTGTCAACCACTTGAACCATATTTAAAGAAGCTTTAACTAAGTTATAATTTGTATTTATTTTGTCCGGCTGTTTATTTAAGGATTTATGTGGTTTTTCCGTGTAATAAACCTACTGTTGTTCTTTATACTCCTATTATTTCAGGTAATTACCTCTATTTACTCATACCCAATAAGGCCCTTATAATGAAAAACCACTTTCACCTATGTTAGTTTTATTTATATTACGGTGCTGTTGTGTTGCTCTAAGTAACTCAACGTCGCGCTAGAAATAATATTGCTGCCAGTTATAAAAACTTAATTAAAAGGGTAAATTTACATCAACATGTAATTACTAAACAAAATGGTAATTTAGTACTAGGGAAACTGAATACGTTATAAAATCCATTAACATGAACTCATGAAGAATATAAAACTTTATTATTTTTAATAAATCGCTGGAGAAAGCAAAATATATATTTCGTATTGAAAAATTAAATAAATAGCAGTAATATCAATTCATTTGATCGAACGATTTTACTAAACGAAGTAAGAATAATAAAGTCTGTTCAGCATAGGAATTGTTTTCCGAAAGGCCTTTTTCCGTACCAGAAATCTATTAAATAGTAGGATATTGGTAGGAAAAAAGACCTTTCAGAGTGTAATTCCCACCGTGAATGGAGTATACATATGAAGTTATTATTAGCGGTAAAGAATGGCAATATTCATCTAAACATAAGTAATATAATATAACTGCTAGAAAGTTTGTGTCATGGCCTGATACACGCGAGTGATATTTTCGTACTTAATTCAGAACTGAAATAAGTTTTAGTCAACTACTAACGCGTGAACAACTAATTATTATAGACATTATTACCAAAGCATGCATTCTTAGCACCGCGTCTTACTACCCATTCGGGCTGTACGCTTAAGTACTAATTATGCAAGTGGGCTAGGAATTGGGAAGGTTGAATATAAAGGAAGTGAACCTGCATTTGTTTTGCGTAGAGGGAGAGTGGAAAAACATTGAGGAAAAACCACCCCATTTCACCCGAGCGTGATTAGAACCTCGATCTACTCATCCTCGGCAGTCTAGCTCAACACGAAATCAGCGCGTTAGCTAACTACGCCACCGAGGCGGGTCCAAAGCATGTTGATATCAGAAAACGTGTGAGTAGTTTGGTACTAACGTAGCTGCTAATTTTCACGAGTGTTCAAGTACAAACTAATATTATGCATAAGAGATACAAGTTGTCTTACATTAACTAATTGAATAACTATTAACTCTTCTTTTAAAAACAGTAAAACAAAATATCTTTATTTTGAAAAAGAGATCCAAGGGTAATGGTTTTAATCGGGTAAATTTTATAGACTTAATATTTTTAAAACTATGTATTCATCTTTTAATTTCTAAATATACAGACCAATTTCTGAATATTTTTTTTTGTAGCATTAACTATTCACAAAACTATGATGAAAACAATGACAGTGTGAATACGCTTACATTTCTTAAACGCGGATATAAGTAAGCCGAATTAAATATATTGCAAGTGCAAGAGTATGAGGAGGGTACCTGAGATGCAATGCGCTCGCATTCACAGGGAAAGAGGATAGTAACAATGTTTATGAGGTAGCCCTTTCAATCCACCCCAATGAGATTCAAGACCCAACCTCTTTAACAACGATGACCAAGAGCAATGCGAAGTCTAACCCGGTTTTTCCCAACGACTCTTATTTCTAAAAGCTTCAAAACGGATTCCCTCGCATTGACAAGTCGATGTGTTAAAAGCGCACACCACAACCTAAAACCTTTAAAATCCTTTCTCTTTATTCGAGCGTGGGAAAAGCTGTCAGGAAAACGCGCGTCATCGAATCCGAGGAAGAAAGGGAGAAAAAAAAAACACACACACACAACAAACTTTTCCCGTGAAACAAGCGATGACAGCCACGCGCGTTCGCGGGACGAAATCGATCGTGTTTTATTGGTTCCCGCGCCGCGATGCACGATGGGAAAACGAAAGGGAGAGCGATAAAGAGTTCTCCCCGGCAATCAATAGCCAAACCGGGGCTGTTTATTACGGGGGTGTGGGTTGTTAGTGGGTGGCCATGGGGGGGCAAACGGCGCCGGCCCGGCGAAGTTTTTTTTTATTGCCGCTTTATGGGCAACGATGATTTTCTACGTTCATATTGGATCATCCAACTAGGTTTTGCATTACGTTTATATCGCATTCGGGAGACCTTGATGTATTCGAGCGCTTCAAGTCATGAGTCTACAACAGGACCTTACGTAGGATTTTTTAAGTAGAGGAGGGTAAATAATATTTTTTTTTTATGATTAGGTATAATTAACTGGTTAACAATACAATAACATAGTATGTGATATAGTTATGGTGACACATTAAATCTTATTGAGCTGTTTCCTTGAGTAATAAAAAATAATTTAAATATTTGTATTTTATTGGGAATATAAGAAATCTAAGCACAAAACACAGAATCATATGCAGAACTCAACCATTTATGACACATCGATACCAACAGCTTTTCCAAGATATACCATTAAACTTCAGGGGATACATTATTATTATTATTATTATTATTATTAGCACCGCGTATTACCACCCGTTCGGATTATACGCAGATACATTATTAAGTAGGAGTCTTACAAATATTGCTTATTACTGGAATCTACTACTGGGACCGTCTTTGTTCTCGTCTCATAATATTAATATTGTTTTATATAGAGTACATTTATTTATCAATGAGATGGGTTTTAACCCCCAAACCCCCCAGTGCGTACGGCCCTGGTCTACAACCATAAATACCGTTTCAGGAATAAAAACTCGACCAAGGTGCCAGTGATCGGCGTTAAATAACCGATTATCAGGACCGTGATAAGGGATAGAGTGGATATTTTTGAGTTACAAGTCCCTCCCTAATCTCTGTTTGTACTAAGACTATACTTTTATGATCCCCTCCAACATTTCTTAGATCCTCATAAAATTCAGAACATTACAACTTAGTTATTTTTCAAAACTCTTTAAGTTGCTTTAAGAGGAATTCTTGTAAAAAACAACAATTTAAAACCCCATTTACTCCCATCACCCTATTATTGGGGTGGTACATTTTTCTCTCTATCTATTAATTTTTTTTATTTCAGAAAACATTTTACTTTATGAATAGTTTAAACTTTTGGAAACATTTAATTTATCATAATAGAGGTATACAAAGAATTGTTGGAGTTTACAAACAGCTTATTTGGGACTTCATGGCAACAAAGAAAATATAAGTAGTGTTACTATATTCTAGCCTTTATATTATTAAACTGTGGTTTTACATTTTATTATTGTTTGATTTGAGTTTTCCACTATTAAATCACACATCATTTAATTATCTCTCTGCAAATAGTATCATATTTAGTGATGCCCCAATATTGGGGCAGTGGGAACAAATCGATAGATAGTTTATAATTTTAGATTTTAGATTTCAGGTTAGCTTTATATAAATAATTTCAATTTTCGATTATTACAATGACATATTAAAAGTGAAGGGTTTTATCTGATAATCTTTCAGTGATGAAGACAATGACGATGAGGATTTTATCAAACCATTGTCAATAATTTAAGTGTTAATAAATTTCGAGCTACAGCATAGTCGGGCCTTAATAAACTTGGAAATACAGTTAATATTAATAGGCCTTACAATTAAGGTAATAGCAAAACGGGTGAAGAATATATCCCCTCTAATAAATTAAAAAAACCTTTGGGAGAAGCCTTTATTTGTAAACATAAATAAATAGAGGCTCTTCTACCCAGGTGACAGAAACAAATAGTGAAATAACTTTGGTAAGATATCGTAACATTAATAGTGTAATAATTGTACTCTTCGAGGAGATAAACCAATTTATAAAGCAAGGAGGTGGTTTGATCAATAAAATAAACTAACTCAACCTCCAGCATTGTTGTATCATCAACTACTGTATATTGTCACATGACCAAACCACCTCACAAACTGAAAGTGCTCACAAAGAAAATAGTATTGCCAGATGATCATGTTTCCTCTCAAACAACTCATGGCAGCTAAGCCACTTGACATCCAGAGGCAAATAATATTTGCTAGAATTATTATTATTTACCTTATAATATTATTTTACCATCCTGTCTTACTACCTGTTTGGGCTATACGCATGTATACCACCCTCAATACGACTGACCGGTATTTGAGCCACGAACTCCCCATCATCGGCAGTTTGGTCTGTTGAGAGAATGACTCCATAGATCCAACCCACGGCCCGCGAGACACTTGGGGCCTCCCGAGCACGTTTCGTGTGATATGCCAGCTCAAATTTAAATATTTCAAATTGCAAAAATAAACAACAAACTAGGTTTTAGAGCTGAGGTAAATGCTCGCTAACTTCCATGTAGTTTCGAGGATCAAAAGTATATTGTTGATTGTGTAATGTATGGATGGATGGAAAGATGGGTGTGGGTGTGTGTATGTGTGTGTAATATATTTGGACATTCCCCAAAAACTCATGCGGCCCTCAGTCTGCGAAGGGTTGGATGTGGCCGCGTTAGATCATTCGACCACTGAAGGAAATCTTTCCTTTATACAGAGCCTATTGTGCAAACCAATCTGGAAAAGTATATAATTAGAGGAGCCTATCTCTAGGATCATCACCAAATATTTTGAAAAACACAATAATGTGAAGTGATAATGACTTGCTGGTCTGATCGAAATGATTGTGAAGAGCATGCCGCTATTCAGATGTGGTGAATGTCGTAAGAACACAACAGGGAAATGCAACGTTTTGTGCAAAGTATAATTTTAGGGTTTGTTTCACTCTTGCTAAATGACTGCTTTTTAACCATATTATTGTAATTTTAATAAATAAATATTTATTACCAGAATATGTTCCTAATACTAAATAAAATATTTACTGTGCCTTACAACTCAATTAAATATATTTTTTTCTTTTAAGATTACATGCACTTCTTAAAATTCCTCTGTAAGCCTTCTTTACCCTCTCTATCCAACCACCCCCTTTTTGAGGCCTGCTATTATTTATATATGCTACTATGAAAACATGTTTTTATCAGATTATTGTTACTACATCGCATTTGAAAATTGTTTATGAATATTATTAAATTAATTCAATAAAAAAATAGTTCTGGTTATAGATGGGCTGCCTCGTTTGGGAAATCTACTCATGTAGCCTACCCCTCAATTTCTTGTGGCTTTGTGGCTTTGTGGCTAAAGTGGTTTAAGGCCCTTTTTTCGATTATGAATGTGCTGATTTTTTAATTTTTAATTTTAAGAGATTGGTATGTATTATTAAGACGTACAGTCCTAGATTCCTATTAATTATTCTTTCCATTTGTTTTTCCATAAAAATGAAATACTATAACCCAGAAATAAATAAACGTTGCTAAAAGTAGCTCTGTTAATGCATGTATGGAGATTGTAATATTACCGATGCATATTAATTGAAATATTCGCCGAGAAATATAATACAATCTGTGGTGTAGTTAGCCTAATATCCTCGGCGGTGGCCAAGTATTCTGAGGCATTGGATTCGCAATGCACTTATCTTCCATTGACGAGGGAGGTTGAATTTAGAAACCCAGCTGGATGAACAGATAGGTTTTACACACTGATATCATATTCCTGGTAGTTCTCCATTCTTTACTCTTGTACATTCGGGTGCCCTACAAACAACACCCTCACTTGAATTAAGTCGTTAATAACTAATAAGCTTAACACATGAATAGAACTGATCGATCTTATCATAATTTTTATCTTCTCGCTGTGGGGACTTTAATGAGACTCATTTAAATCTTATAAGTATTTTTCAAACTTTAGACATCGTATTTCTTTTCAATTTCCATGGTGTAGTGTGGGAAGGGCTTTAAGACAAGTAAGTGACGCGTCGTCAGTAAAAAATAATTTAAGAAAACACCCAAAATCCTCAACGTGGCATAAGTATGGAGGCATACTCCTCCTTTCAGCCCGCCTTCCCCTCGTGCTTCGGAACAATAGAAGAAAGAAGGGGGTACAAGGGGATGAGGGAAGGGGAGCAGCGAGCGTGCCAGCAGCTGCTCTTGACAGCATTGTTGAGGCGCGTTCCGGCGCACTCGGCGTTCTGGGAGAGTACAGAGAGGTAATGAGGTTAAGAGGGACTTCCCCCTTCCCTCTCCCTCCCATCTCACCAACCCACCCACTCATGCAAGACAGGAGGGGGTGAACTGCTCTTGAGAACGGGTGCCCCGGACGACGTTAATGGCTGGTTATTCCATCAAATCCCCAAGTCTTCATTAGTAAACCTTCCTCCTCTCTTTATACTCTCTCTGTCCCTGTTTTATCTTGAGGTATAATGCTAAGGGGAGGGGAGCGATAACTTTTGCCGCAATCAGGAGTTGTTTAACACCGAGAGTATCTTCGTTTGTTTTTTAATTCAAAGAAACTAGAACCGAGAGAAAATTAATCAGTTTTTTAAGAGCTATTTTAAAAGTGGATGTGTAATTTTCTTAAGAAGAAATAAAAACCAAATTGAGCAGAATTTTAACAAAAGTTATTTTATGATGTTAGAGTGGTAACTTTGTTACTTTTATTTTCTCATAAAGTTAGCTTACAAGATGTTTAAGGCCTAACAAGAGTTTTTATTACAAGCGTTAGAGTGTTACATGCTCTTAAATTACCAAAACAATGTTGTGTTTTGTATTTTAAAGAAAATGTATCAAAATATACTCTATTTGTGTTTGAGTATAATCTTTAAAAGGTAAACTGCGCAAAGAGTAATATCTGAAAGCTACAAAAGTTACTCAAGCCGTTTACATACATTCATATCAGATCTTATCTATATATATTATGTGTGATAGATAGTATCAATAAATATTAAATAGTTATTGTATGTTTTTTCAAAGTTGACAAGGCAAAAAGTTTATATTTTATAACCCACCTTTTCTACCCAGTATTCCAATAACTACAGAATCGTGTCGTTCGCATACATAAATAAACCACTAGAGTTTTTACTATGGGATTTTTCTGAACGTGAAAACATATTACATTGTTGGTCTAACAATATATTTCCTCACGAAGTAGAGCACGAACATTGATATGATAAATCGTAGACTAAAAGTGGGGATAGTCAATATAAATATATAGACACAATATATTATATTTGTTTAAAAATAGAACATGATGAGCTAGTATAATTATAATATAAGCTAAATAAAGCTTCGGGGGGAAGGGGGATTAAGAAGGAGAGTAAGAAAAATGTAATTCATTCATTCATTTTATGATAAATACAATAAACAAATGGTTGGATACCATAAGTCTATTATTAAAAGGTACTTAAAATAATTAAAACACAATACTTTAAAACTGATATATATATAAAAAGAAACTATTTTAACATTAGAATAATAAGTATGAAATACCACTATATTTAAACGAAAATTCAAATAATAATAATAATAAAACAAATAGTTCTTTATATGACACCAGACGTACAATAACAAATAGAAAAAAGTTCAATTTTAACAGTAAGACTAAAGAGATTGCACATTGGAAATATATTATAAAATAGTAATAAAGTTGATTTTAAGACTAATATTACTAGTATAAATAATTAAATAACTATTAAATCTAATAATTGATATTTAATATTATAATATTGATATTATATTCTAAGCTAAGCTATGTTTTACATTAATTCAATTGCATGTATTATAGTCATGATGAGTTAATTTAAAAGTAAAACACAATAATACATATAAACAGAAGAAGACAAAAATTGGAATTATGGCTCCTATCTTTTGGACTAATCAGTTTCAAATACCGATTGAAGGTTACTTTCTTTCGTACATCAAACCTTACCCGTTTGGGCTATTTACATTAATCGGGTGGATATGAGGATGGTATGAATCAGAGGAACTGTACCTACACTTGCATGGAGAGAAAGTGGTAAACCATTTAGGAAATAAAATTTGACTAAGGCCCATCACAGGTAATCCAGTCTATTGGGAAAGTGAGACCTTAAATATTTGTTCCGTAAACGGCATGCCACAGTGGAGAATTAAGTGTGCCTTGCGGCTACAGCCTACAGCAGAGGTGGGTAACATATTTTTCAATCTAGTCATAGGTGTGTAGAACAAAAAGTTCAATTCGCCACATTATGTAAAAATTGAGAAAATAGTTTGCTCAATCGATCATTAAAACAACACACACCATTTGAACAAGTTTATTACAAACATGTACAGTTTAATTATTCAGACACAAATGATGAAAACTATTCCAATTGAAAATACAAAGACAATTTAATGCTAAATTTGACTTTCCTTTTTGTCTTACAAACTGCAGAAACATTGGCTGAATATCTGAAATCTATGAATTTGTGGAATGCTTCCAATGACATGCAGGAAATATCAGTTACAACCAGCAGACGCCACCAGATAAAAGTTTATTTTATTTTGAGAGCTAACTAATTCAAATTCGCCACATGCTATGGCCAATTCGTCACTTGTGGCGATTGACGACAAGGTTGCCCACCCCGCGCTACAGCGTCACGCATCGCTGTTCAACAAGAACACGGATGAAGTTGGTACGAGCGGCAGTCGTGCGTTATCCGCATTTCTTCCTTGTACCTTGTACTAATATTTGAAATATATCTGACAAAATTAAAAGCTTTCGCACGATGTTAGGGCAATGATTTACACAAATTACTAATTATTTTAATCGAATGTTTTAAATGTTAAGGACGCAGACACAGAAAAATAACTTCAACCTTTAGTCTTGGAACATTAGAAGTTACTTATATAAAAAAAAGTTAGTTTATACTTTCTTAATTCTGATTTACCAGGCTCATAATCCATTTTCTGCGTCCACGGCATTTATAAAAAACAAAACAACGTACTGCAACAAGTTAGGCTTATTAAGGTGTGGATGTAGAGGACGCAAGGAAAGGCCAGTGTTTTTGTAGTTTTCCTATGAAAACTTTTTTGGTCAAAATAAATCAAATATTGTCTAGGTACAAGCATAGAGTTTAATTTTCTTCACATGGTGACCTCACCATTTCTTGAATATCTGTCAACGGTGTCCTGGGACTTTTTCTCTTCATTTAAAAAGTTTGTCATCTAATGCTGCAAGGCTCATGAAAGATATTCAACAACTTTTGATATCACAACGTGAAGAAAATTAATTTCTATATTTCTGATGGAGAATTTTTTTATTTATTTTGTCCAACAAAACGTTTTGCTATAAAAACTGCAAATAAAAAAAACACTGACCTTTTATTGCATTCCCTACATTCCCACCTTAAGTGAAGGCACACTTTGAACTTAAAGTTTTGCGGAACACTGCCTTAGACAATTTGACCACTGACACGGATGTCACATTATAGATGAAGAACTAGGGAGCTGTTATCTTGGGCATTAGGTCTTAGGCCAGTTCATTTAGTTACAGATACTCAATCACATGATTAACACTGATTGGGGGCGACCTGGTGGTCTAGGGGTAAGGTGTCGGACTTCTGTGCTGGGGGTCCGGGGTTCAATCCTCGGTCCCAGCACAGATTTATCTGATTGCCAAACCCTTCCTTCACCTCTGACAAGACGTGTACTAATCACAACTTGTGGATGTGAGATATGCCAGGCCTCCACCGTGGTTCGGATTCCACGTTAAACTGTAGGTCCTCCATTTCATCTCACAATCACCCTACCATTACACATTAGCGTATGTGCGTATAACCCGAACGGGTAGTAAGACGCGGTGCTAATAATAATAATAATAATAATAATAATAATAATAATAATAATAATAACACTGATTGGTACGCGTGCTCACTTAGGAGGCGCCTGAAAAATTATTCACTCATATTATTTAGCGCCGCGAGATAAATTAAGATACAACCCACAATGTTGTTACGTATTGCGGAGAGTGTTGTGCCAGTTAAGAGAAGGATTTATTATTGTCTTACATTCTTTATACAAGTCTTTGAAAGCGTATTTGGACAAGGGAAGGGGGTGTGTTCTGTGGCGCTCGAGACTATATTTATAGCAAGCGCCGAATCACTCGTATCTTCCCCTCTTTGTTGTCATGCGAATGCTGACTTTATAGCAAACAGGAATTCGAATCAGAGCATTTAAGAGGAGCAAGTATTCGTTCAAAACTAAACGCTAATATGTTCTCTTGGTCACTAAGTTAGTTTGTAGGTCGTGTTTTGGTATGGTCCTGAGTTAAAAACGTGCAGAGTAAGCATATCACTATTATTACTTACGTTTACCCGTAAACATTAATATGGACCCGACTCATTTCAGTGGTTGAATGGTCTGAGGCGTCATTCTCGTAATATACTGGGCTACTGATGACGAAAAGATCAGGGTTCAACTTACTGTTTGATATATTGAAGAATTTTTTCCATAAAATGTTTTCAACCCATACTACACGCAAATGTTGGCACACTTAATATACATTCAACCCTACTCATCCATATTGCATTAAGTGTTACTATTAGATATGCGTTTACCCGATCTTGTTGAAAGACTTTGTGCTAATTTATCGCTATGTATATGTATATAGGCCTATTTAAATAAGCCTATATACATATACATATATAGGCCTATTTAAATAAGCCTATATACATATACATATATATAAGCCTATATAACAAACTACAAAATAAAATCAACATAACCTACGTCTTACTACCAACTGGATATACCCACATATTTGCACAAAGGATGTAAAGATAAGGGAGGTAACATTTGTTTGAAATGTATCCGCAACTGTGTGGAGGAAGATTTGCAAACAAAATTTAAGGAAAAACTCATAAACACACACCAAGCTGAGGTTAGAGCTACAACTCACTCATCGCCAGGAAACCATACTAGACGAGACCCACGCCTTTGTACACTTTCCCACGGACGCGAATAGTTGTTTTTACTTTAGTTACAGAGTACTTGCTATTAGCTACTTTTAGCTAATTCTAGTACACAGAGAACAAACAGGTCAAACACATACTGTTAATTTACTGCTTGGCTAGTGGGGAAAAACACAATTTCATGATGGTAAGTTATTGTCCCTGCCAGGAAATGAATCTTGGACCCTTTGATCACCAGGTGGATGTGCTTCTGTCCAAGCTAGAAGTATCGGAACGGAAGTGTAGACTGTAGCCGATATTAGAAAAAATAAATAATTTTGGATGTGTGTGTGTGTGTGTGTGTACTAAAAGGAGAGGAGTGTTTAGATATTTAGCTTTTTAGCTTTTTAAATCAAATGATTATATTATTAAAAAAGATTTACAAACTAGCATAACTCTACAATAGCCACTGTAGTCAATCCCCCGGCTGTTAATTCGTCACTGTCTCACCATTTATTTTGGCCATGCTAGGAATATCACTAAATATAGTTCATTAGGTAAACACACTATGCATAGGGCGTTTAAAGATAATAATTTTACTATTGAGAGTCCATTATAAAATTTCACTTTACCTCTAGCCAATACATGTTTTTATACGTATATAAGATCTTCATCTAGAGGGTGTCCATCAAAGTTTAGGGGCTGGGGGTCCGGACCCCCCACAAACCCCCAATATCCACCCCCTTTTCTATGCCCTTACTACCGACTTAGCTATGGTGTCGAGAACGCGGGTGTAGTCTAACTGCAATTAGGGAATTTCGTGTTTCTTGGGAATGTGAAATATATACAGAACGAGGCCAACGTGGCAAGACTGCTAAAACAAGCAGTCCATTATTTCAAAGCTAATTTATGGTATAATTGTCTTTAATGACGTTTACAAAGTAGCGGCGCTGCGAGACCTGCCAGCAGCGAGAAATGTGTTGCGGGTGGACTATGTCAGGGAAAAGGGGATGTGAAAGGGCGGGATTTAGGTGAGAGGAAGGGGGATAACAGTTGTGACGTGGCGGAACCGATGCGCCTCAAGTACTACAAGCAGCGCTGCCCGGCCGGGTGGAAGACGAGTTATATTCTCCAGGATAATGTTGCTATTGTGAGGCCTTAGTCTGTGAACATGCAGGTGAACAAGAACAGTTTTTAACTTGTAAAACTACTGTGCAGGAAAGTTAGTATAATGGTTTGTACCAGATCACTTAAGTTGCTTTGTTTGGCGGCATTACATAGTAAAGCAGCTGATAAAAAATATACAAACAAACTTCTTGAAACAGTTTTAAATGTAGCTATGTTGTAACTTAGTCCCAGACTTTTCTGCGAAGCAGTGGGTCTGGAACGTGGTCAGACGCAGCCCCGTAAGGACAAAGGAGGAGTTACTTGAATGAAAAAGTAGCAGTTCCGGTCTAGGAAAGTGATATTAGTGGCCAGAGAGTTCTTTGTATTGATCACAAGACAGCCTATATCTGCAGAAGCTGGCATTATCTCAGCCACTTGGTTGGTGTAGCTCGATTGCGGGCCGACTCCATTTAGTTTTTAAAAGTAGTTACCATTAAAACAATGAAGTACTCCATAAGTTATTTTATGACTATAATTTACTGTGTATAATTGTTTTTAGGACAAAACTATACTTCCCTACCCTCTCCCACCCCTCCCATACGCTCTATCAACCTATTTGCATTAATGGGGTAGGGATGAGGACGGCAGTATTCCGAAGTAATAAATCATCACTGGAGTGAAGAGAGGGGGGTAATAATTTAGGATCAACCCCTCTCATTCCATATAGCTGGTATTCGAACCCTGACCTCTCTGGTACCGGTAAACCAGAACAGATAATCTTGACATTTAGTTCACATGCTTACCGATGTGAACCACTATAATAATTTGTGTTGAATTAAATTAAATAAGAGATAATTGAAGACTTTTGTTTGGAGCATTGGAATAATCATACGGAAGTAAAACTTGGATGGGAGAGACAGCCGAGTAAAATAGGATAGATGCACTAGAATTGTGATGTTATAGACGAACGATGAAGAGAAGTTGGACAGAAATCATTACAGATGAGGTTCTGAGAAGAGCAGGAGAATAAAGACAACTCTGGCGGACAAAAGGAGGGACACATTTATTGGGCACATAATGATACTTCGAGGTCTTATTCATACCATTATAGATGGTACTATCGAAGGAAATAATGTTAGGAGTCGACCAAGAGAAAGATTCATAAAACAAATGATGCAAGACGCTGGCTGTATAAAACTATCACGAAATGAAAGAGAAATCAAGAAGAAGGGGAAAATGGAGTGCTGCTGCCAACCAACCTAGGAGTTGACGACCAAAGAAGAAGAAATTAAGCCCATAGGCTTTTCTTACACCTAGCCACTTAAATGTAACGTATGGAAAACTCGTGTACTATTATTATAATAATTAAAAACTAATCCATAATATATATTCAAAATGCAATTAAAATATTAAACACATATATCTTTCCATGATTGAGTACCTTTATCGATATATATGTAGATTTAAATAAGGTAAAAAGTAAAACCAAACGGAGGAGAGAAAAATATAAGCACACACAGTTATACAAACAGTCACATGTCATATACTATGTATTAATTTGAAAACTTTCCATATAAATATCTCTAAAACGACGCCTTGATGGAAAAAAAACAACGTTAAACATTAAAGTCATTTAGTTTTAAGGGTTAAGTAAGGTGATGATGTTGATATGACTGTGTGGTGTTGCTAAGGTCACTTTGATTTTTTAAATGAGACCCCGTATTTTTTTATCACATATTCTTGTAACTGACATTATGGAATTTTCAAAATGATAGTATTTTTTGTTTTCTACAGCTCCAGTTTCTTTAAATTTTGAAACAAAATTCAAAACATAATAATGTGATGTGATACGTTTTTTTATCGTGATGTATTTGGTTGACAGCTTTTGCCCTCCAGTAAACTACATTTAAATTTAGGGTTGGATAGCTAATTATAAAAAACACCTCGGGAGGACCTTATGAAAACCCCAGATACCAAGTATTAGCCCGATCGGTAAAATAGTTTCGGCTCTAGCCCGAAAGTAAAAATATGGAAAAAAATCAAAGTGTTTTTAACGCGACCTTAACAACTCCACTAAAGGTCATGCCAACCTCACCACCTTACTCCCCCCTCAAAACTAAACCACTTTTGTTTCAAACTAACTTTTTGACAATGCATTGTTTTCTAGATATTTAGATGGAAGTTTTTCAAATTAACACGTGGTATACTAAATATACGCACGTAAATAAATCTCAATAAAACATTCAAAGTGATTCACAAGCAAATACTTTATCATTCGAAATTCAGGTACAGTGGAAGAAATCAAACAAAAAAGAAACCTTCCACAGGGGATACAAAAAATCCCTTTAAGTTGAAGACTTCCACTTCTTTGAAGAATTCAAATCACCTCCCCTTTCCGATCCACCCTCCATCGCGCAGACTATTAAGATTTCCACGAGGGACATAGATAGAGCTCTATACGAGGCTAGGAGGGGAAGGGGGTAGTGAATAGGGTGGTGGGAGTGAGGGGTAAACTGTGTGTAATATCAACTGGGGAGGAGTTTTGAGAGAAAATGTAATTCTGAAAAGACGATTGGATTAAAACTTACACCGAGAAAGGTGTCTTGAAGAAGAGGAAGTTTCAGTAAATGGAGTATGTTGAGCTGCTTATTTTATACCCAAGACGGGTGAAGGGTTTAAAACTGTTGGTGTGGACAGATGGTCTTCAAAAGTGAGACATAGTACTTTCTCTTTAGTATCTATCTCACCCACATCGATGGTAATACTGTGTATGGCGTCAAGCTCACAAGAATGGAGTGTCGATGAAGGTAAGGTCTTGGTGTGGTGCCATGTGATTTATACCAAATATTTTTTCATCCCCTTTTTACGCCAATATGGGTGCATTTCTTCTAATTTACCCTCACAATCTTTACTCCTTAAAGTTAATCTCGGTGGTCTTGGGGTAAAGTGCTCTACTCAGGCCTCGATGTTCATTGGTTCAAACCCAGCCAGGGTAGATGGATTTTTCTTTCCTGAGCGATAAAAATCCGAAGCACATCTTCCTTCGGAGGGGAAGTAAAACCGTCAGTTCCGTGTCAATTGTGGAATGTAAAAGAACCATGAAAGATATGTGAAAGTACTTTTCCTGGCAAAATTGGTAGGCGTATTCGCTCTCGCTCATAGACATTCTAATGGACTAATTGATATAATCAGAGGTTCAGAATGTGCGTGTTAAATACCTCATATAAATTAATAAATGTACTTTTTAAATAAGCAGTCGGTACCATTTATACTAAACGAACTTATTTATCATCCTCGTCGGTGGGCACGTAATCTAAATATAGGATGCGGTAGAAATATATGACGGTTTTGCAAATGTAATAACTTCTGTATTTTCGACCAAAAAAATTGTTTACATTTTTTCATTAAATTCAGCATATTTTGCCATTGTTATTTACACCATGACACCATTTTTAGAACACAAGTTAGGTATGGAAAATAACGTCTTCCAACTGTCCTTCATTTCCATTCACACTTTGCTGAAGTCTTGCTCTGAAGTTAGTCATGACATCACGAAGCATGTTTATCGGTGTTGCCCTAATTTCATGTAACTTCAAAGAAAGACTTCAGCAAGGTGTGAATGAAAATGCAGGACATTTGCAAGACCTAACTTGTGTTCTAAAAATGGTTTCATGGTGTAAATAACAATGGCAAAATATGCTGAATTTAATGACAAAATGTAAACAATTTTTTGTTCGAGAATACAAAAGTTATTACGCTTGCAAAACCGTAATGTATTTCTGTCGCACCCTATATAATGCTTGTTTAGTCTGGTTTGCTAGTGATGGGAGGCTGGGGTTCGAATCCATGAGGGTGTTTTTTACTAACTTGTTCCCCATTGCCTCTCCCCATAAATACGGGTACATTTTCTCTAATTCTTACCTTTTTTTGTCCGTATCACCATAGCGTATTTCTTAGCACCGCATTTTACTACCCGTTCGTGTTATAAGCTTATGTACCAATTACTCTAATAGTTTTAGGGATTAGGAAGGCTATATTTAGAGGAGATTTACCCGTATTCATGTGGAGGTAGAGTGTAAAAACATTTTTGAAAAACACCCTAAGTACACACGACCGAGATTCGAACCAATGTTCCTGTCATCAGCAGTCTAGTCTACTGTGAGAGTAGCGCCTTAGACTATGCGGCCACCGAAGCGGCTTATATCCTAGTTAATATACATGTCTAGAGCTAAACGTCCTCGGCGATTCTAGGATAAAGATCTTTCCTCAGGACTCGATGCTCGAAGGTTCAAACCTGACTGAGGTGGACGGGTTTTTACAGAGTGATGACAATCTGTAGCACAACTTCCTTCGGAGGGGAAGTAAAGCCGTCGGTCCCACGTCGATTGCGGCTTGTAAAAGAACCCTGGAAGGTAAATGAGATAACTTACCACAGAAATTTGTAGAATCTTCCTCATTCACTTGTAGAGTTTTGTGTGGAAAGCAACGATAAACTACCTACCACCTAACATAACTTAATAAGCTTCCAGATGGAGTGGATGGACGTCACTAACCGGTCGATGGACCGAGTGCACGTGCTGCTCTATATGGATAAGGTAGCACATCAGGACCAACCTTTCGGTTGAGTTCAATTACTTTATGTTTATAACCCGAACGCGATTAAAAATAAATTATATTTTATCCATTCCTACCAACTATCGATCGATTTCTTAAAAAAAATAATATATAGTTTAGAATATATTATTTGAGTGTATGGAAGTGATTTATTAAAGACAGCAATAGTCAAAACACGTAACTTTTTACTGTTATCTAGAAATAAAATTTAAGTCGAAAAAGAAAAAGCCTAATTTTTCTTAGTGGTTATGTTGAAGAGGACTATTTATATTTTAACCTTTCATAGATTTTGTCTAACAAATTCCTCCCTCCCTCACTCTCCAAACAAAAAAATGTGCTACCTCACCAACTAAGTTTAGAAAAAAATAAAATGTGATTCAAAGAATTGACAAATTCGTCCTTTGTGCAGTTTCATTCACAATCTTGGAAACAAGTAAATAACCTGATTAGGAAAAATGAATGGCCAAATTATAGCATATAATTATTTTATCTGATCATTAATATTTTTTCAGTGTTAGGACTTTTGAATTGTTAATATGCTTGACTGACTATTACTTTGGTGATATGTACGGATTTCAAAATATGTATTTCTTAAAGGAATACATTAAAAAATATTATATAACAGAAACGTTTTTATATATAAGGCTCTAATTTCCCCTTGACAATAACCAAGAAGGTAACGCGAATCGCGTTTTCACCAGAGGAATAAAAATAAAGTGATCAAAAACGGACGGAAAGAAGAGAACATCACATCTGACTTGCATGGGAGGGTTTTTGACTCCGATACCGGACCGGTATCATACTGTTTTATCGAGAATCCCTCCCCTATTTTTAGTGAATTGACGGGTAAGTTGAAAATTTTGTGAGCAGACTCTCAAAGATAAGAACCAACCTCTTCCTACTTCGCACACCCTGATAGGCCAAGAGTATATGTACTCCATCTACGAGGCTACAATGGCTGTATGCCAAATTCATTCTTTCAGGAGTTTGTTTGATTTCCCTCAATTTACTCATTAAAAACAACAGGTTGGGCTGGAGATATATAATAAAATAACGTTTATTTTCATAATTATTTATCTTAATCTTTTAAAGATATAGTATTTATTCAAATACTAGCACTATATCCGTTAAAAAAAATCAACGGCTTCGTTTATGGTCGTGTAATGTGTACCATTGGCATTTGTAGGACAATGATTGTGAAAGGGAATAATTTTTTAGTGAACCTCAAAATCTGGGAGATGTATTCAAATAAATACTCTATTGTAGATCAAATATTTACTACAATGAAAGTGTGAAACTGTTCCCCAATTGAAGATTTAATTACAAAAATATTTTTTGCATATACTTTTTTTTTTTTTTTTG
>CABFWB010000347.1:33586-76009 GCA_902151455.1 Timema bartmani | reverse complement strand
CCTTTTTTTTTTTTTTTTTTTTTGAGGTCCCACGTGAATTTTTGTTCACCAATTATTGTTTCAACATTTTGGGTCTGCTGGCTTAAAGAGTATTTCAACTTTGTTTTTCTAGAAGTCCCTCATTTTGGAGGGCCCTTTGAGAATTTTCCGTCACCAAATATACCTTTAGGCTTTTGGATGGCATTAGAGAATTATTGCGTTAAAGGTTAAGTAGTATCTCTTTACAACTAAAGCTCACAAAATTGTATTAATATATTTGCCAATATCTCAGAAAATATTGGTTTTATAAAAATATATTTCATATAATAGTTTTTTCCTTGATAGTACCACAGTTTTGTAGTGATAAGGTATTTAGTATCTCAAATAGTTGCGGAGATACGGAAATTTCCTATTCTGTAAAGTACCCTAAAAGTCATTTTCACGGGAAAATGAAAATTTCCAGTTTATTTATAATCTTAATCAATGCCTAGATACGAATTTTAATCAAAATCGTTACAGCCGATTTTAAGAAAATCTAATTTTTTCTCTTTCAGCTCTTTACTAAACTACTCTTAATTTTAGGGTTAAACAGACACACAGACAGACGGCATTGCAAAAACCAATTTTTAGGGCTCGGGGGGGTCATGAGACGTCGACATCCATCAAAATCTCGAGTTAGATTTTTTTGACGATCACCATACTTTCTCTACCTGTAAGATAGCGAGAAAGTAAAAAGCCGTGGATTATTTGGATTCTAGTCCTATAAGTTCCATGTATAAATGTAAGCTCTTAAACATGTTCATGCAGCAATAGTTCACCTTCTCAAAGTTAAGCTGTTCTGGGGATAATAAACAATTTCACTATATTTCTTCAGTCCTCAAAGTTGACACATTTGTTACATATCATCCAAAGGTGCGATTAGAGGCTGCACGGAAGTTGTATAAAGGCTGTTTTTGGGAAAAAATTGCAGCCTAATTTCCGCTCAATATAATAATATTTAATATACGTCACAATAATTTTTATTAAAATATAGATTAACATATTTTAGGCACATTATGGAATTTGCAACGGCCGTAAACCTCATTGATTTTTTCCTAGTTGGTTTTGATTGTAGTTATTGAATGGATATCGATATTATCGAAGCGTCACAGACTTCTAAAGTTTAGTGTAATCCGTTGCAGTTCCAGTGCACAGTCGCGCTCCGGGCATGTTTATAAAGTGCGTGTTTAAGCTTTCAGTACTAGCACCGAAAGAAGGGAAAGTATGTATTTATGGCGGTGAACGTGTGCTGCTTACTGTCAGGGAAGTCACACGAAGCAGGGTTCCACTACAAGTCTTCTCTACCCTCTCTACCTGCTATTTAATTTAATGACAACACAATTTATTTTCCTTACTCTGGGAAGGTTTTACTCCCGTTGGCTGGATTCAAAGAAAAGTTGCACAGCTTTGCTCTTAACTATCACGTGAGCTGGCCATTTTCAAACAATCTTCAACCTCTTTGTTTTAGGACCATTTTATCAAATTATTTTAGATTCACACGTTTAATATATTCGCTATAAACGACTTAGTCTAAGGGCTAGATATGAGTATGGTGGATTAAATTAAATGATCAGCATTAACGCGAAGAGATATACACTGGTGGTCACGTAGGCAAAGTAGTGGCTATAATTTTGTACGGTTTTCCAGTGGGACGTGGGGGTTGGGGTTTGAATCTCAATCGGGGGTAGTAAAGTAGCTTTTCCCTTATTATTATTATTATTATTATTATTATTATTATTATTATTTTCAATTTACTTACACTCAAATCCGGATTAATTTTCTGTAAATTGTATATCCAGGGGACCCACCTTGATGGCGTAGTTAGCTATCGTGCGTGTTTCGGGTTGAGCCAGACTGCCGAGAACAGGGAGATCGAGGTTCTAATCTCGTTAGGGTGAACTGGGGTGGTTTTTACTAAATGGTTTTTCCACTCTACCTCCACGCAAATGCAAGTTATCCTTAATTATATTCAACCTTATCAACTCCTGACCAAATAGCATAATTAGTACTTAACCTAAACAGGTAGTAAGACGCGGTGATAAGTATTATTATTATTATTATTATTATTATTATTATTATTATATATAGAGCCTATACAACTATCCAATTTGTGTACAAATGCGGGTATACCGAATGGGTGGCAAGAGTTAGAGCATGGGAAAAATGTGTCGAAAGAAAATAGGAATATAAAAGGGAAATTCAGTGTTGACACTACCCTTAGCTGGGACTTAAACCCCACCCTTTCCGTCAACGGGGATCAATCGATTCGAAAGTATAATTCCGTAGACCACTTATTATCACCACTGTAGGCTCTACTATCTTAATTCTAAACCAAATTAATTCCACCATAACCCAAACCATCACTTTAATACTCAGTGATAAGGGGTAGAGAATCCAAATCCACGGATAGACGTTCTCGGATAAAGCCAGGATCCAACCAGGGGACACTAAGATGAGTTGGAAGAGGTCTCAATCGACATAGATAAGGTGCGAGGTTATAGAAATATTTCAATACATTTTTATCGAAAAAAATTCCTACTGTTTAAATAATAAAGGTTGCGCGTCTGGGTTATATCATTCGTAGCTCAGTTTGTGGAAACATTGGCCAGTGGCGATGTATCGGTGCCCAAGGACCGCCCTAATGTACTAATCGTATATCCTTTCCGTGGTGGCGCTTTCTGTGTCCCAATCAGATGGGGATAATACTTATTTTGAGGGTGTGGAACTAGTGAAAATACTTAAATCCAACTTAAGTCAAATTTACTGAATCCTGGTGACTATTGGAGTGATTCCTCTTCCGGGAAAAATACTCAAGGTATCAGCTGGAAAACGAACCCTGGACCCCAAGGCTAGTAGCCAGGTGCACTGACCAATAAACCACGTGGCCGGTTACTGTTTATACGGAATGAACTATATATAAATATTCAGAGTTTTCACTTAAGTTTAATCAACCCAAGGACGCTTACACTATATTCATCGTCAAATGAGCTATAACAACGCAATAGAAGCAATTGTACTATAGTGCTCTTCTCAGACTATAGCGCTTGGTGGTTGAATGTGTCACTAACGTTAGGTTTACCCTCATTTCCGTAAACCATATACGTTTAATAATTCATTATTATAATCAAATACATTACGAATACACCCCTATTCCTTTGGATTCAGTGAACTGAAATTTCTACCGGAAATTTGTTCAATTTAAAATGTACCAGAAAATATTTATTTGTGTTTGAGACCACTCGAGTAAATAAAGAAATACACTATTTTCTGAGTATTCGTTAACAGAGAGGGCTAAATGGAGTGGTATCGACCAATGTACAGTACATATTCTCTCACCCGTTAAATCTGTTCAAAGATATCTTATACTAATAATGGAATAATCCGGCTCAAGATCTCCACCCCGGTTATTCTCACTCATCCTGGGACCGATTCGTCACTCATTCACTCACTCACTCACTCACTCACTCACTCACAGCAATAAAACATTTAGTAAAAAAACTAATGGAAAACAAAACTAGAAAAATGACACGATAAAACCCAACATGGGGTGGTATAATTTATTCTAACCTACGACGCTATTCTATTATTAATACGTCTATCCTTGTTTTTAAACCGATATTCAGAAATACAGATAGTCCAAACATGTTTTTCTTTTCATTTTTATCTACACGTGAAATTGTTGAAACTGGTTTCGTCCTCCCCTCTTTATATCTCTCCCAACAATCTGCATATTCATTACAATAAATTGGCCAACCCAATTTAAAAAATCGATGAATTCGATAAATTGATACATTTTTCTGTTTTTGTGTGTGCATATTCAACGTCGAACAATATTTGTTTTGTTTAAAATGTATTTCTTTCGGAGTGTTTCTTAGTTAAAACACTTTTTGAAATACATTCAAAATGAACTGATAAATTTAAAGTAACTTAAAAATATTTAAAAATGTCTTTATTTATATTTCTCACAAAGTTGACGGAGTGTGACCGTACCATTTTTTCCCACGATGTCTTACTACCTGCTAAGTATATCCAATTTTTACTGTACGAGTGAGGCAGGAAGAAAGAAGGCATAATTTAGAGGAAATGTAATCGCATTTGCGGGGAGAGACAGTGGGAAACCATTCATGAAAGGAATGGTCGGGATTCAAGCCATGACTTCCCCAGTACCATCAAATTAGACTATAGTCTATTCACCATATGAGTGATGGTAACTGACAGCTAGCAACAGTCACCAGATACACTCTCACGTATCCATATGATCTGCAAGATGTTGATATGTTGTCATTTTGATAGTCAGAAATTTCACAACAAACAATAATTGGTTTTTAATTATGTTTTTATTTGAACAGTTTTTACATCTTCTGCTGGGTGTCAGTTACCACTACTCCTTTGGTGAATGGATTCTAGATGATCCTGAAATTTAGTTGGTGGGTCCATTGATGTGGGAAAACATACTCTTCTAGCATGGTAAGCTATGACCGGAGAGTTTTGGATTGGTTCAAATTCCAGACTGGGATTTTAACCATCCACTCCTGAGTAGAATTAACATTTAATTTCATTTTAATTTTAAAAATACTTAGTACAATGTCTTACTAACCGTTCGGGCTACACACTTAAGTACTAATTACATTAATGGGTAAGGAATTGGGAAGGTTGAATATTAAGGAAGTGAACCCACATTCGTGTGGAGGGAGAGTGTAGAACCATTTGGGAAAAACCACCCCCAGTTCACCCGAGTGAGATTCGAACCTAGATCTCCCGATGCTCGGCAGTCTAGCTTAATACGAAACTAGCGCGTTAGCTAACTACGCCACTGGGGCGTGTTTTAATCTTAAATAATTTCCTTTATTAAATTGCTAGCCAACAGCCGAGACCTCTAACAGCCTAGCACAAATATAATAAAATAATAATAACACATCATTTACAAGATAATAAACAGTGGTCTAGTGGTCAGAGATCCTGGATACTGATCTAGATAGAGATGCTGGGTTCGATTCCCAGCAGTTCTAAAATTTACCTGTGAAACAGTGGGTCTGGAACGGGCTCAAACTCAGCCTCATAAAAACAAATGAGGAGTGACTTGAATAAATAAGTAGCAGCTCCAGCGCTTAGAAAACTGAGATTAAAGCTCGGAGGGTTCGTGCTGACCTTATGACACCCTCTATCCACAAATGTCAGCAATACCATCGCTAACAGTGGCGGCTGCCCGGTTGGGATAGTTCGCTTGTGGACTCACACCATGAAGTTTTTTTTTTATCTGAGTGTACAAGAGATTACAATGAAACAAATTTAATTGATAAATAATAATAAAGAGAAAAAAATAAGAATTGAAATGATTATATAGATATAATAATTTAGTGAAGAGTCCACAATAAAAGAACGGAAATTACTTAATGATAGTAATAATTAGTAACATAAATTGTTAGGAAATTAATAATAACACAAATTATGATATTATAATCCAGCTGTTATTAATATTTTAAAATTAAGAACGCAGTGGATAGTGCAGTTTATAAAATACAAACATACACTTTTGCGGTCAACATGAATCACTGTTTATTTATTTGAGGTATTCAACGTGAACTTTCTGAACCAACTGATTATATCAGTCACGAGAATTTTCTATGAGTGAGAGAAAAAGGGCCTACCAATTTTGCCGGGCAAGGTCTTTTCAGATACTTTCCATGTTTCTCTTACGGGCCACAATTGACATGAGACTGAAAGCTCTACTTCCTCTCTGGAGGAAGTTGTGCTACAAATTTTTATTGCTCAAGAAAAATCCGTTGACTTCGGTTTGGTTAGAAACCATGATCATCGGGTCCTGAGACGAGCACTTTACCCCAAGACCACCAAAATCGACAATGATTATTGGTTGTTATTTTATTAGTGTTATTTTATAGGTATTGATCTATTAAAAGTTACGGATGCTGATAGCATGACTATATGTATGAATATATTAAACCAGTTTTTGTAACTTTTTTTAACTATCCTAAATTGTTCCCACTATAGTATCTTCATCAAGTTAAAGAGTAAACAAAGGGGTTGATTATAAATTTTTACTGTTAATACGTTTGACATCATAATTATTAACAACTTAATTTTAAGGGTTAGGAAGAAGTAGAGTTATTTAGAGGAAGTTCACCTAAATTAACTTAAAGAGGAAATGAGAAATCTAGAGTGTTAAATTACGTGGGTTGAATAACACTTCCATTAGGCCTTCACCCAATCAGAGGTAATCCAGTCTATTGTGAGCCTGAAGCCTTAGATCAATGTGATCCAAATGGTGGACCACGAGTCAAACGCGGCCCACACTCACTGAAAATGTGGCCTTAACAGTATCCTGGGAGAAAATTAAAGGGAAACCCTCAGTGGCAGATATGAAATAGACATTGATTCAAATATGAATATTTATCTAAAAATTCATGATTGCATTTTATTTAATTTTTATTTGATTAGTAAAAATATGTATAAATATATTTTTATAAAGCTAAGTTGTTTTGTGAAATGTGTGCGTACTTGCATATTTCATCATACACTTTGGGAGATTAATAAACCTATTTTTGAATTAAAACTTGAAATAATTTCCCAAATAAAATACAATTTCTTGTAAGTATTGAAAATAATTTTTATTGAGTGTTGTTTGTGGAACTGTATTAAGTTAATGGGATTACTAAATAGAGATTTGGCCCATGGTACGAACTGATGGGCAGATTTGGCCCTTGGGATGTAAAACGTTGGACCACCCTGTCTTAGAAAATGTGACCACTTGTCCAGGCAGCCGGTTGATGATATAGTATCTTGATTTCTTAATGGTTCTAGGTACGGGCTCGGCTGCATAGATAGCAGCACTCAATAGTGCATCAGTGATCATCTACAGTAGCCCCATGGCTTCTTTGGTGCTGACTGACAGTCAGTCAGCACCAAAGAAGCCATGGGGCTACTGTACAAAGGTAAGATGGGATTACCCACATCGATGGGCACGCGGACTAAGTATAAAGTTAATTTAGTATGTTTTGTCTGTGATTAGAAGGTTGGGGTTCGAATCCCAGCTGAGTTTACTCAAGATGCCTTTTCCTAAATTATTTCCCCCCCTCCTTGCAAATGTGGGTACATTTCTTTTAAACTCTATCTTACTCATCCCTGCTCAGTTATTCTGATTAAATGCATATAGCACGGATGAGTAGTAAAATATTGTTCAAAAAAGAATGGGGATTTTAATATTTTAATTCCCAATATTTTCCAATAACATGAAAGTTTATATACCTGTCAGACCCAGTATTAAAATTTTTTAAGGGTCTAAATTAACAAACGAGGATTTTAGTAGAAATTAGGTTAACCTGAATATGTGCAACAGTTTTTAAAACTAAAACAATTTCAATCTGAAGTCAAAGAGGTCGCCCATTCCAGCACCTTTAAACCCCCAGACGCATCTCCGGATGCACTGGGGCTATCCGGCCCATCTTCGGGTGGGAGGATATCCCTTGAGACCTTACTCCTTTCCAGCTCCCCTTCTCATATATTTTTCTATTTCTACCAAAGTATTGCGCAAGTTGCACATGGGCTTGCTCGTAATACATAAATAAAATGCTAATTACTAGTACGATATCAGCCTTAATAATTATTGATGTAAGTGGATGTTTGTGTATTTTGTGATTTGCATTTTAATACCTGTCCAAGCTTTCTACATATTTACACTAATGGGTTAAAGGTGGGGACGGTAGAATGTTGAACAGGTTCACCCACATTTGCGTGAAGGAAGGGCTGAGAAAACCATCTAGTCTTAGACTTGACGCCACCTTGGTCCGTGTGCCCGTCGTAGCGGGATGTATGTGCTTGTTTCTTACCTCTTCCAGCTCCAGTTCCAGTTCATCCAGACTGGAGAAGTCTTCCCCTTGTTCTTCCTCATCCTCTCCTGAGAGGGTGACATTCTCCCCCTGGGTCCAAGCTAGTGACACCTACAACACAAACATAACAACCCTTACATCACCAGTCCAATGTTGTTCTTGAGAAATGTAACATTCTTATTTTCTCATGTAAATAAAGTATTGTAATTGTAATCATTTTTTGACCTCGAGATCATGATGAGTATTAGATGTTTTATGTGCCCCCAAAATAAAAAGGGTTGATTTTACAGATTATGTATGTATTTACCTAGGTCTACAGTCAAAATTGTTAAATGCAGTGGTTCTCAAACATTTTCCATATAGCGGACCCCCTGAGGCCAATGATAATTTACCGTTAACCATTAATTCTCCCTCCACTATTACGAGGTGAAATTGAGAACCCACGCACATATTTATAGTATTCTAAGTAGCCCATTTCATATCAATAAAAGCAAAAAGTCTTTAGTTGGACAGTAATGGAGAGGGCTAGAGTGGGAGATAGAAAGTTCTACACTCTCTGCATCTCGCTCAGCAGAAAGATAAAGGACAGTGGAAGAAAGAAGTTTGTACGCTGTTTCCATCTCGTTCAGCAGGAAGAGAAAGAAGAGTGGAAGAAAGATGGTTATATACTCCTAGCACCTAGCCCAGAATAAAGAGAAGGGAGGGAGAAAGAAGGTTATATACTCTTTCCATCTCGTTCAGCAGGAAGAGAAAGAAGAGTGGAAGAAAGATGGTTATATACTCCTAGCACCTAGCCCAGAATAAAGAGAAGGGAAGAAGAAAGAAGGTTATATACTCCTTGCGCCTAGCCCAGAATAAAGAGAAGAGAGAGAGTTCAGTGTTTGCTACATGATAGGGCTACACGTGGGTTCAGACAGCTGTCGGATCTCCTGTCTCCATACAGGACAGGGGTGAAGGAGTGCAGTTCGTCCTTTGTTTGGCCCGACAGTAGTTCTCTCATCTCCGATGTCCCTACCCTCTTCTGACAGTTGCTGAATTTGGAGGCCGATTATGTTCTAACACCCTATTAAGCTGATTGGCCTCTAACAGAGGTGGAGATCATCAAGTATTTGGAAACTCTCTCTACCCTAACATCCCAACTTGTATAAATTGGCTCGAATCATAGTCGGGTCGAAATATATATGTATCACATGGTGAGGAATATTTTGAAGAAGGAAGGGATTCGGAGATCACAATAAACTGGTCCGTGAACCACGTCTTAAAACTCGGTCGGGCTATCTGAATTAATCTATTATAATGAGGTGAGGATAGCGAAGAAAAGGTTCAGAGGAAATGTATCTGAATTTGCGTGGAAGGAGATTAAAAAAATCCCTTGGAAAAAAAATAGCTCAGAAAACTTTGACTCCTCAAAATCACCATAAAAACCGGATGGAACTATATAAACACCTTTTTACATGTGCCAACCGGTGTGGACACGTGTATTGATTTTTCATAAAAGGAGGAAAAGTAAATTAAAATCACGAATTGACAATTTACGTACTAGCCCACACGTGGACTAAATTTTATGCTCCTATATTCTGATTTTCCGGTAACGGGGAAGTCCAAAAACAGGTTCAATTCCTGGCAGGGTTAACTGAGTGTATTTTTTTTACACGGTTCTCCGATGTCTCCCCACGCAAATACGATTACTTTTCCCCAAAGTTCTACATTTATTCCCTCTACCCCTTTTTGTTCCGGACAGTTAGAAGGAACCAGTGTTAAAAATACATTTTTACAGTTTGTTCCATTTTGAGAAAATTTAAGTCTATATCAAAACAATTAAATTATGGCTCTCTCTTGTCACTCAGCCATGATTGGAGGATTGGGTTGGGGGAAAGAAATAGTGTATAATCGAGAGTTGGAGGAGGCAGACATAGTGGAAGGGTTAACGATACAGCAATAAATCCAAATCCTGGGTTTCGCGAGTTTCCTGGAAATGGGCGGGCCAAGTTAAGACTCGAGTATACACTATTGTTGTCCCAGCAAATAAAACAATCATCCGCCATATGAAAGAGAAAGAACGATTATAAATAAAGTAAAAAAATTCTAGGAGACGGTGTTATGGCTGTCATAATTCAGAAGGAAGCCTATAACAGCCCCTCTAGTTCAGTAGAGTCCTTTTTCGGGAAATTGTTTCCTTTCTCGACGATTATAGAGTAGTGTATCAAGTGTAATAATCATGTCGAGTTCTTTTTATGTTTGGTAAGTATAGTATATAACGGAATATGTTTTTATAGCCCTCTTCTGTTGTTCTTTTTTCTTTTTATTGTTGTTTTTCTTAAGATATGGCGTGAAGTATTCATACAAGTAGGGGCTACCATTTGCATTTCCACAACATTACGTCCGAATATAGGTCCAATAGCAAAGCGAGTCGAATAAATATTTATATATTAGTAAGAAACATTCTTCTTAGCAAAGCTCAAAATACGCTGAAATAAAACAGCGGCTTGTGAATTTAATTGAAACAGATGATTCCTGAATATTTCAGTGGGAGATCATCGGCAATTGATTGGATGCTGACGAGAAGGCCGGAGTTCATATTTTGGCCGTGTATTCTGTGATTTGAATTCCCCGTGGTTTTACTTTTTAAATCTAAATAACTCTCATCCTCCCTATCAGTTAGTTAAAGTAGCTAATAACCATATGACCTGCTTCGGTGCCCACATGGTCTAAGGCGTCAATCTCGCAAAAGACTGGAATGCAGGTGACTAGGAGACCGAGGCTTGAATAAGGGTCGGGTTGGCTGGGGTGATTTTTAAAACTTTGACTCCACATAAACGCGAGTAAATGTACTTTATTATGCCTTCCTCTTTACTATGCATGATTAATAATATGCGTATATCCCCTACAAGTAGGGAGATGGAGTGAAAAGTACCTTAAAAAAACACATTTTAAACATATAAATGAAGACAATATAAAGATAAAACTAAATAATTATTTCTAGTAGAGTTTTAAGTATTTATTATTATTTTCTAGAATATGTACTATACGTTTTTAAAATAAAAATATTAGTTAAATAAATATTAAGATAATTAAAATAAATTTTTCCGCAGGTCAAATAGAGTTTTATTTTTCACAATTTTTTTTTTTTTGTATATTACTTTTGGAAAGAAAACACATCCCGTTGATTTTCAAGGAAAGTAAGAATTACCTTCATAAAATTTTAATCAACATAAAGTTATCCTTCAAGACAATTTGAGCTGTTAGAAAAGTTCAATTTGAAAGAAAGGAGATGACTCTTCTTACTTTCCTACTTAAAAAGTTAAAACTCTTTAAAGGCATGAAGAATGAAAAAAATAGCATTGTTCTTTACTATACAGAAGGTGGTTTAGACATGGTAACGTCTCCACTAGACTTGGCTCAGAGCAGGCTTCGAGGAGGACCATAATGGGTTTTTTAATATTCCAATAATAATTGGTTGTTTAAAATATGGCTGGCAGGATTTTGTTACCTAAAATGTTTGTAATTGTATCGATAATCAATAACAAAAAATAGACAAGGTAAGAATAGTAAATTAATTTGATCTCAGCCATGCTTACAATTTTTTAATAATTCTATTTCGCACGACGACAAATAATTTTTGAAAGAGTTTGGATACAATAATTGAGGAGTCTAAATTTTTTAATTTTTTTATCTATATGTTAAAACAAAATTTAGCGCCATATATTATCTCCCGTTAAGATTATACGCTTATGGACTAATTAGGTTAATGGTTTTATGGATTAGGAATGTTATATTTAGAATGAGTGTATCCGAATTTGTGTGGAGGAAGAGTGGAAAACTATTTTGAAAAAATTATCCTAAGTACACCCAACCGAGATTTGAACCTAAAGCTCTGCGTCATTGGCAGTCTAGTCTAATTCGAGAGTAGTGCCTTAGATTATTCGGCCACGGAAGAGGGTTTTTAATACATATTAACTTCTTATTCTGAAAGTTAGGGATCATAAAAGTGATTTGTGTGAAATATAACTTCATTAGAGTCGAGAAAGGTTATGAAAACCTTAGTGAATGTGTTTCCTTCCAATGAATGATGAATTAATAAATGAAATCAATCAATATTGATGGAAACGTGAGCCAAGCCCCCTCTGCATGGTCTGGTTTGCTATGCCAATCAAGAAAAGGTCAGGATTCGAATCACAAGTCAGGTATACTGAAGGCGTCTTTCCTACTCTTCGTACATGGAAATGAGGATAAATTTTTTCCTAATTCTACCTTCCTCATACATCCTATTAGTATCTGTGTGGACAGCCTGGACCAGTAAGACGCGATATACAAA
Source organism: Timema bartmani (assembly GCA_902151455.1). Classification (NCBI taxonomy): domain Eukaryota; kingdom Metazoa; phylum Arthropoda; class Insecta; order Phasmatodea; family Timematidae; genus Timema; species Timema bartmani. The sequence goes on along the minus strand of CABFWB010000347.1, from coordinate 63,832 downwards.
ATAAAATAAATAAGAACTATTAAATGAGGGTACGCTATTAGCCACTCCTCTACAATACACTAATAGACTAGAAATGATGAAGGTAGAGTTTAGAGTAAATCAACAAACATTTGCTTAGAGGGATGATTGAAAACCACTTGGTAAAATTCACCCTTAGTACACCTGTCTAGGATTCGAACCCCAACCCAGACAGCTTTAGAACTTGTCTGCGTGGCCACCAGCGTGGGTAGAATTAGTGTTAGCCTTGTGTACAAGTCCCAGCTCTTAACAGCCCTCCTTTGTTTTTTCAAGAGGGAATAAAGAAAGCAGGAACAGGATCTTAATTTGGACATGTGTTAGTTAATGAGGTGGGAAAACGTTCTACTGCGATGTTCCCGAGGTAGATATCTCCACCCCAGTGACTACATAGCCCTCCTCCCTAGCCCTAACCAACTAACATTTAGTGCAGTCGTGGCAACCGTTTTGATCTATGTTTTTGTTTTACTTTTATTCTGCCCACACCAGTGGTTCTGTGGTCCAAAGAGTCAGGCAAGCAATAATTTGATATATTGAGTACGTGGAAGTCAAGTTTTGAATCTAGTTCAAGATCATTGAGGACGGCTTATCCCTTTGTATTTTCCATCCTCTCTCCATATTAATGCGAGTGCATTTCATATAAAAACTTCCTTATCCACGCCCCTAATTTTAAGCCTTTAGGACAGGAGTGAAGGGGACGCGAACTACATTTTTCTGGCCAAAATAAATTGAATATGGCTTCAGTACAAATAAAGAGATTGATTTTCTTCGTGTGGTGATATCGACAATTCTTGAATATTTGTCATGGGCATAGCGTCAATAGATGAGAAATTTTTTAAACGTAGATAGAAAGTTGTCTTTACGTTCCAGAACACCATTAACAGAATATATTCAATAAACTACTGATTATCAACATGTGAAGGAAGTAAAAGTCGATGTTTGTATAGAAGCAATAATTGATTTATTTTGACAAAAAAAAAGTTTTGATGTAAAAACTTCAAAATTACTGCCTTAAACTCTCGTTCCCTACACTCTCAACTTAATAACTTAATTGACTGTTCAACGTCCTATTAGAAGTATAACCATACAGTAGGCTAAAAGATCATTACTAATAGTATAATAGATTATGTTTTAGTTGTACGTTTAACACCAGCATTAGCAACTACTTAATTAATTAAAAGTACAGGTCTAGTAAGAGTATATGAGAAAAATGCACCCCCATTAGCGTATGGAGAAAGTGGTAGAATCACAGTACAAACCCTAGCATGCGAAAAAACCTACAGTGAACCTGTCCCGGATCTGAAAACTATACCTCGGTGTCAAAGGTGACCCAATGAATTGTGAGTCAAACCCCTTAACACTTTGTCTGGACATAGTATATTGACGGACGGGATTACCTCTCAGTTGATTTTGTTGAATTTTGTTTAAACTTTCTCTCCAATTCCAAACCTCATACATTGGGTTGTTATAGCCCTTGTATGGGATTTAATAATAATAATAATAATAATAATAATAATAATAATAATAATAATAATAATAATAATAATAATAATAATAATAATAATAATAATAGCAGCAAAATTGAACATTTCAATGTTTTTCCTGTAGCAAGTATTTTCAAAGATAAATTTTAAATATTTTACAAATATATGGCGTTTGGTGTTGCTATTCTAGAGCTAAGATAGTTTGTAATTCCTGTGTTAATATGGCCTTATACTTATAAAGCGTGCGTTAAATTTCTCCGCACCTAAAAATACAAGATTTGGTGAAGTATGTCTAAAGAAAGAAAGAAAAACCAAACAGGTTGTTAGTAATACAGAAGAAAGAAAAAGTAAAAATCGATTTCTCGTAATACAGATGTTCCCAAACTAGAAGTAAACAACATCCCGTCATGTTGACCGAGGAGGGAAACATTTAGAAGCACTTGGTGTAGAGGAGGTGTGTGTGTGTTCGGTAGGCGGCTACCAGGAGGGTAAAGACGAAAAGAAGGTCTCTTCTTAAAACAATGCGAGCGGTGTGTGTTATTATAAAACTAGCCTCGTGTTTATTTGAACTACCTCCTTTGCGTTTGGGGAGGGAGAGAAGGGGTGGATATATCTCATAAAGAACACATACTCACTGTAGGTGAGGCTTGGGCAAATTGGATCAAGCCAAACATACAACTTCCTAAACTACCCGCGCCCAGGAGAAATATTTGACTTTACTTGAACGTAGTCCGGAATTCTACTCAACCTACAACTCCGATATATTACATAGGCTAGGGGGAAGGTGGAGGGTGGGGAGTACATCACTATGAAAAGTACATAGCAGAAGACATCCAGACAAAAGTTGAAGAGTTAATGCCACGGGTAGTGTACCAAACTTGGAAGGCTGAAGTTTAGTTCTTGGCAGGTGCAATGAAGGTATCTATTTCAAAATGTGGTTTCCCATCAACACTTCAGATAAATGAGTCCATTGTATTTTTATTATTCTATTAATTAAATTACAGAAGGATTTTTATATAAAAATATATATTCCGTTTAACACAAGGGCTATTGACAGATTAATCTAAGAGGCTGAGGATATTATTTAGATAAATTGCACTTATATTAGCGCTACCTGCTTTAGTGGTCCCATAGTCTAAAGTGTCACACAATAGACTAGACTGTGGAGGACAGGGAGATCAGGGTTCAAGTCCCAGTCGGGTGTATTGAGGGGGGCTTTTACTAAATGGTTTTTCACCCTCCCTCCACGCAAATGTGGGTACACTTCTTGTAAGTCCACCCTTACTCATCAGTAGCTCATAACCGTTATTATTACACATGCGAAAAACCTGAACAGATGGTAAGACGCGGTGCTAATGTGTATGGCTACATGTACTAGGCCTAGTACATGTGGTCGATATTCGAAGCTTGACCTTACCATCACTGGCAACCAAGTGCATTGCGAACTTGACACCTTACACGCGACTACCGTTGCAGGTAATTGGGGTAAGCCACATTAGCTTAGTCATTTGAGAATCTGTTAATTTATTAATTTGTTTAGGGTTCAATTGCATAGTCTAAAGTGTATTACTATAAAATTAAGGTGTTTTATTTTAAATGAATAGCTAGTTAGTGGTATTCGGTCTGGTTGTTTTGTTTGCTTTTAAAATTATCGAGGAAAAAATAGACACACAAAATAGTAGCAGTAATAGATCTTGCATCCAATAAACATATGTAAATGGATTTTTTAAATGATTAATCTTAACTCATTGTTATATACAACAGCTTAGTTTAGGCGATATAGAAATATTATCAGTAATTGATCTAGCATCCAATCAAGAGATGTAAACGGATTTTTTAAATGACTAAGCTTAATTCATTGTTATATACAACAACTTAATTTAAGCGATATAGATGAGGAAGCGTTTTAAAAGTAGTGCACCCAAAGTATCAGGGCTAAGAGATGTTAAAACTGATAACTCATTTGTGGAAAATAAGTCCCACTGTATCCGAGACCAGAGATTCAAAATTGGACCTCACCGTACCACCAATCCGGTTCATTGTGAGTCTGCCACCTTAGACAACACTACCACCCCTGTGGACCAGATATAATAAGGGAATAATGGTAATTAGAGGTAAACTAAAGATCTTAGACTTAAGAGATAGTGGTTCGAATACGTTTGGACCTCAAAGTAAAATAACATATATGTTTCGTTTCCTCTTAGAAAAAATAAAATTAATGACACCTCTGATAATAAGGTACCTTCTTTGAGTAAATCCATTAATATACTAAAATAAATTAAATATAGTTTTAAAAGAAAAAACTAAAATAATTCCTGACACGAATTTTAACTTTAAGGATGCTTGTATTTTTATTTCTTTACTTTCTAGCTCCTTTTAAAACCAGAATAATTTGAAAATGTAAAAATATATATTTATATTTTGTATCTTCTTTTATTTCATGTCGTAAAAAACCTGACGCGAAGAGTGCGAAATAAATAAAATTCATAGCACAAAAACTTAGTGGGCCGTTGTGTTGAGACAGTAAAAATATATAATATAACTTGGTGAAGAAAAAACGAAACACATTTGCAAGAATACCAAAACATTTTAAAAACATGAGCAGAGTGATGGGTTTTATATTTAAAAAAAAGCCTTAACATGAAATTGAATCTTGGACTCAATCCAAGGACACACTTAAATAAATATAAAACCACAGATTGTCAGAAACTAACTGTTAGAACCGCTTTAAAAACATTTTTTACTTGGTACGTTTAAAACTAAGGTGTTAATGATTTTGTATTTTCCAGGGGTGGGAATTTTGAGCGTAACCCAAAGTAAATACACCCACATTAGCGTGAAGAGGTGATAAAAAACCCATTTAGAAATATCATGTAGAAAAATGCTTCTAGTAAACTCGGCCCAGATTCAAACTTCAATTTCTCTTGTTACTATAAATCTATTCCAGAGGTCCCCATCCCTATGACGGTGGGTACCATGGCACCCACCAACCCTTTTGCGTGTGCCCACCACTTTTTGACTACAACTAAAAGGTTTTTGATTAACATTTTTTTAATCAGCTGTCACTTTTCCGACAAGAATCAGTGTAACCTATATACTTATCTCCGAGTGTGCTGTCCTAAAGAAGATGGGGATACTATGTTCTTTGCAGACTCATCTACCACGTGTACTCGGAACTAACATTATAGTATTTTCAAGCTGAAAGCTTTTGATTTTACCTTATATCAAAGACTTACCCCATTCCACCTCCTTTCTACCACATTCGTACGTCATATTTCCTTTGTCAATATTTTGTCTTAGTCTACCCTCTACCCATCTTTGTTGCCCGATCAATACATAGAATACGTAACTTATTATTTTAAAAATATACTTTAACGCCAAAATGATGGCGAGTAGTTCAATTTTTTCTATAACCTTTATTTTAATCTTGTTAAAACCATGAATAAAGCACTTTTATTCTATTTTTTCGTCAACCTATAGATAAATTGGGTTGAAACACCAAACCCCACCCCCTTCCTCTGTAAATTTGCCTTGAAAACGTAAATGGTGCCCATTGCATTACCATTAGTATTGAATGTGATGTAAGATACAAAAAGGTTAGGGACTTAAGATCTAGTATATTGCGAGCTTGACAGCTTATCACGTGTGACCACCGGTGTGGGGATTAAAAATATAGAACTAATTATATTAATCATGTATATAAACTAATAAAAAGTTAAACTTAAATAAATATAATATTATGTATAACCATACACTGCGCTATCATTACTGTTAGGTCTAAGCAGTAGAATATAACTTATGCAAAGACCAACGCTTCAACTTATGGAATTAGGTTGACCAGTGGCGTAGTCTGGAATGTTGCTAGGGTAAGCCCGTGACATGGCACTGAGGTTGACCTTGGGCACGGAAGAGTCCTATATAAATACGAGTATACACATTGCAAATGATTATAATCTTTTTTTATAATAATGTGAATGATTAGAAATTACCTTTAACAGTTTGTGAAACTGAATGTAGCTTAACCAATTTTGATAAAAGATCATTATGTCTAAAATCTGTCAAAATTGACGTCATTTCTCAAAGGTAACAGCTGCTGAACACGTTGTTTGGCGCATGACAGGAGATATAGTAAAATTCTAGAACTGTCACAACTATATGTTTTTTCCTTTAGCGACTCATTTAGAGCTGTTTAAAAAGTCTTTAACTATTAGTAGAGACTACTGTGCCCACGAGCTTTTAGGCCTCAGTATTAAGAACATTAGATTTTAATTTTATATTACTGATTGAAATAAATATTATTCCCTTAAGGTGATTTGCCCTTTTCATTTGGCGTGGAAATGCAGAGCCGTGGGAACAAACGGTTATCTTCAAGACTTTTTATTGTTCTGCAATTTTCTTTTTGGAAACGGTTTGTTCAAGAATAGAAGCGTGATGATAGGCTATACTTTTTGTATACACACATCCTCTATAATTTTAAAAATGATCAAATATCAATGAAATTGACATATTTCAATAGAAAACTGCAGGCTTCATAGCAAAAATTAAGAAAATGTAACAATTAATAAACATCGATAAACTATATTAACAAAAAAATTTCACTCGTTCTCGAGAAAACTGATATTTCCAAACTTATGATTTTTTTGCAAGACCTGTCCTGTAGCTAGCACCATCCCCGGTTTCCGTGATCCATCTGTTCTTGTTGGTGTGGAAGGATACTTTCTTTGGTCAATTGTGAAGCCACGCCACGCCACGCCATTCACCTCCCGCCCATTATCTCAAAAAATAGATTTTAGACTTGCACTCGACAGGGCCAAGGGCCTTAATAAGTTTTTTAAATAATGGGATCAAATACTTTAAATATTTCATTCAAAACACTATTTTTATAGTGTTTTTCTTTTAGTTAAATGTTTTATCACTCATAACAACACTACACACTTTTTTATATTTCTATAATTATTTATTTTATGCTGAATAATAATTTATTTGAAGAAATATTTGTTTTAAAAAGATAACACTACAAATAATAACAAGCTATTTGTAGTTCTTCTTTACTGTGTAGCTTGCATACGTATAAATTGTAAACCACATCTTTACTTTAAAAACGATTTCTCTTATTTTCCTTTTGCAAGCCCCCAACCCCCTGATATTATCCCTATCTTCTTCCTCCCACCACCGTTAGCTCTGTGCAATTCAGATAGTCTGCCCTAAAAGAGGGGGAAAGAAGGACTATCTTTATAATCCAAAAAGGGGGGAAAAAAACAAACCTTTTTGCATTTTTCTTCTTAAAAAATGGAGGAGAGGTTGAAAAGGCACCAAGGGAATCATCTCGCTTCTCTTATATAGCCCCACGCATTCGTTTGGTACCAGAGGATCCTTGTAATTTTGTTACACTTTGTCTTTCGCTCTCAAGGGTACTTTACATCTCCTAACCTCTTTCTCGACCCCCTAAACCCCTACTTTTGAGTATACCTAGAATCTACACATTGTTTCCTAGGCATGGGTCACTTCCCTTCGCCCCAGTCTCTCTCTCTCTTTTTTTTAAATAGCTGCCCAATATACATTCATCCTTTGTTGTACTTTTGACCCTTCTCCCCCGCCATCCCTAACGCTATAATCGCACTTTATGAACTCGAGCACGAGCTGTTCCTAAAATAGGTTCTTGTTTATGGACTTAACCTGCTCATGCCGATAGAGATCGAACCACAACCCAGAGGCGGTATTCCGAATTTTTTTGTTTTGTTTATTTTTGGCAATTGAATTTGATTATTTATTTTTGATTTAAATACAAAAGCGATATTTATTTAGCACCGTATCTACTACCCATTATACGCTTAATTACTAATCACGCCAATGGGTTAAGAATTGGGAAAGTTGAATATAGAGGAAGTGAACCCGCATTTGCGTGAAGGGAGAGTGAAAAAACATTTAGAAAAAAAAAACAGCCCACCCGACCTAGATTCGAACCTCGATCTCCCCATTCTTGGCAGTCTAGCTCAACACAAAACTAGCGCGTTAGCTAACTACGCCACCGTGGTGGGTTACAAAAGCTATAAACTATTTTTGTGTAAAGGAGTGGATTTGGGGAATAAATTATTCCACTAGGACCAGCGTGGAGAAAATACGAAAAAAAAAAACCCACTGGGAATTACTTGGGGGGAAATTACCTCAATTTCCTCCTTCCACCCGGCTGGGACTCGAACCCCGAACTCTTTTATCAATGTCATTAAGGTGCAACGTGAGTCTAGCACTTTGTATCTCTTGGTATTTTGGCCATTTAACGAGCCCTTCTTAAACACAAGGTTATATAAGCCCACGACCTACAAACTAAATTCACCAAAAATAATATTATAGGTTCCCTCTGAATAAAACCAGAAGCATATACACGTGTAGTCCGTCTCTTTCATCACTCAATCACGTGTACTAGTCAAAAGTTGTACATATGGCTGCATCTAAATTGCTTCTCAAAATATATTTTTTACACTAAGTGCGTCCCTCTTTATAAAGTGTGTTACACGAATTGCATCCCTGTTTAAAAAGGATGTAACATTAATTGCGTCCCTGTTTAAATGAAGGTAAAATTTAAGTTATAAATCAAAAATCTCAAATATTACCTAATCTTAAATCTTTTAATTTATATAAGTATTGTGACAAATCAAATTAAACAAAAATTTATTATGTTTTTTTTTAAAGTGAAAGTTTATAAAAAAATGAGTACATTATGTAATTTTACTGGTAAAAATATGAAAATTTGTTTTATATAGATTTTCATTTAACACTGATTGTCTACTTTTTGTTCACTGGTAAATACGTATTGCATACACTTTATATAAATGTAAATCGAGATATTTCACTAGTTTCACACTCCTAAATTTTCTCCATCACGAAGGATTCTTTGTGTACCACTTCAGGTCGTCTCGATCATTTACTTCCTATTTTTATTTAATAATCGCACTGTACGCTTTTTTTTACACTTCTATAAACTGAAACATGTTCGGGTGTGCTTAGTATAGCATACCATTTATTTTGGAATGAAAAGATTCGCAGCAAACTGTAATGCGTGGTGTGACGAGAGATTGATCTGCCCAGACGCGGGATTGGACATTTTGCATTTTCTGTTATGTAAGTTTATAAATGTAGTCAGTAAAGCTTCTTACTCTGTCGTCGTCGAGATGCACTGCCACGAGGTCATCGGTAAAGCAGTCATCCACGTCGCCATGATTCAGGAATGATAGTCCGAAGAAGTATTTAAGAATGGTAGAATGTCATAATATGTAGCCTTATATTCATGAGTAAGGTTTAATTATTGTTGGATTTTACTCCACCATCTTTGGTCCAAATGAAACCTACAAACTCCGGTGATTTGTAGAGGTAATACTCCTCCTAAAGCTTGATGAATATACTCTTCAAAGTCAATGAGTACTGTAGAAGGAGAAAAGTCCAAACCAATTTCATGAATTTTTAAAATTAAGTGTTGAAGAGCTGCAGTGTCAGTGTTTGTAGTTTTTGTTTGAAAGCAAAAAAGAAGACCAAAGAAGTGTAGACTTCATATTTACTGCCTTTAATGAGGAATGGTTGCAAAAACAGCTTTAGAGAAAAATAAAATGTTCCGTCCATATAAGTGACACTAAGCTGTTTCAAAGATTGCAAGTTTATGACTGTAGAAAAAAATAAATCACTAACATTAACTAATACAAAAGATTCATCCCTGGGACGCAATTTCGATGCTGCGTTACCACTAATTTCACAGTTGAAACAAACATGCCTTTTTGGTGTAATTGTGTGAATAGAGAAAAATTACAAACCCAGTCATGGATTTGAACCCAGGTCGTCCAACGCAGTCGGTAGAGGGGTCACCGTGTTTATTCAGACGAATAGGATTCATATGAAATAACTCATTGTACATTAACTAGTTTCACAAATCTTAAGAGTAGGTTTTATTAAATGTGTTTATTTTAAGATAACAGTAAATGGAAGTTTGTGCAGTGCACTGTAAAATTTATTTATATAAATTATCAATGCCTATAAAATAGCTTTAATGGTTAAGTAAAATGCTATCAATGTTGACCACAAAACATATTTTGTAAAGCTCTTTATTTACCAGAATCCTACTATATACAGGATGTATTTTAAATGGTGTTGTCGCCATCCCCTACCTTTCAGATGTGGGCCTATGGCTGTGGCCGAGGTGGTAAGGGGGGAGAGGGGAGAGGATATATGATTGTGTGGGTTCGTAATTGACTTTCGTATTTGGTTCTTGTGGTTTTTATTTTTACTACTATGCATATTACAAAACGTGATGGTGTTAGTAAATATTAGAAAATATAAAAGAATTTAAAAGACTATTTAGAAGCTTGTGCCAAAACGAAGTATTGCAAGGAATGCTTAACCAATGGCTTGACTGACCTCTAGGTGTTCCTATACGGTATATGAACTCCGATATCCTGGGCTCAAGCGGTAGCCCCTTAGCGCTCGTACTCGGCGATCCGGCGTCTTAACCCTCATAGCCTCCAAAACCGGCAGCGTGACCCCCTAGATTCGATGGTGAATAGTCAGACCTGATAGCTTGGATACACTACTTTTTATTCTGCTGTCTGGTTTGGTTTACCGTGAGAAATGCTGACGCTCTGTTTATGTTGTCAGCGCATATGTTCTATTTGTTTACAAGCTAATCACAACACATTTTAGTACTCGGTTTGTCATTCACAATCTAGAGCACAACAATATTAAACTAACACTCCTCAACTTAGGCCGTGTGATTACACTGTCAAATATTCTAGGGGCGTATCCCCATCTACAAAACATGGAGAAAAGTTCATATAAACATGGGTCTAGTTCTAATAGTTATTGTAATGTTTGCCTCAACAATTATTGATTAGTCGTGGGGGATCCATTGAATGACATTCTTAGTCACCTTATTTGAACCCTATGGATTTTCATCATTGGGGATATTTAAAGTCTATTGTTTATTCAACTATTTTGCCTGATATTGACGTTTTGAGATCGTGTCATAAATAAATGTGAGCAAATACTCAACACCCCAGGTTTACTTAACAGAGTACGACCGAGCATGGAATGCAGGATCAAAGGGTGCATTGAAGAAGGAACCCATTTATAACAATTTTTGTAGCAACACTTTCTCTCTTCTTGTGTTTTTGTTTGTTTCTGTTAAACTTTGTCTTGATTAATTGAATTACTTCTCCTGTTGAATTGCTTATTAACTGAAAAATAAAATGCCCTCTAGCTCAGAAACTAAACGTTTCTAGACTCATGTTTATATGAAATTTTGTTAATGTTTGGTCGATGGGAATAGGCCTCTAAAATATTTGACACCAATTAAAATACATCTTGTATATCATCTAGTATTAATTTAAGCTGTTTGTGCTATTTATTTTATATATTACTTTCCCAAAAGTCAAAAAGATATTTATCTCTCAAATTTATAAATTAACTTTAAGCAAATAAAGTTGTGTTGTCAAAATACTTGGATGCTTTGATTTATTTCTATGACTATACTTTCGTCATAAATATTCACTCTCGTATTATCTGTTGTTTTATTATTTTTATGCCTACTTTAAAAAAAACGAGCAAGTTGTTATTATTTTGTTTAAAAAACAAGCAATAGTGTGCTTAAAAAATGTCATTCCTCTGATTTTAACTTTTGGTTTTGTGGGCTTTGATTGCATAAAATGGATACAGATATTAAAATTTCATGTTTAGTTTATTCAAATACTTTACCATGATTGTATTTTTGTTAGAGTTTCTCACACACACATAAGCACTGAACATCCAGACTTTTAAAAAAAATCTTTTGTGATTAGCTTATCTTCATCAATAAATTACCTCTGTGTATTCTTTTTAAATTTCAATAAAATAATTAAATGATTAAAAATAAAACCATATTGGATAGCGTTGTGTATCAATATTTTTTGTATAAAAGCTTTGGGTTTATTTTTTTATTTTGTTGTTGCGAATTTCAAGGATTTTTTTGGATGACAAAGTGGTAGACAAAACATATTAGTGCTATACCTAATAAAGGGCTGGGTTTGCTCTAAAAAATATCGACTTAGCTTAGAAAAATATTCTGACCTTGGCCACTATTATGAAGCTTTAAAAAAGTAGAAATATTGACAGCTAAAATACACATTTATATTCAATTGTTGTTAATTTGTGACTTTATAGAGGCTCGTTTACAGGTATTAAACTTATCTCACTTGCTTCCATTAGGGTGCAGCTTATGTGATAGGTCCATAGTGGATCCCGACAAGGTCACACTGTGAGCTTTCACTGTAAACCGGCCTCGTGGTATATTGGTCAGTGCCCCTGGCTGCCAACCTATGGGTCTTGCGTTTGATTCCCGGCAGGTGCTGGGGGATTTGTTTCGAAAGGGAAATAATTCCCATATTCACCAGGGTTTGGTTAATTAGGCTAAGTTAGGTTAAGATCATCAATGGCTTTACCCCATAATATTCACTATCAACATCCCCTAATCTCACTGGGACATGGAAAGAGTCTCCACGGAAAGGATGTACGATTAGTACATTAGGGCGTCCGTCCCTTGGGTACATTACTACTGGCTAATCTTTCCACAAACTGAGCTACAGAGTGATTTAGCCCAGAAAAGGCATTATTATTACTATAACAGACTGTACATTACAAATTAACATTAACGTGTAAAAAATCTTAAATAGTATAATTACATGTTAGAATAATTCAATTCATCAGTTTAGACCTATGTAGGTTAAACATTTTGTAATTTATAATATAGTTATTGTCTTAATTTACAATATGATACTTTTTTCATCATATTATTTAAATATATACTCTAACTTTAATTTGGCTTCAATTTAAATTTTAAAATTACCCAAATATATGGTATAAATATTGCATGTATAAAATATTCTACACAGCTTTGGCCTTATTCTTATAATAAATAATACACTATTCATTGTTTATATATATTTCTATAAATGATGTTATAGTAAATTAGCACGTGGAAGCATGACATCCACGTCTTTAATCAAAAGATTGAAGATTGATTACTATTCAACAATGCATCATTTTAACAGACTGCTAAACTACCTTTTATTAGATAATCCAACAAGTAAATCCTTTGGAGAAGCAGATTATAATAGCGATCGAGTTTAAATGGAGATAAGTCCTTCTCTAAATCTTTTAATTTGATGATACTCATTCAGACTAATGTTTTGAATTGAATTAGTCGGTAATTACCATCCCGATCCTTTGTTACAACTGTTTCTGAGGCTTCGCCCCATCTCCCATCCTCGAAATCCCCCACCCCAACACAAAGCTTCGCTATTACGAGTCTTGGAGACACCTGTTCCCTCGCGTTGGAATGATTAATGTGATAACTCGGCCGACTAGGTTTAACCTCATTTACTACAGAGAGATTATGTGCGCATCGTTCATTGTCCGAACAGTTCTCAGATTGTGTTCGATATTTTTTTTTACAAGGAAATAGCACGTTTGCATAGCTGATTGGTTAGTCATGGCGAAAGGCATAAGGTGTATTATTAAGTGTAATTTTGTTTCTGCAATGTGTTTAAATTATATATCTTAGAAAATTAAAATTGATAATATTGTGTGTATTGTAAACACGGAACAGTTAAGTTTTAATAGAATTGGTCTCCCTCCGAAAACTTTAATAAAGATATATAATATATTCTACTGTCCAGTACTGACGTATGGCCAGCTTTTGTGTCCATCAGCTCCAAATGACTTTTAATGCACGATAAAGGTTCTGGAACAAAAAGCTATTTTCTTGGGATATCGAATAAAGTTATCAAGACCCAAACCTCAACTGTACGATCCGATTTGTTTCCCACCAATCGGCGTCCATATACTTCGTACTAGCTACGTTCATCTAGCATTTAACACCTAAAGCACTAATTTTAAGAACATACTGGCCATTGATGCAAAACACAGTCACCATCTTCAACCTCCAGACTCTCATCTTATTAACATGTGACAGTTTCAGACGATCACACACACTATAACCTGGACCCTGTACATTACATAGGGTCATAAATAAGTGTGATACCCACTATTTTTAGTTTAGGGCCATATAAAAGGTCAAGAACCATCATAATATGTAGTTTGAAAATGGTTATGAATTTTCTGTGAATGAGTAAAAAAAAAAAGGGTTTAGTGTACTTTATTTTTAAAATATATATGAAAAGTAAAGTGTATTTATTTCTTCCTCGCTATAAGTTATTTCATATCATGAATCAGCTAAAGGTACAAATACATGCACCCAGGCGCGGATTCAGGGGGGTCAAAGGGTCAGTTGACCCCCCTGTGAAAGTTAGAAAATTAATACAAAAAACCAAATGAAAGTTCAAATTTTAGAAAGAAAATACAACACAGTTAAATTATACCATTTTTTGTCTTATTACGCGCAGATATCTCTTAAGCCGGGTCCAAATGTGCGTTATTCGTCCACGTTTATTCAATTTTCGAACACGTCCGTTATTCGTTAACGTTTAATAAATATTCGATATGACTCACTCAAGTGTGGAAAAAATATTGTTTTCATGTACAAATATTTGTTGTGCATAGCGAGTAACGAACATTGCTCCGAATAGAGATGGTAAACTACCAAACATCAAAGAAGACTAATAATCGCCTGAGAGCAGTTCATTCATGAATACCGAATAAAGAGTATGTGTGGACGGCAGGAGCGGTGGAACTGTGGGGGACTCTGACCCCCTGGAAATAGTTTGCCTCTCCCTGGAATAAATTCCCTCCACTTTATATATTTCAAATCCTCTAATATTATCGAATATGAAGCTGAAAGTTGGCCTTAAATTAAACTCCAAATGACTTCTAGATGCATTCTATTGTCACATATTTGCCGGATAAGACCGCTTTAAATAACTACAAGACTAGAGTTATCTAAATGGCAGAAAAAGTCAGGGGAGGAAAGCTCTAAATAGCTTCCAAGGTCATCCAAATTTTATAAATATCTAGGGGAGGAAAACTCCAAATACCTTCTAGATTGCATATCATTTTGAAGAATTTTCAGGCGAGGACCACTCCAAATAGCCTAGTTTCTGAAATAATTCAATTTTCAAAATTTATTCAGTGGAAGACCACTTCAAATATTATCTTCTAGAGGTATCAAACTATCCTAAAAGATTAAGGTGAGGATCACTCTAAATAGCTTCGAAGGGCATCCAAATTTCAAAAAATTCTAAGTGAGTAAAACTTTAAATGGTGGCTTATTATTTATAAAAGAATCTAATTTTTTTAAAAAAGGCAAGGACTACTAATAATTTTTATAGTGAACCATTTTTCAAAAAATTGTTGGAGGAGGGCTACTCCAAATCGTTTATGAAAAGTATCTGATTTAAAAAAATTGGAGAGGATAACACGGTTTAAAACATACATAAGATCAAATATGAATGAGAAATTATTAAATGGCTATAAATAGAAATCTAATATTGTAAGTAACTATGTTATTTATAATTATGACCCCACTATGAAAATGATCTGGATCCACCCTTGTGATGCGCCAACGCAAATTTGAGAGATACACCTAAATCTGAGTTTAAAGAAGAGGGCGGGTGCAGTTTGAGAGCAAATTTTTGTCCACTCAACGTTATGTGCTTCCTGTAAATCCTATCAATTCAAGATAATAAAACGGTTGTCTATCATCGTAATGTCTCAGGATATGTACAATACTTAAACTACAATCATTAAACTATTAAAAAAAGGCGTTAAAATAGTGAACGTCTGAAAAGGACACATTTGTTTCATTCTAGAGCAAGGATGGCAAATCCATGGCACGCGAACACGCGTGGCACGTCAACATGAAAAATATAAGTAAATATTTTCCCAGCGTAGTACAATTTTTCGAAGTCAATAATATTTAAACAGCCATGTTATTCGATGTCATGTCATAATTAACTTTTTGAAATCAACTGTTAGAAATCGTGTTGACTAGTACCTAAGTACGTCTCGTGTGCTCATGAATACAAGTTGTAAACAAAACATAAATATCTTGACTATCAAAATACAACATGTTTCAAACAAATGTGGAAAATATTATGTAAGTTTTAGATTTTAACATTATATATATATATATATATATTAATTTATTGTCTTTTTTCACTAAATATCAATGTTATTAATTAAAGTTACTAAAATTAATATTATTGAGGACATTCACTTTGACAATTTAATAATTTTACTTCTTTAAATTTATACATTTTTAAAATGTTTACAATTTTATTTGAGTTTTTCATTACATTTCATAATGTTCAACAAGTTTTTATTTTTAAATAATTACTCGTTAAAAAAACGTAAATATTAAGTTGCACAGTATATTAGTTCAAAATTCAGCTAGTCCTTAAGTGGTCGGAAAGTTTCACCATCCCTGATCTAGAGTAAACTAAAGTAGTTACAAAAACTTTCTACCTACTTGGTATTGTTGAATTTATTTCATTATCATAAAACAAAACAACAACTAGTACAATGCACTGTGAAGTATTTATCTAGATGTAAAGAGGTGTTGTAGATTTACCGAAATTCAAAAAGTTTTTTCACAAAATAGGGTGTTTTAAAATATCTGTGAATTTTTCTTAACAGACCAATGAAAGCTTTGAACTAAAAGATAAACACTCTCTAGTGAATGATATAACAGTTTTTTAAAAAAATCCCTAAATATTTTAATTCAATTGATAGTTTATTTGAACAAATATTGAGTAATATTTGTTTTTCTGCAATCTTTGGTATATATTAAAAAATAAATGGTACGGAGCTCCGCACGGACTTTCTCGATCTATTGTTTAAAAAATGGAAATATTTACTCAGAATTCATAATATAATATACATTAGCGAGCCCGAGAAAAAATTGCGCTATACATACGTAAAACATTTTTTTTATTCCTGGTTTTAAATTTCATAATTTTATTTTTGAAGATTTAACGTCTTCATTTGTATATTTAGACCAATAAAAATTATTGATATTGGGTCCCATTGGGCTGGTCTCACACCAACGAGTCCCGAGTCGAGTCAATTCGAGTCGAGTCTGACTCACCAATTGAGACAAGTGCATATTGTATTTGATAGCACGATGGAGGACCAATACCTTTCACACCGGCGAGTTGAGTCACCCCGAGTCTAACAGAGTCCTGTCGAGTCAAGAGTCCATGATGCGGCAGATTACAGATTTCGTCTGTCCAGCCGAGTCAAGTTTATTATTTCCACATACTTTTCAAGGCTAATAGCATGAACACTGAATACCTCATTGTTCTCGTTCAAGAGTATCATTCGATTTTTAACCCGTCCCATCCCGAACATCGGGATAGAAATGCAATTTCCACTATTTGGAAACAAATGTGAAAAACTACCAAAGATGCATCGTTTCACACTAAGTGGGTAAAGCCACATTAAGCGACGTCTTTTTATACGTCTACGCCGGCGCCTCCATACAATTGTATTTATAGAAACCGATAGGACTGCATCCATCTTGCACGAGCTCGTTAATCAAACAAGTTGGACTCGATGACTCGACTCACTAGTGTGAAAGGCCTTGACTCTAGAGTCAGATTGGACTCGACTCCATGAGACTCGACTTGACTCGACTCAGGACTCATTGGTGTGTAACCAGCCTTAGGGTCAATACTTCGTATTAAAATTTTGATTTACGTTTAAAATTTTTGTCATTTTATTATGGGATGCACATCTTATGATTATCGCATTGCTATTAAATTTCTTTTTTATAAATTATGACCAATAAAATAGGTAGTTATTGACTATTGAGTCTAAAACAAGAGAGATAGAATCATTATAGCCGATTTTGAAAAAATCGAATTTTTCTCTTTTCACCCTTTAGTAAAATGCTATTAATTATAGGGTTAGACAGACACACAGACAGACGGCGTTGCAAAAACAACCTTTTAGAGTTCCGGGGGTCATGAAACGTCGAAATCCATCAACATCTCGGGCTAGATTTTTTTTTAACGATCGTAATACTTTACCTTAAAGTGTTGGCAAAGTTAAAAGAAATATATATTTGTGTATGGTTTGAAAACTTTTGATTTTATAAAAATATATTTCAAGTAAAAGATGTTTATTGTAAATAGATCCACATGTATGCAATGATAAGTAATATTCATATCACAAAGACTTACGGAGATAAAATTAAAAAATATAATTGACGCATCAGACCGGAACCCTTAAAGTCATTTTGACGAAAGGTTGGGAGTAGTTATATTAATCAAAGCTTAGAAATGAAATTTAATCAAAATCATCTAAGCCGATTTTGATAAAATTTATTTTTTCTTTTCCCGCACTTAAGGAAACTAACCTTAATTTTAAGGTTAGATCTTCAATTCCAAAAATTCCTTGGGATAACCCTTTGAAAACCCTAGATACCAAGTTTTAGCCCAATCGGTATAAATGTTTGGACTCTAGCCTGAGCTGACAGATAGATGGACATACAAACAGACAGCATTGCTAAAACAACTTTTTGGGTTTCGGGGGGTCATGAGACGATTTTCGACATTTTATTAGAGGTTGCACATCTTATGGCTATTGCATTGCTATTAAATTCCTCGTTTATAAATTTTGACCAACAAAATATGTAAATATTTACTATCAAATCTAAAATGATAGATCATTGTTGTACAAACATTTCCCCTAAGAGGTTGAAAGAAAGAGAACATACAATTTTTGAGAGACTTACTCATTTCTTACTCTATGGCTTTAGAGAATTATTGCGTTAAAGCTTAAGTAGTATCTCTTTACAACTAAATCTCAAATAATTGTATTAATATATTTGCCAATATCTCAGAAACGTTTGGTTTAAAAAAATATATTTCATATACAAATTTCTTATTTTTAATAGTACTACAATTTTGCAATGAAAAATAATTTAGATCTCAAATAGTTGCGAAAATACGGAAATTTCCGATTCTGTAAAGTACCCTAAAAGTCATTTTCATAGGAAAATGAATATTGACAGTTTATTTATAATATTAATAAACGCCTAGATATGAATTTTAATCTAAATCATTAAAGTCGATTTTTTCTCTTTTTGCTTTTTATCAAACTACTATTAATTTTGGGGTTAAAAAGACAGAAGGCATTGCAAAGACCACTTTTTAGGGTTCAGGTCATGAGACGTCGACATCCATCAACGTTTCAGGCTAGATTTTTTTTTATGGTGGCAATACTTTACCTTTAGTTTTCGAAAAGTTAAAAAATATATATATTAGCGTATAGCTTGAAAGTTATTGGTTTTATAAAGATATGTTTCGAATAAAATATTTGTATTTTAATAGATCTACATATTTTCAATGAAAAGTAATTTCATATCTCAAATAGTTTTGTAGATATGATAAAAAAAATTGAATTTACGTATCAGATTGTAGCCTTTAAATTCATTTTGCCGAAATATTGAGAGTAGCTATTTTGTTTGTAATATTTATAAATGTTTTGAAATGATATTTAATCAAAATCGTTAGAGCCGATTTTGAGAAAATCGACTTTTTCTATTTTTGCCCATCAGTAAACTACCCTTAGTTTTAGGGTTAGATATCCAATTCCAAAAACCCCTCGGGGCAACCTTATTAAAACTCAGATACCAAGTTTTAGCCCAATCGGTAAAATAGTTTAGGCTCTATAGTTGGAGGTCCAGTCAAACAGACAGAGAGATGGAAATTCAAAAACCATGGTCTTAGGCACTACTCTCACAATAGATTAGACTGATGATGACGGGAATATTATTGTTCGATCCTTGTTGGGTGTACTGAGAGTGGCTTTTCCTAAACGGTTTCCCCACTTTATTTCCACACAGATGCGGGCACACTTCCTCTAAATTCAACCTTTTCTATTCCAAAACCATCAGCGTAATTATTATATAATCATATAATCCAAATGGGTAGTAAGACACAGTGCTAAAAAATATTACTCAACATAAATGTTTAAATTTATTTACTAGCTGATAAATAACACTTGGATACAGACTTTAGAAAATAATTATTTATTGTAAGAATGGAAAAAGTGACTTTAGTGACTAAACTTGAAACACGCCTCAAAAAGGTAACTGAGCAAAATAAGTTCTAAAACGTTATTTTAGTGACTTTATACCAGCCAAATGTTGGGTACATAGGGTTTGGTGATGTCTTAAGATAATGTGTAAACCTTAAACATGCCAAAAGAATGAACTATATTTTTTTTTACGAAACTAAACAAGTGTTTCAAACTTGGTGTTTCAATATCAATCACTCCAATTTATTTCTTTTCAAAATATTTATTGAGAAAGGATTTAACTTACGATCATTCATCTTTATTTTATATCGATATTTTTACAACTTTCTCTTGGAATATTATAACAATTCTATTGTAAAAAAACACATTATTTATGTGCGGCAGCTTTTTTTATTCAATGACACTTCAAATATGTTCTAGCTTCATTATTTTATTTGTACTGATCTATATATTCGGATCTTTGAAGAAATAAACTTATCAAAACGTTCAACAAGTTAAATAATTTACGAGTACTTTTATGTATTTGTACTCCAATATATGCAGCTGTCACTTCTAACGGATGGTTTCAAGTTTATTAGCAATAAAATAGAAATAGGATTTTCTTTTGGTCAGGATTCGCTTCCTTACAGCTATTTTTTATGTTCTAAAAAGTTGTTTTTAATGTTTTTATTTATATTTAAGGTCTTTAACGTGAGATTTATAAATTCATTGCTTATCAACAAATCACTTATAAACTAGCTTATCTACGTATGCGACTTATCACAAATTATCTGACTCCAGCAGCCACTCAGAGAAAAATAAAACTTTTTACTGCCATCTTAACTCAAGAAGAAATGATGGTAACGGTCAATTGGTTGAAGGCGTGAGTCTCATCTTGTTTGTTTTGACGTTGATAGGAAGTTGGGGCTCGAATCACGACCGTATATTATATTGGAGTGTTTTCCACCTAAATGGTTTTCCACCACGCTCCCTCTCCCTCCACGAAGTGCGAATATACTTCCCTTTACATTCAACCATTCTCATCTATAAACTATCAATGTAAATTTGCAGATAGCTTGGACGGGTAGTAAGACAAGAAGCACGAAAAAAAAAAGTGTTCTTAACAATTTTATAAAGTGGTGGATAGTTTAAAAATTGGAGGATGAATTCAAAACAAATAACAATTTCTGGAAAATAGCTAAGTATTTTACCAAACCAACACGTCAACATTTTCCGAACTACGCTAGATATAAACACCTTTTGTCTCCATGACACAATAGTTAGTATCACCTTCCCCTATTCATTACCAAAGCGCATAACCCGAAAGGGTAGTAAGACGCGGTGCTAAGTATTATTATGAGAACTATGCTTCCTAATACCTCTCTTCTTTTATATCCTCCCAGTGCTGCCCTCTGCTAAAAGCTCCTAGTTTCCCAGAGGCTTACTAGTAGTTAATTGCGACCCGCAGCGCTAACGACACCTCTAATTGGATTCCAATGTCAAACTCGTGTAATCCACAGATGGAGTTAGTTGAAATCATTCATACAATTAACACCAACACATCTTTGAAGATCAGCCCGTTTTCATAAAAAATATGTCATACGTTAAAAAAGTTCATAATTTAAATATATTATGTTATATGGTCATGCATCAAGGATTAATCGTTATTTTCATTATATCTCTTACTTTAAGGGTAGTTTCCGATTACTGATTTTTGAAAGTTCGAAATATTTTGAAAATATCTATAGCAATGTGTTTAAAATGGGTATCGGGGGAGGGTTTTATGTGATAAATAAAACTGTATTGTTGTTTTTCGAGAGTAAGTTCATTTAGGAGCGTAAGCGTATAACCCGAACGGGTAGTAAAACGCGGTGCTAGATATTATTATTATTATTTAGGAGTGATTTAATGAACATATTTTTGACAATTTTGTTCAAGTCCATAGTAATACTATATGAAAAAGTATGTAAGATTGTGCCAAACAATTAATTCAAATACTACTTTTATAGATCAAATTATATAAGAAAAATTGGAATAATGTTAGGTGAAAGATTATTTCAAGAATTATTGAAAGTTGGTCACTCGCTCTGGAACCCTAGAGTATTATTAATAATATAATCTTCTTCGGTGGCCACATGATCTAAGACGTCACTCTAGTGTTAGACTAGACTGCCGATGACAGGGAGATGGGGTTTCGAGTCCCGGTTGGGTCTACTGAGGGTGGTTTTAACAAGATGTTTTTCCACTCTCCCTTCAAGAAAATGCTGGTACACTTATTTTAAACTCAACCTTCTTCATCCTTGGATCCATAGCGCCATTAGTGCATAGGAGTATAGCCTGAACAAGTCCAAAAAACTTATTTATTCCGAACTACTTTTATTTCTAAGCAATTTTAGAACACTAAAAATATGCATATAAAATAATAAATAAATTGTATAACGTTTCACATTTAAAATTGAAACCAAATGTGTAGCATGTTTAAATTTCCAAATCGTTCGTTAAGATATAAGTTCTCTTAAGAGGTTAGTTTTAAATTGTTAACTGTTTTTCATAGGCACTTTTATATTGTACAGAAGCGCTTGGTAGGCGCTGAACAGAATCCAACTCAACGGTAAAAAACATATTTAAGTTTCCTAAACAGGACATGAATTGAGGAGCCTATCAAGCGAGATACATTCGCAATTTACAAGTTTAACCATTGCCAGGGTTATATTTGTAAAAACATAATATTCTTGTTTCGAAATTTAAAAATTATATTATATTGTATTACACAATTATATTTTCTACTAGTTATTATTTACACTGTGCTGAGGGTCTGGGGCTCAATCCTCAGTCCCGGCACAGATTTATCTGATCACCTAACCCTTCCTTCACCTCTGACAAGATGTGTATTAATCACAACTTGTGAATGTGAGGAATGCCAGGCCTCTACCATGGTTCGGATTCCACGTTAAACTGTAGGTCCTCCATTTCATCTCACAAACACCCTACCATTGCACATTAGCGTAAGTGCGTATAACCCGAACGGGTAGTAAGACGCGATGCTAATAATAATAATAATAATAATAATATTAATAATAATAATAATAATAATACTTACAATATAAGCTATTAATATCCTAGATTTTTGTGTTATATGTATGTTTATGCTTCAAAAAGGCTAAATTATATTCCTCTACGTTGATGATTCATTGAACTAGTTCCACCTTTTTCTTCTGATAGCAGATATTATATCTCGTCTATGCTATGCAATTCAATCCACGTTTTACCTGAATTATTATTATGGTAAAAATGTATAGCTGCGTATTTAAATTTGGGCTTTCACTTTCATAATGATGAATTAATTGCCAATATATTTGGTATGCATCTATTATATAATTAAGCAGGTTTATAAGTACGTAGTGTGCTGGTATATGTAATCAGTTATAAAGTCCACATTAAATACCCTAATGACAAAAGTTTGTATTTTTGCTAGTATGCTGTATATTAGGAGCTTATACCCTTATAAAAACTAAGGAAGCATGAGCAGGTACTAATATCTGTATTTAATGCTGGTAAAAACCTTCCTAAATTAACCCTAAACTTGTGATTTTAGATTAAATCAACGAAAGTCACGATGCAATTTTGTTTTAGAATTGTTTTTATTTAATGTTAAATTAAAAAGTACCTTTCATTAGGAAACATAAAAAAAAGTGATTGAAATACTTCAATTTGTAATATCAAGAGTTAGGATTTATTTCTGAGGTTTATTTTAGGGGATTGGTGACTAAATTAAAAAAAAAAAATTTAAATAATGTTTTCAAATATACTAGAAATGATTTTAAACTTATGTCTACGCTATTTATTGATGTATATTTAAGTTCATGCACAGCGCTTAAAATAAAACTTAATTTAGAACTGTCATGGGGAAAGTACTGTGTTATTCTATGCGCAAAAGCTGTCACTAGTTTTTGAGGACTCTACCAAGTTTGGTAACTCATAGAACTTTTCCGTAAAAACACGCTGGCTGGGAAAACAAGAAGAAACCGAATGTGATTTTACTTCTTCTTTCAATGTTTTAATTTTCAAATGTCTTGAAACAAAAACACTATGAAAGAAAAACATATAAGGAAATAATTCGTTGAAGATATTTTTGCTATACAAGAATTGCAGTTTTAACTCAACTCAAGGAGGAGTTTAAAATGGCATTTACTGTGTCAGTTGTACGGTAAGAATATTATACACATAAGGAAGCAACATTCTAATTTAAAATGTGTTTAATGTCACTTTGACAAAAAAAAATATTTTACTTCAGAAGGCAATAATAATGCAAAAGCACTCTCCAAGTAAAGTATTTAAGTTATTAATAGCTTGTCTTTAATCCTTTCTAGGACAGGCTGATTTCATTACCACCCAACCCAAAAAAACCGAACCTTCAATTTGTAGAGGCATGAAAGGTTAGGCCTCACTTTCACAATAGTCTGAAAAATAAAAAAATGACATCTGGACAATGGATTTTTCAATTTTCAGAATATGACATCTAGATGGAGTAATCCTCACTAAAAGCACAAATAATTTCTTTGGCTATTTGATTCTTTCACCATAGACTCAACTGCCAGTGACGAGGAGATCAGGGTTCCAATCCTACTTAGGTGTACTGGGGGTGGTTTACCCTAAATGGTTTCATACTCTACCTCCACGCGACTGTGGGTACACTCCCTTTAATATTCAACTTTCCTCATTCCTAGCACAAAATAATAATTAGTACATAGACGTATGGCCTGAACTTGATAAAAAACTTTGTGCTAAAAAGATATTCTATTCAGTTTTGGAGTTCTGTCGTAAACACGTCATGTATATATATATATATATACATAACATATATATATATAAATTATATAATGATATATATATATATATATATATACACACACGAACCAACCATCAAACATTAGTTTTATTTATAAGGTTATGTCATTTGTTACTCTCCAGTGCTAGTTGTATTTTTATTAGCGTAGTAATAGGTTTGTACGAATACATATCTATGCTATGAAAATGAAATCTCAAATTAAATTAATATGTTTAACATTCACTATAACATTTTCACTGACCAAATAAACACTTTTGCTAATTGATATGATTACTAATCAATCAAACTATAAACAAAGGTCACTGTATTCAGTGGCGTAGCTATAATTTGTGCTGCCCGGGATGGTCCCTGAGTTTGCCGCCCCTCTCAATACACTTAATCCTTCGACAATAAGTCAAAAACGACGTATAGAGAAAAATTTAAGACACCATGTCTAGTTCTGAAGTGAACAATTTAATTTCAACATTTTACAATTATATTTTTCTTACTTTTCTGTTAGAAAAATTGTCGATGATACTGTTGAATTATATTTTGTCTGTCAGTTGCTGTTCTTTAGACAGTATTGCAAGATTCCTTAACCACAAGGTACTCATTGTAGATCTCAACTAATTCTTGATCAATTTTAATTTATAAAAACTCCATTGACAGGTAGCAGCATTAACAATAATTGCGAGGAAAATTCATAGTAGTCTTACAATATTTGAAACTGAGTTCCTAAGACTGCATTTAAAAAAAAATTGCAAACGTTCTTTCTTCCACGTCTCTGTTTCGTCTTGCGTAGAATTAGCCGCAATAAAACTCTGAAGTATTTTTCTTTCAATTAGGAACTGCTCCTTATTAATGTATTCTTAATCATTATTTAGTTGACATTCGTATTTGTCATTCAAAAGAGGAAAGCCTTTATCTCAGCAAGAACATGAAACTGTTTAAATCTGATAGTAATTTCTTGGATCACTCTGTCTCTCTTCAACTCATTTTTGAATGTCAATACAGCATATCTTGATTCTTCGCCAGCCATGAATTTTTTCATTTTACATCAACGTTGACACTTCTTTACTCTACCATGAGCATCACAAATTTCTTGGGCAAAGGCAAATGGATTGTTAACTAGTTCATCCATTTTTTCAGTTAAATTTTTTTAAAGCCTCGAGTTTTATATCACATTGTTGTATGTTCAATCCTTTTGATTGAGGATAGGCCTGTGTATTGTTAATTTCTAGAAGGACGGATTCCCACAGGCCAAGAAAGCATAGAGAGGACAAGCAGTAACGCCAGCATCTGACCTGGTAACGATATTTTCTTCTTCGCCAGTTAACTGTTCTAAAGCACTTAAGATTTTCGAATATATTTTTTACAACCCTCACAGCTTCTCCCATTGCACTCTATCGAGTTTCTACGGCCCTCTTGACACTTTGACCGTGACTAGTCAGAATATACCAGTGATGGATCGAGGAAGAAAGAAACGTGAAAAAACGCCCCACAGTTCAAAAAAAGGTAACAGAATTCACAGCAACAGAAGCTGCATGTATACATTCGCCAAATTCAGCGTGTGATTCATGCATGCGACAAATTCTGCTTTTCTATTAAGTTCCCTGATACGTCTCTGAACGCAGGTATGTTGAACAACAATCACAGCAACATAATCATATGCGTGTCCTCTACCATTTTGAATATGAATTTCGTCGTTTTCTAGCTTTTTGCAAAATCATAGTTGAAATATTCTCAGCAGTTTTAGCTTTTGTTTCAATGATACCAACATATGAGTCCACTACCTTCACTTTATTTTCATCTATAATAACCTAGAATAAAACTTGGCTCGTTTGATCTTTATGAGAAATATAAGAAGTGCTGTCGAATATAACAGAAACGTAATTGGATTCCTTTACTTGCTCAATAACTTTGTTTCTTACTTTTTCTCCAAAAATGTCTATAAACTCGTTCTGAATAGTAGGCGACATATAGGATTTAGCAAAGTTTTGCCCCAGCTTGATTCTTAGAAAATGTTCACGTAGCACTGGATCATATTTCGCCAACAAATTAACTAATTCTAATAAATTTCCTTTATTTGCCGTTGATTCAGATTTAGCATCAGTCTCATAATAAATTCCTTCTCGATGACCCCGCAAGGTCAAATTATGTTTAGCTAGGAATCTAATCATATCCAACCATCTTGAAAGTATCTTCCTCCACTTTTTTATTTCGTTTTTAACTCCTCTTTGTTCCTTTTTTTTTTAAATCAATTGTTGCTATATGTCGGATTCTAATTTCCAACTCGTTCCATTGTGTGAAGGCCCTAACGTGGTATACACTGGATTGATGCTAGAATATTCTAGGATTAACTTTCCAGCACATGTTGAATCCATCCACAGAATTAAAATTTGAATGACTTCTGTCTGAAAATAGTCTGCAACAAAGGTAGTAAAGAGCTTCCTTGAAAGAAGAGAACACCTACCACGAATTCAACATTTTTTTCATTATTTGGCAGGTTTCATAAAAGCCACTCACGTATAAGTTTTCGGTTTTGTCCTTTGATTGATACTCAGTCACGAATCACTTCACCAAAATCATAATCTAAATATTGAACCAAAGAGGCACCTTGATATACCAGTAAGATCCATAGGTCTTCGTTAATCTTAATTGGCCACAGAACAACATATTTACATATTTTAAGCCAACAGCCGGGATTTTTTTGTACGTTACACTATTGATTGTTTGAAGTTGAAGAATCGCTTGAATTTGACGATGGTTTTAATTTTTCTTCAGCTAATTTTGTAGTAGTTTCGTGACTGAGGTATTTTAGTAAAGGCTCTTCATTAATTTTTGAATTCTTTCTCCTGAGTCTTTTTTTTAAAATCAGCATCACTCTCTTTTATTCGCTTCATCTTAGGTTAAACTGATAGAATAGTAAGAAAGATGTTAATAATAAATAATAATTAAACAAATATGTAATAAATGGGATAAATACATCCCTTTATAGAGAACGCTATAATGCTAGTTTGTGGAGAGATAAATTCACCCTTGACCCAGTGACGTAGCCAGGGGCCCAGGGTGTCCATGCAGCTTAGAAAAATATTATATACATCCATTTAAGAAATCAAAGTTCAGTATTATTTTATTATTTCTAAAGATTTTATTCAAAGTTTGATAGGAAAATTTAAGTGTTTTGTTAAGTATTTAAATGTTATTTCTTTTAGTAGTAAATACTAGTTGTAAATAATAAAATTACATATGACGTACTACCCCAGTAGGAAAAAACATTTTCTTTTCTTTACAGAAGACTAAACGTACCACTCTATAAAAAGTGCCCCCATCCCCTCCCCCTAGCTAATCTACTGACTGCATTATATTATTATCTGCAATTTATATTTGGATTTGAGATTGGAACTTATATTTTAGGTTCTCCTTGCTTTTGAAATACAAATGACGTGTTGACGAATTAAAATGATTATATAAATAATGTTTTTATTTTTGATCCCTTTTCAAGTTTGAAAAAGTTTCGCACCCCTTGAGTGGTTTCTCTAGACTTTCACCAAATTACAACTTTATATCTCATTTAGAAGTACTAAAGATTCTCTGGACAGATATACATATAGACAGACACCATTAGAATTGTATTAATATAGATAATGTTTTCACATAAAAACAGTATATCATTCACCCTATTTAATAACAAACAATCCGCATCGGTGGGCAGGTGGGCTGATTTTCAAGTTTATCTAATCTGGGTTGGTAGCTATGGGGAGGTTAGTATTTTAATCCCAGCCAGCAATGATGAGGGTAGTTTTCCTCAAATTATTTCTCGATCTCCTACCTCACAAATGCAGATATACTCTCCTTTAATTTTAACTTTTATATTCCTACTCAACTAACGTTATTATTAAATTATACGCAAATTATATGTGTATGCGTATATTTTGAAAAGTATATGCATTAATTTGACTAATATAAAAATAATTATATGTTTAGGCCTATGCAAGCGTAATTAATATATAAATAGTTTGGACTGTAAGCATATATAATATATATTTAAATTATGCTAATGGTGTAGGTATGTGAAATTAATATATGTAAGAGTAGACTATATATAAATAAATAAATATATAGATTAAATATTTATATATATTATGTGTATATATTTATATATTATGTGTATATATTTATATATTATGTATATATTAATATATGTGTATATATTTATATATTAATATATTTGTTTATATATTTATATATTATGTGTATATATATATGTGTATATATTTATATATTAATATATTTATATATTATGTATGTATATTTATATATATGTGTATATATTTATATATTTGTTTATATATTTATATATTATGTATATATATTTATATATATGTGTATATGTATATATATATTTATATATATGTCTATATGTATATATATTTATATGAATAAATATGCATGAATATAATATAATTATATATATTTTAATACATAAATATTTATTAATATATTAATATATATTTATGTATAAAATTAATATGTATATACATTCATATAGTTCAATCGAATGCGAATACTCTATTAAAAAATAAATTTTTATAAAACCGTAAATCTACATCTTGCTCTCCTTAACGACGTATTGGAGCTGTTTTAAATATTATGGTTTTAATTTGGAAAGACCTTGCTTTTGTATCAAAACAAATAGTCTTTCGAAAGAAATAATTAAAAAATCTATTTTAACAAGGCCCTTCAGCTAAGAACTTTAGAAAGGTTTAGCACATACGTAGGTTCACTGCTGTTCGGTTGACTTTGTCTGATATCCCAGATAAGTTAGAAAGGGAAGAACCCACATCAGGCTTATCCCCAATTACCGGGCCGGACAATGTTGGAGAAGGATGTGTGGCAAAGGGAAATATGACGATGAAAGGTTTTGCGTTAGAGACGGGGGAATATTGATGGCTTGCTTGCTTTAACATTAATAATAGCTTAGGTTGTAGACAGCTGCGGTTGTCAAATGAGCGTAAGAGAAGGCTTTGATGAGAGTGAAAATGAGAGTCATGTACATGAGGACTTTTAATAACAAATTGAAGGTGTGTAAATGTCGAGGACCAAGGTGGCGCAAGGGTTTCATGCGCCCCAGTTTTATTCTGTATTATATAAATAAACTGCACCACCTGCGTGACGCAAAATTATAATAAGGAGCCCAAATACTTCACAAAAAAAGATAAAAGATAGAACATATATAAATAAATCAAAATTAAGTTACGACCTCTTCCCTCTTACCTTTAATTAATGGGTGCTAACATAATATTATCCCTTCGTCCCTTCCTTTTTCTCTTAATATTTTACAAAGCTTTTAACTAAATATCCAAGTGATTCACCGACAAAGCGACCCCAAATGTCATAAAACCATATATATATTTATAAGTCATATATATATCAGTGGCGTATTCTGAGAAAATTAATAGGTATGCTGTACTCTAAAAGCTGCAGGGAGGATTCGGAGGTCAAAGACTCTTAACCACCGTTGGTCAAGAAGGTCAAGAGATGCTTCCCCTGGAAATATGTAAACATGAGTACCTCTAGCTTAGAACAATGGATCTCAAACAATTATATTTTTTTCGTACTCGCATTCTATCTTGGGAAACTTCGCACCTCCCAACTCCCCTCGTCTCTCTTTTTTGACTAATTTATATCTTTATTTCAATATCCACCTTTACAGCCTATTACACATTCTGACTTCATAAAAGTACACCAGAACTATGCTCAAAACACACCAAACCGTGAAACTACTGATGATTATCATCCACTCAAATTGTAAAGGAATATCAAAACGCAGCACACTGCAGTTCATCGCAATACCTAAATAATCTAAGGTTTAAGTAAAAATGTCAAGACTAAGAGTTATGAACACACTTCTGACTGTATAAG
>CABFWB010000347.1:10615-31930 GCA_902151455.1 Timema bartmani | reverse complement strand
ATATATATATATATATATATATCAGTGGCGTGTATATATATATATATATATATATGCCATGTGCCGATATAAGTAGTCGTTTCAGAAAGTGCACGTTAAATATTTCAAATAAATTAAATTGTCCACAGGGGTGGGTTTCTTTTATAATATAAGAAGATAGAAGATTGGGAAAATAAAATATGGACAATCATCCCTAGTATGTCCAGCTGGGGACACGAACCCTTACCAACTCTCCGCCAATAATGGCCGAGAGAAATGCGAGTCTAAGGACCTCCCGCCCACTGCTCAGTGATCTAACAGCAAAGGAAACTCACGAGGTACAAATAACGTCCCGGGAATAAAAGCTTTTTTTTTTTTCGCTCTTCCCGACATTCTGTGTTCACTGTGGTTGCTCGACACAATGTTTTTCTTTACAGGTTCATTGAGGGTCTATGTATCATGAAGGCTTACAAAGGGCCTTCTTCGTTCCGCAAACATAAAAAAAAAAAAAAGAGTCGACTAGAAAAGAAGCTTGTGTTTGTAGAGTATTTGTAAGTTTTGGGATCCAGGTAACAACACCAAGTTGATAACACTCAGCTTTGCTTTCTTTATAGAACCCCACGCGGAACTAAATGGATTATTCACCGTGATATCAGGATTCTGGTAGGAAGAAAGGTTTAGAAAATATAAACCTATTTTTTTCTGTCTACATTTATAATCTTTTTACTATATTATTAGTGTTAATTTATTGGTATCAATACTATATATAAAATGACAACGTATAAATGTATTAAAGTAGTTTTAGTAAATTTTGTATCAACTAGATATTACACTTCACACAAAATTCCTACTTTGCTAATAAAAATAAAAGATTGCTTGGATGAAAAAACAACAACATAAGTGGTGTTTTAAAGGTTAGTTGAACTTAATATTTTGTAAATATATATCTAAATACTTTTGAATACATAAAAGCAAATATATGCATACATCAACAAGTAGATATAAAACTACAACTATCTCGTTAATGATTTGAAAAACCTCCAACACCAACATTATTTTTGCACTTAATGTCATATCCATGACAGTTATTTTGCCATGTCACGCGTCTTTTAAACGGATTGGGCAAACCGGCACATAATAGTTGGGCCACGGGACCCCTTGTACCAAAAGCTCATAGATTCGTTGGACCACAAGCATTGACCAGGAGGACTATAACATATAATAAACCTGTGGGTAGATATTAATTCGGTCCCACCCAATCGTTTCTCCTTATATTAGTTTAAGCTAGGTTAGGCTAGATTATCTTAACATTTGGTTTTGTCTTAGGCTACTATCCATCACTTACTGTGTTTCGCTCAGCTTGAGAAAACATTTACAGCCATCGTAAATGGAGCACCACAACAGCCGGGGCCGAGTTAGTACACCAGTACGCCTTGTTCACAATACCCAAGAAATAACTCATGACCCAGCTGTAATGTAATATTAATGCTAACCTTTAAAATAAAGATTAACTCGTAACTCGACTGTAATGTGGGATTAACGCTAACCTTTAAAACGTAGGTAAACTCGTGACTCGACTGTAATGTGGGATTTACGCTAACCTTTTAAACGTAGGTAAACTCGTGACTCGACTGTAATGTGGGATTAATGCTAAACTTTTAAACGTAGGTAAACTCGTGACTCGACTGTAATGTGGGATTAACGCTAAACTTGTAAACGTAGGTAAACTCGTACCTCGACTGTAATGTGGGATTAACGCTAAACTTTTAAGCGTAGGTAAACTCGTGACTCGACTGTAATGTGGAATTAACGCTGAACTTTTAAACGTAGGTAAACTCGTGACACGACTGTAATGTGGGATTTACGCTAACCTTTTAAACGTAGGTAAACTCGTGACTCGACTGTAATGTGGGATTAACGCTAACCTTTTAAATGTAGGTAAACTCGTGACTCGACTGCAATGTGGGATTAACGCTAACCTTTTAAACGTAGGTAAACTCGTGACTCAACTGTAATGTGGGATTAACGCTAACCTTTTAAACGTAGGTAAACTCGTGACTCGACTTGTAATGTGGGATTAATGCTAAACTTTTAAACGTAGGTAAACTCGTGACTCGACTGTAATGTGGGATTAACGCTAAACTTTTAAACGTAGGTAAACTCGTGACTCGACTGCAATGTGGGATTAATGCTAAACTTTTAAGCGTAGGTAAACTCGTGACTCGACTGCAATGTGGGATTAATGCTAAACTTTTAAGCGTAGGTAAACTCGTGACTCGACTGTAATGTGGAATTAACGCTGAACTTTTAAACGTAGGTAATCTCGTGACTCGACTGCAATGTGGGATTAATGCTTAACTTTTAAACGTAGGTAAACTCGTGACTCGACTGTAATGTGGGATTAACGCTAACCTTTTAAACGTAGGTAAACTCGTGACTCGACTGTAATGTGGGATTAACGCTAACCTTTTAAACGTAGGTAAACTCGTGACTCGACTGTAATGTGGGATTAAGGCTAACCTTTTAAACGCAGGTCGTAACAGGTATACATGTCCCAACTATAATACGCCCGGGTCATTAGAGGTTCTCAGTCCACCTACGCCCATTTAGAGAAAAACAAACACTAATCCCAAACAGGATTTAAACCCCAATCTCTATGTCAACAACGACCAATATAAGACGATAATGACTCTTTTTCACAAATTTTTACTAAAACCTATATTCTTTTCTAAAAATGTTAGTGCATCTCAAAAAATAATTTTACTTAGGATGTATGATACATAACGTAATTGAACCTAAACTAATTTATCCTAGACCTGTCTAGGCTGGTTTGGCTGTGACAAATTCTGAGTGCTACTTGAACCGGGTGTAAAGCTTCTGAGAGTTATTTTGACTTGGTAGACATTGAAACAATTATTAGTAGGCCAATCATGAAATAGGCATTGATTAAGTCCTCCTAATCACGAACCTCATACCTCCCGTCCAGCGGATATTAGACCTTTGTGTGGGAAACCTCTATAATCCGGGATCGAAATTGGCCTCTTTTTTAGCAATATGTTTTTTTTAAACTATTTAAAACTTAGGTTTTACATGGCTTACAAACAATTTTAGCCTAGAACACTACGACTGAGGTGTGATGGAAAGAATCGCGATTCAAAGTACTACTGTAGTTTTTATATAAAAATACGTGTTTAGCTAAAATAAATGACGTATTGCCTGAGTAGACATGATTAGTTTCGTTTTCTACACATAGTAATCTCGACCGTTCTTGAATATTTGTAATGAGCATTGCCTAATTCGACTAGGGCTCTTGCTTTTTATCTAAAAATCTATCATCAAATTCAATATGCTCATGACAAATATTCAAGAACTGTCAAAATCGATAGTAAACAAAAAATTTAACTTAACACATCTACTAAAGCAATATTTTATTTATAATGGACAACATAACTGTTGTTTAAAAAATTGCAAAAATACTCACCTTAATTCGAGTACCATTCCTTCTAACCTTAATACCAATATTCTAAACTTAGAGGTTAATATTTGCTCCTTAAGATGAAATGGAACGGGATGCGAAAAACGCCAGTATTATTGCAGCTTTTATGGCTAAATATTTTATTGGCCAAAATAAATAAAATATTGCTCCAGTACTAACATAGAATTTAATTTTCTTCAGATGGTGACCTCAAAATTTCTTGAGTATTTGTCAAGGGTAATATGGAATTTAATGACAACTTTTTCTCTTCATTAAAAAATTTGTTAGATAATGCCACCATGCTCATGACAGATATTCAACAACTGTTGATATCAACACGTGAAGAAAATTAAACTCTAGGTTTGTACTGGAGCAATATTTTATTTATATTGGCCAAAAAAGTTTAGCCATAAAAACTGCAAAAACACTGTTCTTTTATCGCGTCCCCTTCCATCCCGCATTAAATATTTGCTTGAACCCATGTATAAATAGTAGATATATTTATTCCCTCGAATCGAATGAGGGTCCCTCGGACTTGTGCACAACCACTTTAACCACCATTTACTAAACGACTGTAGATCAAATAATTTTTAAGTTGATCATATGAATTTATGTTTTGACTGTACTTACCTTTACTACCTGAATAATTCAAAAGGATAAAATGTGGGTTTCACAAAATATACTCACAACAAAGGCTCGAACCGACATATTGCACGCTTTGATACCTTTTACATTGAATAACCTTTTTCTTTTGTACGACAAAAAAACAAACTTATAATAGAACCCAAAAAATGCTACATAAAACCCATATATTTCTACAACAATCTCCCCTAACGAAGGGATTATTTGCGATAGCTATCTTTAATAAAATAAAATTCTATTGAGCTATGTAAAAACTATAATATCAAGCTTAAAATGTCCTCAATGTTTTGAAAAATGGTCTAAAGACACACATACACACACAAATTTGTTCAAAAGATCAAAGATATAAATATACACTGAAAATAACTTATTCAAACTTGATGTTAAAATGTGTTTTATCTGGGACAGACATCAAATAAATACTAAAATAGGATAAACAATAAAAAACATATATAAAGAGATAATCTCAACGAAGTACGAGACCCATAAAGGAAACATTCAAAAGCCACTCAACTAATATCTGGTTTCATATCAATCTTCATAAGGTATAGAAGCCATTAACTTTGAAAAATGATATCTATTAATTTTTTTACGGAATAATGAATAAACATACATACAATCCAACTCCAAATCATGATACTGTTTCATTCAGATAACTACAGTCCAATTTTCATAGAAATAATTTATCTGACAGAAAAGTTACTAGATATATTTTAACGTATAAATTATACGTAACATCATTTAATCTTCAGCTGTCAATTTTGATAAATAATATCAATTCCTATAAAATTACACTAATAATATACTAAAATATCATCAATGTTGATCACTAAAAAATAGGTTTTTACTTTATTAAAGGTTGTTCCTATGAAAATTGGACTATATTTATCGGTCCCCATTTTGACTTTAAATGTTTAATGTCTTGAAATAAGGAATCCTTCTATTTACAAAATGTATACGTATTTACAACATTTTATACACATACTTGTTGAGTGATTTATCTCTATTCTCAGAAAATTATTACTGAGTCAGTTAAATCACTCTTTTTAAAACGAGATGATATAAATACATACTAGCCTAACTTGGGATAGACCAGCACCAGTTGTTACGTCGACAAAGGCGTCTTCTGATTTGTGGTGGCACGTAGGTAGAGGTTCTAATCTCGGCCCGGTGTAATGAGGGTGTTTTTTCTTAAACATTTTACCCCTCTCCTTCCAAGCAAATTAGAGAATTATTTCTCTCAATATTCTACCCTCCTCCCCCCTATCCAATTAGTGTGACTATCCGCATAGTTCAGATGGTCGGCTAAACGCAGAGAGCTGCATAGGTGGACACCACGCGTACTAAATGTCAGGCTCATCTAGAGTCCCCTGTCTACCTGAATGATTTCCTAGTCTCCCTTCACGTAAATTCGGGAGTAACCCATTAGCAAGAACCTTAATTTATGGCGACTAAAAGATTGGATTTGGTTAGATAAAAAGTTGTATTTCGGTACTAAAAGTTAGTAAAAACAAGACATCCTTTAGATAAAAATGGTAACAAAAATGCTCCAAAACTTTAGTGTCACATAGTAGTGAATATAAAAATAATAGCTAAGTTTAAAATTCTTAAATTTTAAATATTTAGCTCTGGCCACACAATGTGACTGTCACAATAATCAGATCAAAGACATATTTTATTACTTCTTTACCAATGGTTTTTGATTCAGGGAGATACTTTTTTGGGCTGTAAACCTTGATTTGGGATAGTAATATTATGAAGAAAATTATTATAGTACAGTTAGTAGCTTACTATTTTTTTCTGACCGTTTCAGGCAAATAACAAAGTTGTCTGCTACTTAGTAAAAATGTGTGGGCCTATATTTTGAATATCGTTAATTCTCACTGAAATCTAGGCCGGTCTGTTGGTCTAGTAATTAGCATTCCAGGCTGCTAGCCTAGAGGTCCTGGGTATATACTCCGAAGGAGAACTGTTCCTTCGGCTGCCATGGTTTAGTTTTACTTGGCTTAGGTTATGTTTAAGAATCTTACTGGCACCACGTCATTATCATCACATCTTCTCATCGGGGTAATGTAACCTCACCTGGATGGTGCCCTAACCTCTAAAGACGGTCACATATTCACCACTGTCAGTAGAAGACCAGGAATGTCTAGTCGGCAAACCCTGTTGGCATACGCCAAGAAAATAAAGACATAATTGATTATTCGCCCATGTAATCAATTTCGTTTTATTTCACGTATGTGTGATACATTGACCGCCACTGTGGTCTAGTGGTCAGAATTACTCGTTACAGATCCGGAGGTCCCCGGTTCGATCCTCGATGCTTCCAAAATGTATCTGTAAATATGTGGGTCTGGAACGGGGTCAAACTCAGTCTCATGAGATGAAATGAGGATCTACTTGAATAAAGATGTATTAGCTCCAGTTTATAAAACCGAGATCAATTGTGCTGACCACATGACACCCTATATCTGCAAATGTTGGCACTATAGTTGCTAACAGTGGTGGCCGCTCGGTTGGTTAAGCTCGATTGTGGGCTCACACCTTGTAGTATGTTTAACACTTTAAAATGGTGCGATAAATTTTAAACATATATTGATATTAATTATAATGTGCAAAGTAAAAGTTTGTAAAAACACGTCTCACGATATTTCAGTGTCCCCACGGCCAATAATATAAATGTATATTCTGGATGGGTAGTAAGACGTGGAACGTGGAGGAAAAAAATCTGTCCGAAACTTGAAATGGATGGTTCATTGCCCACTGAGGGAAAACAACACAACTTTAATATCCCATTGTTTGGTTCTTTGCATTTCTCCGGCTGTCTGAACCCTGAGGAGCGTCAAAAGTCGTTACACAGTAGAAGTGATGTGTTGGGTAGCAGCATCCAGAGGGGCAGGAAATGAATCCACGCAAGGTAGAGTCTGACAGAGCATCTGTCATTCATGATGGGATGCTGACGAGTTGCAATTCGTTTTAGTCTAGCTTTATTTCACATTCCACACTCTCACCTTGTCAGGGGTGTGCAGCCGGGTGGCTCAAGGGCCTCATTTCTTCCCTTAAAGGAATAGGAATGTGGTATCGAAATAAAACTATCAATTACAGTAGGTATCGATATCAAAAAGGTATAAAATTCTATCGGCATATAGTTTTTCTTAGATTTTTTTATGTACACAAATTTTGATAATATTTCTTATCTATCTTTGGAATTTTGGTGATTATCTGGTAAAAATAAGTATAATAATAACTATAACACCTATTTTTGAAAAACATGTTTAATGGTAGTAAGGAAACCATATTTAATCTTAATAATAGAATTCAATGTAAATGAAATCAATTAAAAGTTGGTAAACAATTGAAATTAATTAAATTGAATTCTATTCTTATTCAAATGAAATGTCTTAGCTAAGGTAGTTTTTGATTAATTAAATTGAATTATATTCTTATTCAATTTAATTAATCAAAAACTACCTTAGCTAAGACATTTCCTTTTCTGTCGTAAATATTCATTATAACATTTTTATATTGGTCAATAATTGTCAACACTCAGTTTTTATTATAATTCGTATATTATTAGTTAACATTTTTTAATATGTTGTTTGTGTATATAAATTGACTTACATTTTTTAGTGTGTATCTTTTAATGTGTAATTTGACCTATGTTTATATTTTGTCAAGATACAATCAGTATATTTTCCTATAATGTCCATTGACCTCAGACAGGATACATACATTGTAATCATGTTATATTTCACCTATTAGTCTTATGACCCATATAAATTTCAATTGTTTACCAACTTTTAATTGATTTCATTTACATTGAATTATATTATTAAGATATTATAACTATAATAAATAAGTGTAATTTTGATCATACGTTATGATAATTATTAATTTAAAAAACATAAAATGATTATAATTTTAGTAATAATTGAATACATGTGACGTATCCTATACAATATAAAAGTAATATTGAATAATAATATCTCGGGGTATCCTCTGGGTATTTAGCCGACACACACAATAGAAGAGGGATTGATATTTGGAAGTGACCTTGCTTTGCCCTTCTCCTCAACCCAAAAAATATGTTGAACAACCAAGCACTCACCTCTGACTCGAACCCAGCCTCACGGAGCTGCCTACTGCCAGAGTTCTCACAGCTGTCCCATTAAGCCAGGATTGACTACAGGTAAACAGGTAAAATTTCAACAATGGGCGTGGTGACTTAAAATTACTATTGAAATAATAATAATTTGCAAAGAGATAAAATTTAAAACCTATATATTCTTTTAAAAAAAATTGACTGATAAATTCCCTACCTGGCAGACGCCATGCCACTCAACAAATATAATGATTGACATTTCATAACATCTTGATATAATATAGAATCTTGAAATTTGAATCAAAGAATAAATAAAACCCTATCTGTCCAAAAATAATCTCTCTCGGATAAAATACAAATATTTTCAAAAAAATCTTAAAGGAAAATTAGGACGAATACAATTGACTTTTAGGTTTACAAATAGTGAATTTGAAATTAAAGGAAACTCGTAAATAAAATAAATAAAGAGAGTTCAATTAAAAGTTTTCAAGTAATACGTAAAACGTTGTTTAAAGTCTCTTCTTTAAGTTGTCCAATAGTCCAAATTTCTTACAGCTATTTGTCGACATAAAACATTTAATTTAGAATCGCCTGTTTGAAATTCACATTCCCTCATCTCTTTAAACTCCTATGACGTCAATATGTACCCCTCTGTACATCTCATCACCAAGCTTACAGTTTACACTCTCCCACTAAGGGGTTGTACAGTCACGTCATCTTTATAAATGGTAACTAACTTAGTGATGGGTTCAAATAATGGCTATATTATTCCTCTACAGTAACCAACATGAATTTCTTCTATCAAATTAGCAATACAGGTAAGTTATAATTTAGTCTTGCTCTTAAAACGTTATTAAAATTTAGTTAAGAATTATTGAATTTCAGTGCAAACTTACAAAAGGATAAATAGAAATTTTAACATAAAATTGGAGAAATATATAAACGTTAGTTTCAGAATTACCGCTAGGGGCAGTAAATAACCTCAAAGATATTATAAATCATGCACGCTAGTTCTAGCATCTCCGCTAGGCACGGTAAATGACAACAAAGCTATAATAAATCGTGTATCCAACCTAGTTGAGATTTCCAAGCCATGACCTTTTATAAAGTAAATATTTGTGGAACTAAATCTATTTTACAAATATTTTAAATTAGGGCCTAATCAAGTGTCCAGGCTATTTTCGAACTAAAGAGTAGAAATATTAGTCAGGCTTTTAGAGTAAATAATACATACACTACAAACAAATTATTAATATTTTTAGCATCGTGTTTTACCATCCGTTTGGATTATACGCTTATGTACTAATTATGCGAATGATACAAGGGTTGATGAAGGTTATATTTAGATGAAATGTCCTCGCATTTGCGTGGTGGGAGAGTGGAAAACTATTTAGGAAAAACCGCC
This sequence comes from Timema bartmani, assembly GCA_902151455.1. Taxonomy (NCBI): domain Eukaryota; kingdom Metazoa; phylum Arthropoda; class Insecta; order Phasmatodea; family Timematidae; genus Timema; species Timema bartmani. Next base: position 22,327 of record CABFWB010000347.1, on the reverse strand, counting down.
TTAAGTACACCCGGCTGAGATTCGAACCTCAATATTACCATCATAGACAATTTAGTCTACTGCAAGAGTAGTGACTTAGACCATGCAGCCACCGAAGCTGGTAAAACTTTGTTTCTTTCAATTACGACCCGTTACCGGGATGTAAGTACCCATATGAGTAAAAGTATCGACAGAAAAAAAAAAGAAAGAAAATATTGCTTTCAAAATTCACATTAGTAAAGTATCTATATTTTTTCCATGACTCTATCTAATAGGCTAACGTACCATTTTAATGTATACAGGGTGTTTTAAAAAAGTAAAGAACTTTACTATCTTGTAGTACTCACTAAAATGAGTCTTAGTAAACATAGGTCCGTAAACCAGCTCACACAGAGACACAGACAATTTTGTCTCTCAGTAATAAAAAATAGAATAAAATATGAGGGTTTACATGGCCCACATTTATTACCTTATTACAAAAAAAGAGGTTCTTCATGTTTTCCTTCCTTCCATTTACACACAAATTTCACATATTTGAATAAGCATTTTGCGGGATCTTTGAAAAATCTCTGAATTCATTCGAATATATTCTGAAAATCGTTTTAAACTCACTGTTGTGAGTATGCTAAATAATTTAGTGGAGATAAATGCAATAAATTCTTTAAGTATCCCCATAAAAAAAGGTCTAGAGGATTAAGGTCAGTGGGCCGTGGGGGAAAGGGGAATAAATGCAAATAGATGTGATGAATAGCTCAAGGAGGTCCTGTTACAAGGCCTCCCTGGTCCCTTGATATTAATTCTTGGGATTTTTTTAATAAGGATACTTAGCTGGTCCAGTGTAGGCCTAGGCTTTTTTTTTGGCTGAAGGGCCTTATTGAGGATTTAGATATAAGAATGATATGTCAAATAATATACGATTTTTTGGTAGACATAGTTTACTTTGACAAATTAATTAGACAACATAAAAAGAGAAGACTATATATGAATCAGTTATTTAGGAAAGGGCCTAAGTCATGATGATATAATTTTGAGAAAAATTAAAAACTGATTAAAACCCATTGGGTTCAATAAATCATAAAACAAAAATATACATACAAAGTTATTAATACCGATCAATATAAGCTGCAAAAATGAAATGGTGGTTATAATCAATTTTGTCAAAAAAATTTGTTAAAGTCTCGATTTTTAGGTCTTTTCTTAAATTAAATTGAATGTTAGGCCCTTTCTTAAATAAATATTCTCAATGATAAATTTTTTTATTTGAATTAAAGTAAAAATTAATGATTGTTGGTGTTTATTTTACTATGAAACAAAAATACCACTATTAATGAAATACACTTTCATAAGAACCCTAACACACAATAATATCAGCTATTTTTTAATGTCTCAATTGAACACAATATCTCTGCACAGTTTAAACTCTTGTTTAAGCATAAAAATCACATATTTATGTCTCAACACACTCATCATTTCATATGAACAAGCTTCTCAACCAATAATCTTGTCAAATAAGAATATTTTTTTTCGTCTGGAATGTATGTCAATTTTTTTTAATGTCATTCATCTTTTCTGATTTTATTGCCCGCCGCTCCTTCTGGATATGCTTGTCTTTCTGGTAGGTCAATCGTAGTTCCTTCAGTTCCCAGCTTGAATGTGTGTGAAACTAAACTCCCAATGAATTGCGACGCACCGACAATCCCTCTTTTTGACGAATCATATTGAGATTCCATGAAACTATTGATAGAGAAGGCCTGTTTCTTGTCTCTTGGGACATTCGCACCTGCAGTTTCCACAGAAATGCAATTTTTCTCATACAACCAAGACCACCAATACTTAAAATTTAGGATCTCTTCTGTATCAACAATATGCACGGTGAATTTGCTCCCATAGTTCCTTTTTAAGAATACCCGTAAAGGTTTGAAAGTAGCTAAGTCAATTACTTAGTTCTTTTCTAAGATAGTCTTTTTCATGCCCCTTAAAAAATAGCTTGTATCATGGAAAATGGTCCCTTTTATAACTAAAAATATATGGACGCCAAAAGATTGCACTATGCATGCTAGCTCATTTTAGCCAAAATGGTGACTTAGGCCCTTTCTTAAATAACTGATTCATATAAAAAATAAATATATGATTCTCAAATAAAACAGAGATTTATCAGATGAATGGCATTTTTATATATCTTTCATAATTTACCTGGAGGCAGAGTAAAGAACCATTTAGGAAAAAACACCCTCACAACATCCAACCGAGACTTTAATCTTCCTGTCATCGGCAGAGGCGGGGTTCTTACATTTTAATTTTAATCTTATCTGTCGGCTCTTAGCTTTTCTCTTTTAAAGAGGATTCGGATGCATTCAAAAGTTTAAGTACCCCTGTTTTGTGAATCCTACGCTTCATGTAGATTTCTATGATCTACGTGGATCTTCCTTTGAAACACTACTGCAGTGAAGGAGTATTTGACCGGAACCCTCGCTCTCCCCTCCCCTCCCCTCGCTCTCACACCAAAAATAAACCTGATTTCCTAATGTCTACGTTGTGTCCATATATGACAACATTGCAAAAAAAAAAAACAAGTATGAAGGGATGTAGATATTCATTGAAGAATAAATATCGTTGCGCTTTGGGTCTTGATCCCCAAGCTCCGTTTGGTAACGCCCTCGTGTACTCCTTTGGCTAGTAGGTTTGGGTTATAAACGGGGATGGGGAGGGGGTAAGTTTACCCCAAAGGGTATCTGGATTTTCCTTCCTCAAATTCCTCCTATGTCTTTCCTTTCATTATTTTGGAGGCTCTATTCACATACGCTCCCTTTTGGAAGGAGAAGGGAGGTAAGTTTCTGAGGCTTGGTTGTCCATATTTATCAACCAATAAGAACCTTATTTTAGAACAAAATTACAACACATAATTATATAGTTGTTTTTTTCAACTTCTCTCACTGTGCGTCAGTAACTACGGATTTTAATTACGTTTATGGTATAAATATGTTTAAGGTAGAGCTTAGAGTAAATGTATACGCATTTGCGTGGAGGGTAGAGTAGTAAAATATTTAATAAAAACAGCCTCATTACATAGTTCTGTTATTCGAGCATCGATTTTCCCGTCACTGGAAATCCAGCCTAGATGAGCTTGACATTTAATCCACGTGCCCACCAATGTGGGTTGGTTTTTATCCGCAGTGTTGAATTCCCCCTTGTAAACATGTAAGGACTTACAAAATACATTAACATTTAACTAAATAACCAAAAGCTAAACTCTAAGTGTTGCAGATAGTCTAATGACTTCATATACAAATATCACACATCTTACACATGATTAAGGAGGGAGTTATTTATTTAATTGACCTCTTTTTATTAGTACGCTCAACACTAGGGATATCAACGAATTCATCTAAGGGATGGGAATGAAGTATCTAGAGAGGTTGGGAAAACCAACATCAAGTATCGCATATAACCTTGATCATACTGTGACGTGCTACATCCGCGCCTTCCCACTTCCGCTCCTCCATATATCTCCATGTCTCTCAGAATACGAAATTACCATTTCAGCGACCTTGTCAACACTATGCCTCTCATTTGAGTACTAGAACTCAATCTTTTGTACGGGGGGTGGAGGCAACTATGACAAAGGGAGAGGGGGGAGTCAGATAATACGTGACGTCATATTCAAATAATAAATTAAGCGTATCGTGCGGTGTTCTGTGTTAATAGCCCCGTCAATAAATATTATAAAGGCTCAAAAATTAAAAATACGATTTAACTCTTTGGTGTGATAATGTGTCATAATACTATTGGGAGTTCACAAAATTGTGATAATGTGTGACAAGGAGAGGGATTGGGGGAGAGTGAGGTCGAAAAACCCAATATTAGCGTGACGTAGTTTATGGACAGAGCCTAAAGAAAAGCCTGGTTTAATATATAAAAATTGTTGTTTTCGCTTAAAAAATAAATCATCTATTAATAATTGGGAGGATACCAAAAGAGATATCATGGATGCCACCGGTGTTTGGTAACTAACTTGGAAAGAAACGTTTGCTTGTTAGTAGTGATCATACGTGTGAAAATAATTGAATATAGGTCAAGTTAAAGTTAGAAAAGGTCAAATATTAATAATTAGAATAAATATAAACATAGCTAAGGTGGAGTTAAACTAGAAACTGTGGTATATGGTTCAACTTCCATTAACGCTCAAATTGGGCGATTTTGGCCAAGGTGCTGAAGTAGGACGTCGTGTCAAACCAGGTTGAAACTGATTACACCGAGCCTAATGGTTCTAAAGTGGACTAAATTAATAACAAATAGGCTTGTATTTACTAAAAAATTGTATTTACATCAGAAGACTTGACATTTCTTCGTCAATATTCTGGGATATTTGATGTTTAAATATAAGGAAGGTAGAATTTAGAGAAAGTGTACCCACACTGGTAAGGAGGAAGAGTTGAAAAACATCAAGGAAAAGCTACCTTCAGTACACCCAACAGGAATTTGAACTCCGATCTCTCCGTCATCGGTAGTTCAGTCTATTTTTAGAGTGACGTCTTAGACCACTCGACCACCGAGGCAGGTATGACGTTTATTGAGCAAAATTAATATTTTGAATCGACCAAAAACACATTATCATGCAAGTGTAATTTTACGGCATCCCACTATTCGTTTTTCGGACTATGTATATATTAATTAAGCTGAAGGAATCAGGATGAGGATGGTAAAATCTCAGAGGAAATGTACCAGTGTTTGAATAAAGGAAGAGTGGGAAACAATGAAAAAACATTTCAGTCCACTTGAACAGGATTTGAACACCGATATCCCCATCAGCCGTATCCCAATATATTGATAGAGTGACAACTTAGACCATTTGTCCACCAAAGAGGGTAGTGTGGATTTTAAAATAAGGTTGTCGAATTAATGGTCTAAGAAAATTTTATACCAATACGTTAACCAAGTAAGGCTGCTGGTATTTTAGTATACATTACGTCATATAGAGATCAAATCTAGTAATATGTTTATTTAGTGTAAGTAAACTTAAAAAATTCCAATATTCAAACAGTTTTTTTTATCAGGGTTCTCCTAATTCAAGCCATCAATTTAATAAAAGAGAATTTTTCTCTTTTATGAGGTGAAGCTGTGGTATAATATTAAGAAATACGCCCGAGAATATATTTTCTCATCTCATCCTACCAACATTTTAACATAAATTTAAGGAAAAGAAAACTTCTATCAAAAATGGAAATTTCATTACTATAAAAATACAGAAAGACGCTTCAGAAATTAGATACTCACATAAACAAAGATGATATTAATAATCAAAAGGCAGAAAATGTATGCGCGTTTCCCTTAATTAAAAAAGACAGAACGTCTAAAAACAATTTTACATATAAAGACGTTCAGAAAAATGTTGTATTGAGACAATAAGACAATAGTATTGTATTTTTGAAAATAAATGGTACAATAAAATTATATATAATTTCGCATAAAAACTAACTTTGAATTCTCCTAAAAAAACAAGCACACACTGCTATTGATCATGTAAAATATTCTCCATAACTTATACACATTTTGAACAAAACCGTTAAAACAATTTTCTAACCATTCAAAATTTTAAATACCAGATCACAGTAAATTAACCTTGAATTAATGTTTTTTCCGAAAACAACGAATAAACAATGTTTATATCACCTAAAACACTTCCCAGATATCCGATTATAAATAGTTATACTAATTTTCGGGGGGAAAAGTTTCCATTTTCAAAAATCACTTATCAGATTATGAGTGGTACCCTTAATCTTGGATGTGGAATAGACAAGATTTTCTCTTGAGGATTGACCAAATAAACTCTAAATATATAGTTTGAAGGAAATCCATGAAACCATTTTGGCTGAAACCCCAGGTACAAGCAGAGGAACAGAGAGAGTTATAAAAATACTTTTTCTACTACGAGGGCACAGGAAATGTCGATATCAATCCAAAATAATCTCTAGGTCCAACATTTTCACGATTACACTACAAGATAAAGTACATTTATAGAATGTTAACTTAATATTTGTTAGCATAGGGAAATAAATAAAATCAAATAGCCCGCTTCAGTGGTCCCATGGTCTAACGTATCACTCTCATATTAGATTAAATTGCCAGTAACGGGGAGATCGGGCTTCATAACCCGGTCGGGTGAACTGGGGGAGAGTTTTCCTATTTGAATTCCTACTCTCCTTCCATGCAAAGGAGAGTACATTTGCTCTGAAACTATAATTTCCTCATCCCTTTTCTCACTAGAGTAATTAATTTCTACTTATATCCCAAATGGTAACTAATACACGGTGAGACAAAAAATAAATAAATAATCGCTTCCCTAAAAAGTATTTAGTAAAAAGTGTTTAATATATCAATTTTAGTTAAATCTACTTGGTCGTCGTTTTAAAAACATCCATCCTTAATACCGTAGCTCAGTGTAATACTGCAAGGCATAGCTTAGTAATTATATTCAATAATTTATAAATGCTTTCAATTTCTTTCCCAAAAAATATTTTAAGCCTGAATCATTTTAACAATAATTAGTTTTAATTAGTTTTGAAGTCTATTAAAATACATACCATCTCTATAATTTTTAATTTTATTGGTAAGAATATAACAATTTTGAAATACTTTATAAATAAGTTCATTTGGCGAATGTGGCAAGTTTTATCGATAAAATTCAGGTTTTTCTTCAAAGTTTAATTAAAATGATTTATAGTTGAAAATATTGAGTTGGATTGTACCTAGGGGTATTCTAGGTAATACATTTGAAGCTACTTCTAGGGATCTGAAAGTTATTGATAAGTTTCATTCCAAGTAAATGAGTGAGTGAGAAATTTTGGAACTAATATTAAATACAGATCACACTCTCTTTAAGGAATGACTTATTTAAATTTTGAGGCACGTTTCATTACTATACATATGGTTCTTTTTAATATATTTTTTCATTATTTAAATTAATTACAAATGAGTAATTATTATTGTTTGAATTTGAAACAACAAAAACAACTTGATGTAATATCATTTTATAGGTATTAGATCTTATTAATGCTATTACTACTTACAAATCCTTAATACCAGTGTATCTATTAATAAATATTTTACTATAATTTTTATCACTAACACACATTATGCTGGTTGTTCAGACTCAAGTAAGTATTCGTTTAGATAAAGGATGATAAAATCTAAAATAAACATCTTCATTGTACGTATATCGGTGGTAATTCATAATAATAATCCTGAATGCAAACCATTTAACCAGTTAGCAAATCTGCCGGTTCCAAAGTAATATATAACCTACACATATTATTATATATGGTATAGTTTAAAGATGAATGCTGTTACTAGATCATATTTCCCCCTTGTCACAGTTCACAATCACAGTTCACAATCATACCATTATAACTGATCATCTTCCTTAGAACCATATCGGTGGGCAGTGGGCATGCGGACTGAACGTCAGACTCATCTAGTCTGATTTACCGCTGACAGGAAGGTCAGGGTTCAAATTACAACCTAGTATATTGAGGATGGTTTATCATAAATATTTTCCAACTATCTCTCCATGCAAATGCGGGTACATTGTTTCTAAATGCTACCATTCTCATCCTAACCCTACAGGTGTAGATAAAAAAATACTTACAGCCTGTAAAGGCTGTAAGTATAGTTACGTAAGGAATTTTAATAATGTTTGTACAATTAAATTAAATATTCATTTAACTTTAAGTATTTTCTTGAAAAGCGTTATTTTTGAAAAACATTTTATATTTATAAACTTTGATTCAATGTATGCTTATATATATAACGTCCCCGTTTTATTTGGGTACCCGGTAGCCAACCCTACTACAACACTACCACGGAACTGTAGGGACTTACATGGTTGGGATGGACCCTGAGTGGTATGGGTTGGAATAGGTGGTCCGTGGGGAGTTAGACTCGAGTGTTTGTCCAATAAATTCTATTTATTAATCGGTTCAGATCACTAAACTACTACATAGGTATCTGGGTAGCTCTCCCGTGACGATGGAGCATGCACGATAACGGGACTCGCAAAACTTCCTAGAAACCCGCGATCGACCCTCCGGTGGGGGGAACCACCATATCACTAATTTTTCCCTCCGTGTCTTAGTCAGTGGTTGCTAAAGGACGACTCTCATGCACCAAGCATGGCTTCTCTTCAACTGGGGCGAAGCTCCGCCCCTACTTTTAAATCAACCAATCACTAAACAAGGTATTACTACTATTATTTAATCTGGCTGATCTCGATCTCAATGTGTCCAATAAGCCAGGAAGGTCCATCGGTGATATCGTGCTCGCTCGTCAACAGGATGCAAGCTATATGAGCTATATGCTACTCTTAGCAGGATTGTAACCCAACACTCTTGACTTCCAAGTAATTGTAAAAGCGTAGGTTAACATCTTGCCAGAATAGACCTCAAAATAATTATGCTCTTACATATATATATATATATATATAAATGTATATATGAGCAAACATTAAGCTAAAGTTATTAAATATAAAATGTTTTTCAAAAATAACGCCTCTAATTTATATATGAGGTTAATTCAAAGTTGAAGATAGGGGTGGTGGGTGATCAATATTATCGTAAATTTGTTATTTTCCATATATATATATATAAAATGACAAATGGAAAAAAAAATGGTTCACGTGCTTACTGGTGCGGGTTGTTAAAAGTTGAAGATAGCGTCAGTGACCACGCAAACAAAACATCAAGCTCGTCTAGTATGGGCTACTGGTGAAGGTGAGTTCATGGTTTGAATCTCGGCTGGGTATACTGGGAGTATTTTTCCAAAAATAATCTCACTCCTTACATTTACAATTCGTGGGAGAGCTTTATTTCAAACGTTACCTTCCTCATCTATACTCAATTAGTGTTGTTAAATGCGTTTCACTCTTACGTTTAGTGAAACACAGTGGAAAGAAACAACATTTTTTTAAAAATATGAATAGTGTAGGGCCTATATTTAACATTATTAATGTATTTACTGGCTTCGGTGGCCACATAGTCTAGGGCGTCACTCTCGTGCTAGACTAAACAGCAAATGACAGGGAGCTCGGGGTTCAAATCCTATTCGGGTGAACTGAGGGGATGTCTCCAAAATGTTTCTGCACTCTCTTCACTCAAATGTGGGTACACTTCCTCTGCATTCAAACTTTATCATACCTAACTTTACACTACATCCATTACTGTTTCCAGCCTGTGGTCTGGGTAAGTTTTTAATTCAAGCCATATATTTTCCACTACCGGCTGGCTAGGCCTGCCTTACAATATAACTTGAAACTAGAACAGGCACAACATCCAGTCCCCGGCCGTTAATTCATCACTGTGAAAAGCTAAACCCATATTAAACAAACGAATTATTTTTTGACCATGCCAGGAATCAGACCAGGGACCCTTAGCTCAGTAGACACGCTACCGACTGAAATAAGGTGTCGGATTCACCCCTTACTCACTAGCGTAATTAGTACATAAACGTATGACCTGAACAGGTAGTAAGACGCACTGTTAAAAAAAGTGTTTGTTCTTCAATTTTTTTTAATAATCTTTAGTATGTAGTTCAAGTGATCCTAATCTGTAAAATGTCAATATTTTAGAAGCTGCGGAAGTAAATAATAACTTTGAAACAATTCAGTGATTTGGGTCCATGTCACTTTAGATCTAGTCCTACATTTCCAAACATAACTTTTATAAAGTGGAACAGCCTTGTTGGATTTGATACTGGATGAGGGGTAAGGGGATTGGTAACTTAAATATAGGGTGGAGGGTGGAATAGAGAAAGAAAACGATAGGGTGAAGGGGGGAAAATCGGACATAGCGGCGCGACCGGACCATAACTTTGCATGCGATGGAGGGAAACTTGAAGTCGTGGCCTTTCAAGCGCTTTCTCCGCTTTCCAACGCTTTTTTATTTTTATTTTGGAGGGATTCCAACAACATTTTTGACTGTCTTCTGTCTCGTTATGGCGTTAGAGCGCGAGGAATGGAGTGCTTTGCTTCTACATGATAACAACGAACGAAAATCTTTATGTTACACATGCATATCAGAGGGCATTTTGCTTATTTTTGTTAGAGAATAGGGGGAATGGAGTGGGGTGTTTCAACAGTTAACAAACACATTAATAAACAACTTAACGTGGAAATGGCGGGTCGTTACGGATGTGGGGTGAAGAGGAGAGGGGTAGGAGGGAGGATGTAAACCGGTAAAGAGAAAATTATAATAATATTTAAGGCTTGGAGCAAGCCATTAGAAGTAAAAGCTTACTCTTGCACCGAGTCTTATATCCAATAAACAACATACATATATTTACCATGCTGCTATTTAAAAATACATAGTTTTCTTCTTTGATAAAACGTATAATTTCCTGATGTGAGATAAAATTATCTCCACGTAGAAAATATCGTATTCGTTTTTTTGCTCTCCTATCACTGATCTACAATCAACAATATTGTATGTTATGCTAAAGCTGTGGTATTTTGAATGATCCTTAAGGGCTTTTGAAGATTTTTTTTTTAAGAATTTGAATACCTTTATCTTTAGTTATGCGATTAAAGCAGTACACCCCAAATTTAGGGAACCCTGTTGAATATCAATATCGATTCAAATAAATATGGTTATGGTTCTAAAGTAATTTATTTTTAGGGTTTCAGTTTTGGTTCTTTACAATAACTGTTAGTTTCTGTTATCGGTTCTGGTTCGGGTTATACTCCTGGAAAATATAATGTTTAGATGGCATTTTTTTTACTTTATAAACATTTTTTAACGGCCTAAACAGGTCCCACAATACTTGGAAAATATCAAGGAGGGAATTGTCCAACATTTGTGCAAATATTGGGCAAATATTAGGCAATGTACAAGTGGGGCTCCCACACACAATGTAAGTATCACAAGGTCAATACTTGGACAAGTACTTGTCCAATTATGCTGACTCCCACACCTACACCACTTGAGATGTTCTCACTTTTTGCTCATGAGTGTAAAAAAATTGATCGTGAAAAAATACTCTTAATTTCTTTATACTTTGTTTTGTGTGGAGGGCACCATATTTTACGGCAGCAGAAGAGAGTTTTTCCACTCTATTTCACAATAAAGAGAAAGTTAAACACAAATACCTGCTAGATCCCACAAAGATAAGCGTCTAGTACAAACAGAAAACACGAAATAACAACCAAACCGAAAAAATCTAAGTTAAAGAGATTTGTGCTAGGCGCGCCAAGACAGAACATTATGCTGGTCGTTGCTTGAAGATGATGTCCAATGTTCCCCGAGTAGTGTGGGAGCTACACCAAGTGCCTGGGCCAGTCACTGTGCCACCTATTGGTCGCCTTTGACCTGTGACAGAAAACCGACAGCGGACGGCAAGTGCCTCGTTATTTGGCAAGTATCTACAAGTATTTGGCTTTAACGTGCTATGGACTCGGCACGAAAGTGGCGCCAAGCAACCCCTGGACATCGTGGCCCAGGGCCGTTTCTATATCGGTACCTATAAAGCCCCAACCCCCACACCCCGAAGGGTGGGATGATCTGGTTCAGGCCGGATACCCAGTGAAGCAATAATTAGCTCCCCCTCCCCTTCCAGTCACCCACTGGTTGGAACGGCACCGGGGCCCTCGTGCCTCCCACCTATCCAGGGTGTTAACCGGAGCCATTTAATTTCGCTCACAGACGCGACCTTACGATCTCCACTCTTTCCCGTGTGTAGGGGAATGGG
>CABFWB010000346.1:311105-334123 GCA_902151455.1 Timema bartmani | reverse complement strand
AAATTGAGTTTAGTGCTTCCATTTATTAGACAAGCATGAGACTTTTCTAATGCACTTTATATTATGTTTAAAAGAAGTATCTGTCTTATTTAAATGAATTTGTTTTCAAAAATACTTATTGGGGTTTATATGGGGTTTGAAATATAAAAGATTTTGTCCTGGAACATGTGTATAATGTGACTTTCCCTCTTTTTAATATGTACCATTTAAGTGTAGAAATAAAATGAAGAACCACAAACCCAAAATACAACATAATTTTATAATGAAGGACCTTTCAGGAAATACGAACTCTTTTGTGGCTCAAATTAATAAGATTTTACAAAATTATTAGTGTTATTTTATAGATATTCATAATATATTTCAGAAGAGACAGCTTCAGATAAAATATATTGAAGTATGAATACGTAAAAGTAGATCTACTAACATTTATAGCTTTCAAAATATATGGTTCTTCGTATTTTTTATTTTTTTTATAGCACCGCATCTTACTACTCGCTCGGGCTATACGCCCATGTACTCATTACAATAATGGCTTAGTGATTATGATAATTTAATTGAGGGTAAGTGCACCCGCATTTGTGTGGAGGGAGAGTGATAAACCATTTAGGAGAAATTACCCGACTGAAATCAAGTCCTGATCTCTCCGTCTTCGGCAGTCTAGTCTAACACGAGAGTAGTGCGTTAGACCACGCGGCCACCGAAGCTGGTTTCTTTCTATTAACATATAATTGTAATTTATGGATATAAGAAACTATGTGCAAATTTGGCACCGTTTATTAAACTAGATATTATTTAATAAAACGTTCAAGATCATAATGTAGTGCACACGGTCCTTAACTGGATTCCCCTATCAATTGTGTGGGTTCTTTCAAAATACAGTTTTCTGAGTATTTGGCACTTGAACGAGCAAAAAACAACCTGAAGGTGTCTTTCATATTGGACCAACGATAAGAGGAAAGCTTGTTTCCAACTTTAAAAAAATTAGTTAAGGTAGCACTAATTTTCATTAATCTTGTTTATTTTGGTGCTATTAAACTGAACCATCCTAAATAGGTTTGTCTATCACTCTTCCGTATTTGATCGATGTATTCATATTTTTTAGGTATTATAAAAATTAAGTTATCCTAGACTATATTTTAATAATATTGGACCATTCCACTAGTTTTCCTTGGATATTTTTATAAAAAATATAATAATAATATTATATTTTTGACACTGGTGCTTTTTTAAAATCTGATTGAAGTGTTTTGGGATCGGTTTCCAATAAATTACATAATCAGTAATTTATATACTTACGCTCTTTGAATTTGATTCGAAAGTGAGTAATAAGGTCGGTTATTAGGGTGGGGTGGCAGGGGATGCGAGAAAAAGCCAGAATTTTTGAAGTTTTTATGGATACCAATTATTTTTTTGCCAAAATAAAAAAAAGATCGCTCCAAAACAAACATAGAATTTAATTTTCTTCACATGATGACCTCAAAATTTCTTGAATATCTGTCTAAAATGTCCTGGAATTTAATGACAACTTTTTCTTTTAAATTTAAAAGTTTCTCATCTAATGCCACTATGCTCATGATGGATATTCAGGAATGATTGTTGAGGTCACCATGTGATAAAAATTAAATAATAATAATTATTATTATTATTTAGCACCGCGTCTTACTACCCATTCGGGTTATACGCTTAAGTACTAGTTACGCTAATGGATTAGGAATTGATAGGGTTGAATTTAGAGGAAGTGAATCCACATTTGCGTGGAGGGAGAGTGGAAAACCATTCAGGAAAAGCCACCCACAGCTCAGCCGAACGAGATTCGAACCTCGATCTCCCCGTCCACGGCGGTCGAGCTCAACAGGACTAGTGCGTTAGCCAACTACGCCACCGAGGCGGGTGATAAAAATTAAACTATATGTTTGTACGGGAGCAATTTTTTTTTATTTTAGCCAAAAAAAATGTTTTGCCATAAAAACTGCAAAAACACTGACCTTATCTCGCGTCCCCTTCCACTCCACCTTAATATAGCTAGCTCAATTATATTGACCCAATGTATAGAGACTTAAAAAAAAACATGTATAGTGCTTTAACACCGTGTGTTAAATAATTAATTGGATAGTTATATTTGAAATAAATATTATAAATTTTAAATATACTATTATGAAAATAATTAACTATTGAATGCTATTAATTTAAATATTAGAGCATGATTTGGCGTTGATACTATACGCCAAGTTCCAGAATAATATTAAAATGTTAGATCATTCTATAGTATCCATTGTTTTATGTAGACTTATGTCAGAACTATTAAAAGAAATTTGTTTGCACCGTGGCTTAATACCCATACTAGGATACGTGCACTTTAATTACACCAATGGAATAGAGATTATTAAGGTATATTTAGTAGAAAATGTACCCAAATTTTCTTGAAGAAAGCGTGAGAACCCAATAAAGGAAAAACACTTCAATTTACCGGGCCAATATGTATTCTATGATCTGCCCATGATTAGTAAATCGTACTAGAAGAGACTGATTAATTGTGCCCAAATGTGCTAATTACTTTTAATTACCTCTTCAAAAAATCATACAAAAGGATTAACTACCCTTAAATATAATTTTTACGTGATACATTATTTTGTATTTAAATATACCCATCATAATTAATAAATAATATTCTATTACTTTACTGTAGTAATGATCAATACCATTTCGTTAACCCCATTTGATCATTTTTAAACACTATCAAAGGTTACGTTATTTTCTCTTCCGAGAGACTGGCAACCCCTCTTCTCGTTTCCTTTACTACACCTCCTCCCCCCACCCTCCTTTTCTGCCCAAACACGTATACACACAGCAGGTGACGTCACAACTTTGCTTCTCATTATTTCCTTATGGTTATGTGAATTCGTCCCCACTAGGTCTCGCTAATCCAGTGACGGGGAACTCTTACCCGTCCACAAGGCTGATATTTTACGGAGGCATCAGTACTAGACAGCCTTAAGTCTAATGTAACGGAATTATTTTAGAGGAAGTCACTAGTGACATCTCCAAGTATAGATCTTCAATCAATGACCTTAAGATTATTGTGATCTCTATGAAAGGGATAGGTCTGCACATTGTTTCAGTTAAGTTTTTTTAATAAAAGTGAATAACTCAAAGTTTCCAGCCGTTTCATAATACCATTTACTTAAACAAGAAGTATGTGTTTTCTAAATTAAATATAATCTACGCTCGCAATAAGCTAGACTGCCTAAGACGGAAAGATCGGGTTTTGAACCCGGTTGGGCGTACTGAGGGTGGTTTTTCCTAAATGGTTTTCCACAATCCCTCCATGCAATTGTGGTTACACTTCCTTTAAATTAATTTTTTTTTCCTAACCACTTCGGTGGCCGCACGGTATAAGGCGCTATTCTCACATTAGACTAGACTATCGATGACGTAGATATCGAGGTTCGAATCTCGGTTGGGTACATAAGCGTATGACCCGAATGGGTAGTAAGACACCGTGTTAAAAAATTAATAGAGAATTTTATTTCCATCCACTTAACTGACTGGTGAGGGGGATCGAAAATCAGGGGGCTTGGTTTTATTTTAGCAGTTCAATGGGATATAGTAATAGAAGTATCATAATTTTTTCGACCACGTCTTGGATACCCCTTCGGGATTTACGCATTTTTAATTACGTTACTGGGCTACAGATGAAAATTTTATAACATACCTAGAAGAATTGTAATTATATTTGCCTGGAGTAAAAATGGGAAACAATTTTTTTTAAAAACATCCTCAGCAGTATACCAGGATGGGACTTGAAATCCTACTTCCCCATCACCGGCAAGGCAGACTATATGAAGCTGTCGACTAGTCCACGTGCTCACTTGTGCGGATTTATATCAAACTAAATAAATTAAAGATTGAATGGCCTTCACTAGCTTGACTTCGAAATTATCATATGTTTCTAATTTTTTTCATCATGTCTTTCTACCATTTAGGACTATACGCATATGTATCGTTAATGTGGTGAAATGTATAAGCCTACGTAAGCTATTTTATGGATGGGTGGATATATAGCTTAGAAGAAAATATCCTTAGTATATCCTATCAGGATTTGAACCCTATCCTTCCAGTCATTGGTAAACCGGATTAAATGAACTGGACATGTAAACCACGTGTTCATCAGTGATATATAAAAGCACAAAAGAATAGTCAAATTCACACTATTATATTTTAAAAAATTAATATTTTAAGAAAAAAACTATATCCAACCTCTAATTAAATGACTAAAATTAGAAATCATGGTTCTTTATAATCATATAGTAAACTGTTAGGAAAAAAGTCAATATATCAAAACATTAATTTAAATTGTTGATTATAAAAAATATAGAACGTTAAACCCTATCATTACTAGAGGCTTAATCTCAAGGGTAACGATGAAGTGGGTGGTTTGATAAAATGCACCCGATTTAGCAATAAGAGGGGATGGGAAAGTCATCTAGATAGATCAAATTTGTAAAATCCCCCTCAGTACAGCAAGCATAAAATCTAAACTCAACCTTTCTGTCGTAGGTAATCCAATATAATGCAACTTTGACGGCATAGGCAGTCTGACCGCCAATTCAGGTTGATAATTATTGAAATAATTTTCTATTGGTCCAGCGCAAACACACATTCAGGACGTATGCTTGCTTAACAGAAACGCCCTAAGGTCAGAGGTTATTTGGAGATAGGCAAGCCCAGATTTAAGGGAGACCGCCGGCACTTCCACAAATTAGGGCTCACACAAACTGTTTTATAAAATGTTTGTTTTCTATTTTGGCTCTAGAGATTGCAGTCATGGTTAGATATTTAAAAAAAATTATAGCTTAATATACATAGGCCTACACTTTTATTTATTTCCGACAAGATATTGTTTACTTACTAATGCAATTATCCGGCAAACAAATATTTTAGACTTGCTTCTCAAAACATGAATAACCCTAGATTGTAGCAACTCTAATGGCTACATATTGAACCATAAATATAGTTCATTGTGATGACAATCATTTCTTTAATATTGTAATTTACTAATTAATTTTGTAAAGAAAAAATCATATCAAAACGTTGAAGAGAAAACATTTATTGAATGTTGAGGCCTCCAATTTTTTAAAGCCCCGGGACATCCACTGCTCTAAATTCGGCCCTAGACTTATGCTTACGTACAGGGTATCTAAAAATATATTTTTGCTTTCTCTCGGAGTATTGAAAAACAAACTAATAAACAAAATGATACGTTAGAACCTTGATTAATTAATGATTTTGTACATTGTTCTATCTCTCGGAGTATTGAAAAACAAACTAATAAACAAAATGATACGTTATAACCTTGATTAATTAATGATTTTGTACATTGTACGAGAATTGGCTTCATCAGTTAAGTACGATGATGTTATTGAAGAATTTAAATCAATTAACACCTGCTGAACGTCTTCTCAATCTCTAAGACAGGTATTTAAAGAAACCATAATAGGTTTTGGTCAAATTTTGTTAGCTCTATTTTAAGTTTGTATTTTAGTTTTTAATAAAACTTTTGTTGTTGATTAAAACAAACATATAGGTTCATTTAAGCTTTATTTTTTTCTTATATTTGACTAATACAAACAATTGTTTTCATGATAGAAATTTTAACTTTTTACTCTTCTCTAATTCCCACTCCTTTCACTAAGCTATATCTCCTTAATCCAGGGGACGTTCCGTATTATGCACACCTTATTGAACTGTACCACGCATGTTGTTTTAATACGATTATTTTGTTTTCTTAATATCAAAAGAAGAGTATGTTTGAATATTAATGTATATAATATTAATTGTAATAACATTTTTGGTTGTTTTTATTATGTTAAAAGATTAAGTTCTCAAAATAAAAATCATTCATTACCAGTATAAACATTCGCAGTGTCAGAGTTGAACTATAATTAGTAAAATTAATAGAAGAATTTAACTTCTTAATTATGATTTCAAGACAAAGTTTTAACTTAAAACTTATTAATTTTATATTAATTACTCAACATTAATTGTTGATAGATTTTTCTCATAATTTAAATGTGAGAGAGTCTAGTAAAAATTATGAGAAGTAGACAATTGTTATAGGCTACCCCACAATAATATAAGGTTCTTCAACAGTTCGGGCTCCAATCCATGTAAGTAGGATTATAATGTATTTTTATTTAATTTCACCGCGTCTTACTATCTGTCCAGGTTACATGCACTTGTACTAATTACGTCATTTGAACGTTGAATTTATAGGAAGTGTGCTCGTATTTGCGTGGAGGGAAAGTGGAAAACCATTTTTAAAAACCTCAGTACACCCGACCGGGATTCAAAGACCGAACTGTCTGCCATCATCATTCTAGTCCAACACGATAGTGATACTTTATACCAGTGGTTCTCAAACCACCAGTGGTCCATGGTGGTGTGCCAGGTCGTCCACACATGGGACCAAAGGAAAATGAATGGTATGCCACAATCATATTTGATTTCTCAAATTGTCTATTATAGTTTAAGACTAACTTTTCAAAAATAAGTAGACATTAATCTAACCTCAAATGATCTTTATTATACTATCATGTAAACACGTCTTAAATATCCTTTAAAAAAAAATTTTTGGTCAACTTTCGAAAATTACCTAACATTAAACTATCATTTATTTTAGGGCATCAATAGAAATAAAAACCACACCCTGAGAACAGACAGAACTATATTTGGGCCATGGGTCAGATAATATATAAATATTCGTCATAATCTCGGGGCTGAAATTTTTCACAGCTACTACAGTTTTTCTTTTTATTAGAAAGTAAAAAGTGAAATATTTACAAGCTAGCTCCGCTAAGTCAATTATACTTTGTTCTACAAGTACAGTCCATTGTTCATATGAAGAGCCGACATTCATAATAAATTAACTACACTATTAGTTCTATTTTATTAATAATATATATCAAAAGTGAAAAATCATAATATTATTACTTGATTTGAAAGTAAATTTAGAAATGTTTCTAGTTGTAAAAAAAACCCAACTCTTCCTATGAAGACTGTAAAACAAAGTTATATAAATATTATGTATTTACCTTCTTTAGACAATATCCTACCTCGACAAGTGACAGGTTGTATGTGTGTGCACCGAACGGTTATAAAGTGGTCCACTACCGGGAAAATTTTAAAAACACGCTGGCTACCGAAGCAGATAACATGGCCATAGATGTGGTACCTTGACTGTTACACATATTATTAAAACTACTTTAATATATTAGTACGTTAAATCATGTGATCTACAGCTGTCACTTTTGAAAGATTTTAAAAATGAAGGTAAAACATTAATATAGCAAAATTGTCAACCTGCATTGTTAGGCAAATTTACAAAACCATCAATATTGTCTAGTCTGTTTTTAGTGACGGGAAAGGTTCAAATCTTGGATGGGTGTACAGATGTGTTTTTTCCTGATATATTTTTATTTATTTCAGGTATTTAACGTGCACTTTCTAAACCGACTGATTATATAAGCACAAGAGAATTTCTATGATCTAAAGATAGAGAACCTACCAATTTTACTGCGATGAATATTTTCACATACCTTCCCGGGTTCTTTTACATGTCACAATAAACATGGGACCAATGTTTTTACTTCCCCTCCAAAGAAAGCTGTGATACGGATTTTTATCGCTCAAGAAAAATTTATCGAGCACGGCTGGCTTTGAACCCATGAACATCGGGTCCTGAGGCAAGAACTTTACTCGAATACCAACAAAATCGACCTTTTTTTTCCTGAGTGGTCTCCAATTTCCCCTTCTCGAAAATGTTATTACATTTCCTCTAAAGTCTTCCCTATTCATCACTACTCAATTACACCCAATACCATTGCTAAGGGAACTGCAGGTCTTATGAAGAAAAGCTTCATCTTCGCTCTCTCTCAGTAAACTGTTGCCAAATCTCCTCGCTCTTAGTTATGTCTGAAGGTGGTGTGCTGGGGTAAGAAGGAGTTACTGGCAACCTCTACCAACCAGCGTTGCAAAACTTGTCTTATATTTGAGGGGAGATTAACCACACAAAAACAAGATAATGACAACGCTGTTTCCCCAAGAGCGACTATGCAGTTCCCTGTCAGCGATGATATCCAGTGTAATGTAGATTGAGTGAATATCCCGAAAGATATTAAGACATTGCTTGAAAAAAAAGAGAGAAAAAGTTTGTATTTTTTCTAAACCATATTTCGACCATATTCTCAATACAGAGTTAACCACTAATTTTATTTAATATAAAATACCTTGTATTTTCCAGGTTTTTAAGAAGCAATTTCCATTCTTCCATATAATTTAAAGAGTAGAATAGAGGAATTAAATTAAATTTATCATAAAATTAACTGGTGGGAAGTCATATATTTCATAGGTTTATAGAATAGGATGATATTAAAATATAGTCAGTTTATATGCAAAATTATGTTTCTAGGTGAAAAATAATCGGGGTGGGGATTCAAACATGTTAGAATCAGAGTGCAGATATAATAATCTTCTTAGAATGAAAATAGGTATCTAGAAAATTTAACATTATCTACCAATACTGTAGGTTGGGATTGAACTTTAGTATTTCGGTTAAAGATGCCACTAACATTTACACCATATATTTATTTATATAAAAAATTTGAGTATTTTTTTCTAACGTCAAGAAATAATTTCTTATATTTTTAAAAACTTTGATGATGAAGTCTTGTAAAAAACGTATTGACATCACATCTTCCACCATCCCTTTTTTTTTTTCCAACCTATCGAACCCCTTTAACGTCTCACTATTCTCCTCGCGTGCAACACAGCACAGTTCATCCCCATCCTACCGTCTTAACCCCCCTCCCATCCCAACCCCAGTAGCCCTCGCGCCTCTACCACCCCTGCAGTAACTTCCTTTAGTTCCCGGAGACAAGTGTTTTTCCGGACTCCTCTGAAGCGAGAAACTCCGGGCAGAAAGACAGAAGGAGGGACTAGGAGGGATGATAGGGGTTGCTGGAAAACAACTTCCTCCAGAGAACGAACGAACGACCCCTTCTATTCCTGGCTGAGGGGGAGGAGAACTCTTTTACTTCTTGCTTGGAGGGGAGAGGGGCCTGGTCTTGCAGTACAATACCTCCCTATACTCAGGTTTACCGACTGGAAGTAATATGCTGTTGGGGGGGGGTGCAGAGAAGGAGGGGATGAAGGTTGTCTGTAAGATGACGTCATCAACGTGATCTTATAGTGGGCTTTCTTCGAGGACGAGTGCTAAAAAAAAATTGGACGGAGACTTAAGAAAAATGTGGTGAAATATGGTGTATTTCACTTGAAGTCATGGAGAATATGATCAATATGTAGGTCAACATTTCTTAAAATACATAACATATTTTAACTTGAGGTTAATTGATAATTTTTTAGTTTTTTTTATCATCTGGTTTTACTACCTGTTCAGGTTATACACCTATGTACCAATTTACACTAGTGGGCTAGGGATTAGGAAGGCTTAATTTAGAGGAAGTATGCCCGCATTTACTTTGAGGGAGAGTGGAAAACCATTGAAGAAAAAAACACCCTCAGTGCATCCGAGTGGGATGAAACCCCGATCTCCCCGTCTTAAGCAGTCTAGTCCAACACGAATCTAGCACGTTAGACTACGTGGTCACCGAAGCGGGTAATTGATCGTTTAAATGTCGGTACTGGCTGTCATAGATGTAAACTATAGGTTTTTTAATCACTGCATTTTATTACCTGTTCAGGCTATATGCATTTCCTTTTTAGTAATTACTCTAATGGGGTAGGGAGGAGAAAGGAAGGATTTAAGAGGTAATCTAACCACATTTACGTGGAAGAATAGTGATAAATAATTTAGAAAAAAACCCACGCTCATTAAACCCGACTGGGATTCGAATCCTGAACTCCTCTTCATTAGCAGGGCAGTATAACATGAGAGTGTCGCTTTAGATCACTCGGCCATTGAAGTGGGTGTGATCTATAGTACGATTTTGGTAGGAAGAAACCTCTAGAAATTGATAGCATTGTACTATATTATTGGTGTTATTTTATAGGTATTGATATTATCTATCAAAAGATACAGATGAAAATCACATGATTTGATGTATGAATACGTAAAACTGTGTCTAGTAATTTTTTCTAGCTGTCAGATAAGATTGTCTCTTTATATGAACATTGGACAGATCGAATATCGAACTTAAGATATTTTACTCCACTCCCTGCATTCCTACTCTTCCGGGCTTTCCGTATATTTACACTAATAGGGTAGAGACGAAGACGATATAATTTAAGGGAAATGTATATATTCATTTTCTTGGAGGAAAAATAAGAAACCATTTAGGAAGAAATACACTCAGCACACCTAGCCGGAAGGTGAACACCAACCCCCCCATCACCGGCAAAACAGACTAAATGATATGACCGCTTTTACTCCACGCACCCGCCGTTGCGGTTTCTTTCCTTGGCTAAGTTCTTCGCAAGTCGTTTACTAGTAGAATAAATAGGCAAGGCTCCCTCAATAAGCTGGCTAGTCGATGATACGGAGATCAGCCTTGAATCGCAGTAAAGTTTACTGAAGTTTGTTTTTTTCAAAATCAATTCTCACTCCTCTTTCCCGAAACCTATGGTACACTTACCCTATATCAGTGGGTCTTAACCTTTTATTACTCGTGGCCCCCTAGTTTTTACTAACATATTAATTATCAAGATTTATTCTATAATTGTGGCTTTATTTACTGATTATAATAACAAACAAATAAAAAAACATAAATTAAATTACCTAAATGTATTTAATGGGACCTCTGCTGTTGAACACTTTCCACTAATTTTTCTATTCTGGTTTCAATTGGATTACTAAATGCTAATTCTCAGGCAAGAGTCGATTCGGAGTCGATTTCATTGCTTCGTTTTAATATTTAACATTGTAGAAAATCCCTTTTCACATAAATAAGTAGAAACAAAGAGCAGCAATTTTTGAATGGCAATGGTAAACAGATTGGGATTAGGCCTATTTGTACTATCCGTGATTGATTTCTATTATTCGTGCTCCCCCCNTAACATTTTAAATTATTTTTTCGAAACCCCCCAAAAAACCTTTCACGGCCCCCCGGTTGAGAATCGCTGCTTTATATTGTACCTTCGTTATCCTGTGGCCCATTCTTATACATTTTTGGATAGCCTGAACGAGTGAGTAAGATCCTATGCCCAAAAGAAACAATTTTTGTTTCATTTTTCCACCTGATAAATCTGTGTAATTATTTTAAATGGGGCCTTAAGTATAGAGGTGGTTAGCACTGGTCGATGCGCCACACCCAGCTCGTATCCATCATTATTTAAGTGCTTGCGTGAACCGGTGGACGTTATCAAATATTTTGACTAGTAATAACACCCTTACACTTGGAGATTTTATTCACAGAAATAAAAGCACCATTGAGCCGGTAACTGTGCCCAAATGAACTTACTCGTTTATATTTGGAGATATAATGAATAAATTTACAATATGGTTTTATTAACCGTACCATTGTGCGAGTAGATGTCTTGTCTTGATTATCGCTAACCCAGCCAGGTGTAAAAAGTTTTTTCTTAATTAAATGGTTCACAACTCTCTCTTCACACAAATGTGAGTACACTTGGTCTGAAATTCTACTTTCCCTACCCCATTTCTGTATGTGGATAGCTTTGACTGGCAGTAAGACGTAAAGAAAAAATCTATAAGTTTGATATATTAAAAAATATATATATAAATCTGAATATAGATTTAATCTCCTTACCCTTTGGCTGTCACTGTTAGTCTACTAAAGGTATGGGGTTTCAATTACTTGGCCGAACCCATTTTATAATATTTATATTCTGTGGGGTTTTTTACCTAGATAAAAGGACCAATATCAAAAATAGATATTTTTCAGGACAGCTTAACAAAGGTCTCAGACATAAACAAAAAAAAACTCTCTTATAATTTCATTAAATATAAATGAGAGAAAAACTAAACTTGAGATTGATCTTTATAAATTAAAATTAAATTATTTACAAGTATCAATGTTCCCTTACCCCATTCTAATATTTTAGAAACCAGCTAATTTAAAAATGATTTTATTAGTGCTGTTACTGCTTAGCACCGCGTCTTACTAACCATTAGGGTTATACACTTATATACTAATTACACGAATGGTTTTAGGGATTAGGACGGTTATGTTTATAAGAAGTGTACCCGCATTTGCGCGGAGGGAGATTGGAAACAATTTTGGGAAAACCACCCACAGTACACCTTACCGAGATTCGAACCTCATTCTCCCCGTCATCGGTAGTCTAATCTAATACGATAGTAACACGTTAGACCACGCGGCCACTGAAGCGGGTTATTAGTAGGCCTGTAGTTAAAATTCATTAGTTTTGACGGCTAATAAAACATGGTAAAAAAAATTACTATTATATCACGTATAGGTATTGCAATTTTGATAATAGCCTAGGGAGATTTTTAATAATAAAAAGGTTTTTGAAATAATTTTATAATAGATATACATCAAGTTGTATGGCCTGTATATATAACTATGTATATACGTTATTTAACCACCCATAAAATAATACTTATACTAAAGTAAACTGTTATTAGTGTTGATAAAGCAAAAGTTTAAATTTTCTGAAAGTTCCTACTAGAATCCTGCTATACCTAAACTATTTTTTAGTTCAACTTCGCAATCCCAATAAAAATCAAAGTAATACAAGATTTTCCCACGCTATTCGCATAAAATTATGGTTTTTAGAGCTTGAAATCACACTTATAGTGAGCTTGAAATCACGTGTAATCCTTGTGATTTATCATTACGTCAGGGTAAAAAAAACTTCCTCTTCAAATTAATCGGTACTTTCATAGTTTACCAAATTGGTTTGGTAGCACAGAGCCCAATTTTCATATGAAAATTATTATAGAAAATCTCAGGACATCTTTTATTAACTGTAAATATTGATAGCATGTTACTATTTTATTAGCTTTATTTTACAGGTATTGATAATAAATACAAAGGGCGTGGAAAGTGTAGCTTCCTTTAAAATCAATATAAATTTCTAAATTGTTTCATATCACAATATAAAAGGGTGAGGAGAGGTTGATTGTGTGTATTCAAGATTCTATTCATTTTATCGTACACACTAGATTGCTTTATTCCAAGAAAACCACTTTGTTCTCTCATACCATTTTGGATGTACCAAGAACAATCTTTTAGATGAAATTTTCACAGAGATAGTGTAAAATGAGAAGGCTATAAAGAATGTATCTTACAGTTGAATATTAAAAAATATATTAATAATGATTTGGCTTGTGACATATAAAATTAATAAATTAGAAAAATACAAAAAAAAGTTATTTAAGTTTTGATAGGTATGTGTAAATATATACATACATACAAACATATTCACGCCCAATCTTTTTCAGGTTCATTTTAATTGTATCTTCCCATCTGTGTCTAGTTATTCACAATGGTCTCGTCTCATTGGGTTTGCCAATTAATACTCTGAACATGATCTTAGATTCTCCCATTCGCGCTGCATGTCCTGCCCACCATAAATTACAATTTACTAGTTAAAAAAGTGATAGCTGAATATACCATGATTTGGCGTATGAATACGTGACATTAAATATAGTAACTATGAAAAGTGGACTTTTTCTTAGCTTAGGTTCATGTTTGGTAAGTGTGTTCCGATACCTATAGTATCAAACAATTTTTTTTTAAATACACAATTCGATTTTTAAGATCATGGCTCCCAAAAGAAGAGACAAATTACTTTTTATTCAATCCGCCTCTAAGGAAGAGTCCTTAGTTTAATATAGTTTTTCCCATTTTAATTCTGAACATTTTTTTCCCCCCTTCATTTACACGCTCATTGAAAATGCTCCTTTCATTAATAGAAATAATAATACATCTCGAAATAAATAAAACACGAACATAGAAATCTCTTTGTTGTGTATAAGTTTGCGTGTGAAAATGATATCACTGGATTCCCAAGTACCGAGCATCAGCTCTATACCATCCATGGAGCAGCGAGAAGAGCTTTTCTTATTTCACAGTTCACACGGATGGCTGTGTGTAGCGCTAGTGTGCTGCAAGGTTTAATTAATCCGTGTTTTGGGAAAATGTAATTGTAATATCAACATTAAATATTTTTTTGATATAATAAAACGTTTGGATCAGAAAAATATAGAACTTATACAGACAATTAAATCAACTTTTCTTATAATTGTTTCTAAAAACAAAAAGGTTGATTTCTTTTGTTCGAAAAAGTATTACATACCCTTTTAAATATTTTCATTCTCGAATACGGGTATCTCTTCCTATCTCTTCTAGGCATTCGCTTGTATTTAATAAAATCACTGAAAAATATTACTTGCGCTGTATCAAGCTCACCCATGGACCAATTTCACGATGTACAATAGTTGCTAGTTTTTCATTTTGATCTAAAGCACCAGAGACATTTTTTTAAATATTCAAATTTTATAAACCCATCATTCGTAAACTTCCCTCAAATAAAATTCCACCCTAAAAACAAGGCTACAATTTTTCTTGCCATATCAAATACTTCTAAGTTATCAATTTTAAATAAAATATTTAAGAGACATTTTCGAAAAATATGGAATTCCAAAATAATCCCTCAACGGTAAACTAGCCTTAATTTGAGGGCTAGGGTCAAAATGAAAAAAATATCCAAGGTATTGCCCTATAATATCTAGATAAGTTTGAAACAAATTCATCACTCATTCAGATCTGTAGCTTGGTACAAATTTACAGACATGTAGAAATACAAAATTGGTAAATCAAATTTTTTTGGATTCGTACATACATAAAACGAAAAAAGATCTATCAAAATCTCGAGACAAACTTTTTCACGATTTCAGTACTTTCTCTTGATATGAGAAATTAAAAATGGTAAAGTACTCAAACACTAATAATATACTCAAATAAGTGCAAGATTGTGTGTGATTAGTGTTAAACTAGTTTGACAAAGATGCACGTAGTACACTTTCTTTTTACCATGATGCACTTGATGTGGTTTTCTCCAAGCTTATTTTAATTCATTAGTTAACGTTACAGCCATTAAATAATTGTTCTACCAGTACTATACGGAGATGCCCGATGTAAAGATAATATAAAGGTAGCGCCACTCGGAGGAATTTGGTTATGTCATAGCTTATGTCACCCAGTGCACAGCATTTATATTTTAATACTAAAGCAGTACATATTATTATTATTAAGTAGAGTAAGGCTGATTCACACAGAACGCTAAGCTAAGCTATGCTATGCTGTGCTGTGCTGTGCTAAGATGTTGTCAGTTTGGTTTCACACTCATTGCTAAGCTAAGCTAAGCAATAGTTCCTATTTTCCCTCCAGAATTCAGTGTTGTTTCTTTTTGGTCTGCTCCAGTGAAGTTTAGCTATTGCATTCTCCAAAATGTCTTATTTGAGTTTAAATGATAGTGCTGAGGAAGAGAAGATTCTGCTGTTAGCAGCTGTCATGAAAGATGAAGTAATTTTAGGAGGTGTAGGTTTGAATTGTTCAATTAACGCTTCCTGAATTTTATTATTTAAAAAAATGAATTCAATATAAAACCGAAATAGAATATTACTTAAACACATGTGAAAAAAACTAGAAACAAAGCTTCAACACTTCTTTGGTTGTTTTCATCAAACCAGCACTGCGTCTTTTCAACACGGATCCCAAGATGAGTTATGCGCATGCGCAACGTAAGATAGCTCAAGATAGGATGTGGAAAAATCGCCCGGCCAGCAATCGGAAAAAGCATAGCGCGGCGTAGCAAGGCATAGCTTAGCTTAGCTTCCTGTGTGAACCAACACATTTAAATTTATGGTCTGCTATTTGTCTAAGCAGTTAGCAGAGCAAATCTTAGCTTAGAATTATGTGTGAACCAGCCTTAATAGCGTTAATTGAACATTGGTGTGGATTTTAAAGGTTTATTTACTATTTAAAGTTCCAAAATGTAATATGATATTTAACAACTTAGTTTTCCCTCCATATAGCTTTGAGTATGTAATGCGCTGTTATGTGTACTGACTACTGAGTGACGTCAGACACTCAGCCAATCAGATGTTTTCCTCCGTCTTGCGCTACCTTCTATTCTGTTTATATATGAGATGAAAATATATCTCTTATCTAAGGCTTTCCTCTAAAAATTGTGTTCTTGAAATGGCGCAACTATTTATTTTAATGGTACAATTGGAATATTGTTGATTCAAAATATACATATATAATGGTTGTTTGTGTGTTATTTCCTCACATTTCAAAAGAGTCCCCTTAAGAGATAGGCTCTAACACAATAACAGACTGTATCTGCTGTTATTTATAAATATTAAGAAATAATATAGCAGATAGTTAAGAGGACCTGTAGTTTGTTTATTATATTTTATAAGTTATGTTTATTTAAAATCTTAGAACAAATTTAAACACTACCTTTACAACACACACACACACATTGTTTTTACTTAACTAACATCCGTATTCAAAAATACTCTTTAAATTTTGATTATGATTGTGTATTTATCGTAAATTGAACAAGCGTGTGAATATGTGTTTATAAAAGTAGAGTCATACCAACTTAAATGCTTAGTATTGTTGCGAGTAGTAACATTATACTATGAGAAAACGGTCTTATTTTATTTTAGACATAATAACTTTATCGTAAATGAGTTGATAATATTCTTTGATCTGACTCGAGGAAGCTGTGTTCGAACACTCCACGGGTAAATTGACTAGGTGACTTATTCTCACATTGTTGGCCAAAGCAAGCTATAGTGTAGAGCAGGGATCGCCAAACTACCATCCGAGGCGCAATTTTTTTTATCCTGTCCACAATCTTTGTTAAAAAGTTGATATAATAGAACAGATGTAAATATAAATAGTTCAATCTACCATAAAATTTTAAGAATTTCTAAAGAGATAGAATATATTTGTTGAGGTGTAGCTTTGGTATCGATTCATTTAAAATGGCACTTTTTGATCACTTATAATGACCGAGTCTGGTGTTATACACAACTGTATAAGTGAAGGTTATGCCAATTATTACGTAATTTTTAAAGTCTAAGGTTTTCAAATGTTTTCAATTGTAATGGGTTAGGTAAACTTTTTTAGATATATTCTTGTATAACATTGGTTAAAAACGTTGAAAGTGAGTTAATTACACATACACTTAAAACAGACTAACACAAATATATAGAAAATGTATACTATAAAAAAAGTTTGAGTTTGCTTTTTATGGTATCAATTGAGGTTCTGAGTAAACTAAGATTATTATTTATGAGTAAATAATTGAATAGGTATATTTTTTTTATAAAATGTAGTTGTATAGGACTACTGTCTTCGTAAAATTCAGGTTGAACAATTGGATACCATGTCTATTTTTTGTTGTTGTAATTATTACATTGAACATTAATGATGTAATTAAAATGGCAGAGTTGATAAAGTTAGATTAAATAAAGTGCACCCGCATTGGCATGATGTGAGGAATGGAAATCCACAGTGTAAATAAAATTTGTAAGAAAATAATCTCCAACGTATTAGACTGGGATTACAATCTCAGCCTACTCGTCAAATGGCAATACAAAAATGTGTGAGACAGACGCATTGTACCGTGCAACCACCGATGCAAGTTTTTTTTAAAATTAAGTATTTCATGGGACTGATGCTTTGTATTATGTGACCACCAATGGAAGTTTTTTCTTTAAAGAAATAAAGAAGTTATCTTTCTTAACTTGTAATTTGTATGTACAAGAAATCAGCGATCCTGACTTAAGTATATCAAATTATCCCTCAAGATAAGAAGCTAAGAAACCTCCCCCTTTCTCCTCATTCTGCTATGCCAGCGGGTTATCTTTAGAAGAAGATGCCACCACCTAATGCCTCTCACTTACGCGTCTTTCCGGCCCCTACCGAGCGTTTTGCCATTCATAACCCCCCTCCAACCCTTTCTCTGAGGATACTGCAAGATAGCACGCACGCTGTTTAGTGAAGACATGTAGAAGAAGATTCTCCAAACTCTTCCCCCCACCCCAATCTCTCTTCACTAGAGTCGTTTAGCCGCTAATTCACTTTTATAACATGTGTTTTCTTCTCTTTGTAAAGTGAGCTTTTATATGGGGAGTGCGTTTTGCTTTCGTTTATCTCTTGTTCTGCGTGCTGACTACCTCTAAGAGGTTTGATGACGGGAGACAATACTCGTACTTTGTTGATCTACAAGACCAAGGTGCACTTAAAAATATTCTGTAAAACAGCTGTTTTATGATTATGTTTTACAAAGTTACCTATTATTTTAAAAACTAGGTCTTTGCCAGTCCATTTCTAGATGGAACACTTTAGCTAGATCATTGAATGCCAGGGTGAGTGTATTGGTTAAGGTTTTGGTTTATAATATTGAAGTATTAACACGTCTACAGCAGACCCGAAGTTAATTACAACCGTACAAGTGGCACTAAGCTTTAACTTATAAAAATAATTAATTTCACAAGCCCGTAGCTGTTTAAAAACAGTAAAACGTGTCATTAAATCAATTTTAAGCATGAATGTAAATAATGTTAATTCATTGAAATAAAATGTATCACAGTTATAATTGTAAGATTAGTTCACCTTTAGGTTATTATAAGCCAGGGAAGCATAAATATACAATACATAAAAAAAAGGACTCTTGAAATAATATATATGTAGATTATTTAAAATTCAAGAAGTAAAACAAGAATTAAAAACTTGGAGCTTTAGAAGTGTGGAAACATAATTGCAATAAAAGTAGATATTCTCCAAAATGTGGAGTGACTGTGGTTTGTTTAGTAAATTTTAGTGCCATTGATGATTATAGACCTCAATCAAATAAAATAGGATAAAAAGTTATTTTTTTGAATAATATTGCATTGATCGTCAGAATTAGAGAATATATAATATAAAATGGAAATTGTAAAATTCACATCGGTATAATATATAGTCAGAAACTACTCATAATATTGTAGATTCTACAACTTATCTCAATCAGCAGTGGCTATGTTTACTGAACCAAGGTGCCAACATTTGATTCCTGGCATGTTTGCGTGATGCACCATTGATTAATATACGAATTTCTCTTTTCTTTGTTAATATTGATGGTTGGGTGAAGGAATGTTCTCTATCTTATAGAGTTAAGATAGTTTGTAAGTAGTGGGCTGATATAATAAGTTTGTTCAAAAATTTCACGTCAAATATTCCTAAAAAAAAATAACCTATTTCTAATAGGAGAGTCAATTGAGCTAACCACTCGCTCAAAAATAATGTTAAATGTCTGAGATGTTATTTAACGAATTTTTAGTCTCCCGCTGAAAACTTTGTTCTTATGAAAACTACAAAAAGCGATAACCTCAACCTCCATCTACCTTCAAATCAAATGTAATATCATACGAGTACCGCTATTTGATGACCGCAACATATTTTTTTAATGTAGGATTTTTTTTATTTTTTTTTAAAGAAGAAAAGGTGCGTAGAGAAGATTAAGCGCTGGGTAGGAAAAAAGAAGCAATTTAATTGAATCAACTGCTACTCGCCGCGGTTACGAAGGGGTATAGGAGGCATCAGGGTGGTAAGGGATAGTACGTAGAATAAATTATAGCCCGCGATAGCCAAAGGCTAGCTTAGTATTTCAGAGTCAGTGGATGGTTTCCTGTTCGTTATCGCACTTGTAAGTAGGAGATGAGGGTGGGGGGCTAGGAAACGGGGGAAGAGGTTTTCGAGGAGAAGGGGGTGAGATTGGAGAAGGGGTAGGTTTGCGAGAGAAAATTTATACACGTTCGGCTGGAGAGGAAAAAAATATATAGCTTGGCTATAACCATTTTACTGCAACTCTATTTCTTTCACCCCCCCTTTTTTTTATCCCACCCCCAGCAATCCAAACCCCTTACGAAGTCGTATCTAACGGGGTGCGTGGCGCCTTAAAAGTTTTAAATGTAGGGTTCTTTCATTTTTTTTTCTAAGGATTTGTTACTGTGGTGGAATCTATGGGTTAAAGGGGCGGACATTGTAATGATAGTAAGATATGTTGTAATCGAACATTCTGCTGTGAAATTGTAGCATCACGGAACGGTGCCAAGTTGGTTTAGGAAAGGTATTGAGAATGTAAGATAGTGGGACAGGTAACGTTTGTATTTAGCAGGAGCCTGAGGACACGGAAACGTGTAAATAGTACGCGTTACAGCGCTTCTGAAATATAATTTACACCGTAAACGAAGGAGCTATTGGATACGGCTTTAATAAACGAGAAACCTAGATGTGAACCTGTAGCAAACTCGCCCGCATTGGTGGGAGCGCCGAATAAACGTCAAACTCGTATTGTACGGTTTTCCAGAGAGCCTGGGGCTCAGACCCAGCCGGATTTACTAAGTTGTTTTCCCCCCCAAGGGGTTTCCCACTCTACCTCCACACAAGTTCGAATACATTATTTCTCAATTCTACCTTAACCCATTAGTGTAAACAAACGCATAGCCCTAATGGATATTAAGACATGACACACACGCACGCGCACCTACATAATACATAAAAGCACAGACACAATAAAAATATATTGTATTTAAAAAAAATGTGTAGTAGATAAAGGATTAAGTCATGTCTATCAGGCTTTACCCACAAATGCCCTACCACTTGAGGCACGTAGGTTCTTAAATTGAATCATATTCTGGTTAGCTCAATGACGCATTTACTTACAAAAACATTTTAATTCAAAATACTGTTATGAAACCTTTTTTAAAAAAGAAATACATATATTAATGTAGTTTAACTTGTTCAATTTGAGGATTGATTATCCAAAAACTATCTCCAGTAAATAGTATTGCTCTATTTAGTTGGTTAAAGGTGTTAGTGTACAAATCAAGATATTTATTTCCGTGCTCCACTTCTTATTATCAGTCGAGGCAAACGACATATTTAAACAAATGTAGTAGGAAGGAGGAGGATAAAAGTTAGAGGATGTTTCCAAATTTAATTAAAGGGGAGGTGGGATTTAAAAATAAAATATATTTGTACCACACTCTGAACTCCATACTATCCACAAATCCCATCAAACAAGGCGAGACTGACAGGCCCATGTGAATATGTGTCGCGAAATAAGTTCAAAACCAAGACATTTAGGTAGATGCATATCTTCTACCATCTTATCAACCGAATGGTCCAAGCTGCTTCCTAACCATATTCAAAAATCCAAATCTAACTTTATTTTTACCTGTAAGCGTTAGTTAGCGCTCAGTGATAGCGTATTTGACTGGTATGCTAAGCTTTGACCTAGGAGGTCCAAATTAGATTAAAATATTAGTCTGGTACATTTGGGATAGTTGTTTCTTATGTCCTCTTTCCAAGCGAATGATAGCGCATCTACTCAAAATCCTTTCTTTCACATTCTAGGACCTTAATTTAATTACAAGAATTTTTAATAGAAAAGGAAATACTGTGAAACTCAAAGGTAGATAGATATTAGCACACACTGTAAATGTGTGATTTATTGGTACCAGTAAATTTCCGTTTTTAGTCAATTCCAAATATCTCACTTTATATATTTATTGCTTAGTAGCGTTTAAGTTGATCTTTGTGATCTTGCAGTTAAGTGCTCGCCTCAGGATACGATGTTCGTGGGTTCAAACCCACCTAGAGTCGAAGGACTTGTCTTTAGCAATAAAAATCCATAGCACAAATTATTTCAGAGGGGAAGTAAAGCTGTTGGTTCCATGTCATTTGTGGCGTGTAAAAGAACCCTGTGTGAAAATACCTTTCCTGGCAAAATTAATAGACCCTTTCGTTCCCGCTCATCAAAATTCTCACGTACTGATATAATCAGTCGGTTCAGAAAGTGCACGTTAAATGCCTCAGCTTAAATAAATAAAATAACGTTTAGCAAACTCATTATTAATATAAGGGCTGAAGTTAATGAGGGAGACTTATATTAAATGCAACCCACCTTGTGGAGGAAGGATGGTAGCTTAACATGTAACAACAACCTCCAGTTTACTTGACCGAGATTCAAACTCTGACCTTTTCTTCAATTTATCCCTCGTGAAATGCTTATTCAAATAATAAATAATTTAATACCCTTCCCTCCCCATCTCAACTAAATAAAATATTCATCCATAGTAAGATTCTGGTTAGAATAACCGCAACTGACAGTTACAAAAGTTACTAAAACTACTTTAATATATGCATTCGTCCAGCCATGTTACATTCAATTGTCATTTTTGAATAAGAACTTTGATACTTATAGAGAAACCCTAATAAATAAATATCAATGTCTACCATAAAAGTTTGTGTTTCATTAAATGTCCTACCTATCAAAATTCCACTCTAAGATTCGAACAAGAGGACCTGTGAAAGGGAGGACCCTCGTCCCTTTAACATCCTCAGCCGTGAGAATAGTACATACAACCAAACCCCTCTACATCCTATTTAGTTCTGTTTAGATGGGGATTTTGGGGACTGGAGAAAAAGTCAGTGTTTTTGCAGTTTTTATGGTAGAAGATTTTTTTGGCCAAAATAAATAAAATATTACTTCAGTATGAACATAGCGCTTAAATTTTTTTCACACGATTATATAAAAAGTTGATGAGTATTTTTCTTGGGCATAGTGGAATTAGATGAAAAATTTATGCAGAGAAAAAGTTGTAATTAAATTCCAGGGCACTCTTGACCCAAATTCACGAACTGTTGATATCTTCATGTGAAGATAAACGCGTATGTTTCTATTGGAGATTTATTTTATTTATTTAGGGAAAAAATTAAATTGTTTTTTCTGAAAAAACTGCAACAAAAAAAACTTACCTTTTCTTCCGTCTCCTACACTCCCATCTTAGTGCTTGATGGAAAGGAACGCTAGCTATTATCCATATTTTTGCAGTCTCTATGATAAAAAATCATTTATGTCAAAATAAATAGAATATTACCTTGGTAGATAACTTACTTCTAGTTTAATTCTCCACATATTGTAATCTCTACAGGTTTTTAAAAATATTT